>JASFYC010000526.1:0-442943 GCA_030412335.1 Botrylloides violaceus | reverse complement strand
ATTCTAGTCAACCCAGGAAGGCGAATTGTCAGGCAAGATGTAGTACGCAAATTTCAGCTGAGACAAAGGAATAAGAATATCCTTACATTGCTGATAATCACATCTTGTATATTCACTTGTGAGCTCCAGAAGGGCCATCTATTCTGTGTTATGCCAGTCGCATGTTCTCCGGATGGTCATTAGTGAATGCCAGATTGATTGTCATGGGCCGGGTTCAATAAGAGTTCTGATTTTCAGTTTTCCTAGTCATATTGTAATGAAAACTTTGTTCTTAATTAATTGCGCTGTGGTTTCAAAAGCGAAACGGTGCAGCTAGTCGGTGACGTATCAATTGGGTCGAATAGGCGTTTGGGCCCACTAATTTTTTGCAATATGCCAAGCCCGAAGACCGTAAATGTACTAGCATGTATGCCTATATTGATAGCCTCGTTTCCGGACCTCTTTCATTGTCCAGCACGTTAGCTCCGTAGTTGCTGTAGTTGTTAAATTAGGGTATAGCCTACCGCACCGTATACTGTCTGGGTAGCTTTCATGAAGTGATAGCATGCCATGCGTACGTTTACAGAGGGAGATGTTTTGGCATGGTTGAAGAAGGTATCAGTCCATGGATATAGTAATAGTAATGTGTAGAAAGTTAGCAAAAGAATCACTCGGATTACCAGGACGCTCAGATTATTGAATCGAGCTCTTTTTAGCGCCTTTCACTGCTCCAAAACCCTATTCTATACCCAAAACAAATATCTTTTGGCAGCAAGCATCAACATTTTTAGAAACATTATCAAGTGATATCCAGAGTCTGCAAAAATTCCAAAGTCATGCTCAAACCCTAAAAGTTTGGGTTACCAATAGGATCCCTCGGATGGGAACACTCCAATTATCTCTACATAACCTCCTTCCGTAGGCCTGAACAGGATTGTATAATAGTCCTTGTCACATAGGTGCATCTAAAATTAAAAATTTTTTAAAGTGAGACTAAGCCTTAAACTCGTAGGATTTATTAGGTCGCCGATAATTTAATCTTTATCAAGTAGCCACCGTGATGCTTGAAGGGGCATTGGAGTTTGTTGATATTGTCAGGAGTGGCATCGACACACAGTCCGCCACTCATATCACAGTACCGTTGCTTTTTAACGTTTGACCTAGCCCTTACGTAAATTGTAAGTATACACGAAACCCCTGTGCATAAATAAATAAATGCCGCTATCTCATTAGTCGGACGTAAACCGCAACGAGGTGCCGAAACTGCGTGTTGCTATAGCTCGACCTCTTTACCGGAAGGTCCGTACGTATGCGCAGGGCCGTTGCTAGCTCGATCTTTTCCCCGCGAAAACTAGTAAAGATCCCCCTTCGGTGTATTATATCCTTGTTTACACGAAGTCTCCGTCATATGGAACCCTGTGAGGCTTTACCCCGTTTGAATAGACTAATAGCCTACACAGATATTCGTTCACATTTATGCCTCAAGCGTAAATCGCGCCACACTTGACTTTTCTGTGGGTTTTGACCTAACTCGTAATTTAACATTTCGACAAGTAAGATTACTACTTACGCGAAGCTTGTAGTATGTTCCTGTGGTAACAACTTTAGTTTGAAACCATAAGGTACGACTTTGAAAGCAACCGCGTAAAAAAAAACTTGCCTAAAAAGAGAACATTTTTAGACAAAATATGCCAAAAATGGCCGTGTTTGTATACTCTACTTTGTCTCATATGGCCTCTCGTATTGTCCCAGATCGAATGTGGTATTATGACGCAATTACTCTCCTTTCCTTGCGCATTAAGATAATTGCCGATTTTGTGGCGTCACAGTGAATCCATGGTTGGCAACAGAATGCATACAAAATAGATCGTCCTACTCGATATTGTGACGGTATCGATTATGACAGACATTCAACCCTCTCCCCGAGCCCCCCATTGAAAATAAAGATCTGCATATTTGCATATTTTTGACTTACTACTCTCATTATATCTCTGAGGTGATCGTTCACCTCCTGCTTCGGGCCATACCCATCTTTCCAAATCTTTGTCTCTGTCGTTGTTTCTGTCGCCGCCGTTGTCTCTATCGCAGTCTCTGTCGTTGTGGGCGCGGCAATCGCTGTCGTTGCAACCATCAATAAAAGAGCGGAGATCGTAAAAGCCCTCATATTTGAAAATATCCACACTATCTTAGACTATAAACCCACAATATACGAGTATTTAAAGCAAATGAAAGATGCTGAGTCGGCGAATTGTACATTCTCTACTCTACGATACTACATATACCTTATGCGTTCACATATACGTGTAATTGGAAATTTTCACCATGGATTTGAATTTTCACCAAGCTTTTGAATCCGGGGAAAGATCGAGATATACGTGCAATCTCAGTATACCGATAAATAGCCCCGGACATTGAGTTTGCGGTGCCAATTTCTTACTGAATAATATTGTACCAACAATGGTTTACATAGCGTAACCAACTCCACGAGTAGCTTCACGTGTTTTTGGAAGAGTGTTCACAAGCTTCCGTTCCCCTGTTTCTTCATCAAGTGAAGACAGATTCAACCACCGTCAGTAACTTGAAGGCGCTCTTTTTATACGTGGCTAAAACACCCCAGGCCTTACATCTCAATAGACAAGCATTTCTTGACAGCCATTTTTGGATTATTGGGTTTCATATAAAGCTTTCTAAAGCAAGAATTTAGAAATATACATCTTTTCGGTTGTTTAAAATGACTTCTTAATTAATAGAGATCGACCAATTATAATAATTATATTATCGAAAAAGTCATTATGTCGTGATCAGGAGGTCGATTTTAATTTTGCGATATGCGCTAGAGGCTATTAGCCAAATGGGGAAAGGATCCTCCGGGCAGATGTTTTTCGAAAGGATCACGGACAGTGGTATTTATGACGTCCAGCGTTTTACCTTTCTTGAAATTTCTTAAGGTGACGCCATCGTCCTGCCCTAACTACGTGTCATGAAAAACTGGCAGATCGGCGTGCTCGATTCTTCCTTGTTGGAAATTCGGGAATGATCGCGCCTAAAGCGCTAAGAATTCGGATCCGATTACGGTCTTTAAATGGGTTACCGGGCGAGGGACGTGTCTGGTAGTCTAGCTCCTCTAGTGGAGATGTCTGAAATGGGTTCCAATGTTCGGGTTGTTGAATCAGACTACTGTAGCCTACCACTAGTCAAATGTCAATACTTTCAATATATTTATTCAAGCTCAATTCGGTACTGGTTAATATTTGTCTATTCTACACCCACATTGAAAACATGTTTACGTTACAGAATCCGGGACAATATTATTGACCCCCATTCCTGTGTTCTATTGTCCCCAATCAGAGCTCTTACTGACTCCTACTATTTCTGTCACTATCGACTATTATATCCATGTATCTGATCCGGCCTGTTCTGTTCGTAATGAAAATTGCCACCCGGTGGTAAGCGCCAGTGAAAACCTTCTATATAATAATAATAATAATATAGTCAACCATTGAAGGCGAACTGTGAGGAAAGATACAGTACGCAGATTTCATCTGACACAAAGGAATAAGCATATCCTTACAGTGCTGATAATCATATATTATATATTCGCTTGTGTGCTCTGGAAGGGCCATATATATATATTCTGTTTTCTGCCAATTTGCAACGCGTTATTTTGTTATTCCTATCTATTGCAAAGAAAATTATATTGAGCTGTGCTTTCATAGGTGAAATGCTACCTGAAGTCGGTTGGTGATAGCTTATGCGATTGTGGCCGGTCAGTACACGGTGAATTTAGTAGTCCAAGCCTATATTCCTAGCGTATAATTTATTTCATCATTATTGTAAGGAAGAAATCCGTTGATTGTTTACCGAAATTTGTTGATTGAATCATTCGATACTCAGGTTAACAAATTTTATTGCAACTACTACTCAATTCAGCCGTGAGCATAGTAGTGGTAGCACGTGCGGGTCGCACTATCCAATCAAGCGACTTTACATACATCGAATCAAATAAATTCTGGATTAGCAGAAAGCAGTGAAATATATAGAAACATAATTAAATCATGTCCAGGTGGATTCATCACTGGATAAACTTTAATTGACCTGTGTTACTAAAACACCCCTGGCTAATGCATCTTATATCTCAATAGACAAGCATCTTGAAATGGTTAGGGTTGGACACAAAAGTTTTCCAAAGGAAGGAGAGAGGTAAAGAAGCCCCGGGGCAAATTTTTCTCGCAGCTATCAGGAAGAGAGGCATTTAAGACGTCATAGTTTAGTTCTTTGTGAAATCTCCTTGCTGACGTCATGATTTTTTGCCCAACTTCATGTCATGATAATCTTTACTGGCCTGCGGATTCGATCGATCCATCCCCACCTTCCAACCGCTGTCTCGGCAAATATTTCCGAGATTTGGATTGGTAAAAAGCAACAAAGTTTAGAAATGTAATCAAACAATGTCCAGTATCCGTAAAACGGTTTTCCTCAAACCCAAAATCGATGCCATACAGCTCTAGTAGGTCGCCGAGAAAGGAAATTTTCCCGACGAATCGTCATACCTATAAGTAGGCCTATACACGGAAGCTTGATGATATTGTCGAGAATGCCCTCGACACACAATATCTTCTCTTTGGTGTGTATCATGCGACCATTGCCTGCTAACGGTTGGCCCAGAATAAAAAAGTCTCCAGACGTCTGTATGCGCGTAATCACGAAACCCGGGGGAGCAATTATTGCAGAAAGTCGGCGCTAAAATGTTCGCTGGATCATTCAGGCGCTGGTGTCGTGTTGGTCGGAGCGGTCGTTTCGTTGAGTGTGGCATTGCGGTATAAGGTAGAACACCGTAGATGGTTGGACCGTCGAGTTTCGCTGTACAGTACTATTAGAATTGATTTCGACGCGCTAATGACGGCTACTGCAATGGTGACAGTTAAGGCTCGTGATGGTTGGCGTTTTTACGCTCCAAGGAAATGGCGCCAACTTGTGGTTTACATGTGCCACAAGTTTACATTCCTCATGTACACCATGACCTGCGAGAGGTAACGGAATTCTCGGCGGGGTGACGAAAGGGAGGTCGGTAGGCTACTGTAGCTCAGTGTATTCACTGTCTTTTTCGTATTCTACTTCTAATAAACTCTACACAAGTTGAGCTGAAGAAGTGGCAAGTTTTCATATTGTCGGTGTAGGCTAAAACATCGTAATGGCATGGCTGTTTAGTAAGTTGCTCGCAGACGAGGTAGTTGAAGCGCCAGCGCATTCTCATAAAATGCCAGGCAGGCTGCACAGGTCGACGTTGAGTTTGCTGCGTGCTGCGTCTGATGAATTTGTCTCTAGTTATTTTATTCTTGTTTGTCTATACTCTATAACATACCTAAAAGTAGATTGCTGGAGAAAATGGTAAGATTTATCAACATCCAATTGACATCACCTGGCATTGGCAGGAGACTTCTGAGACTTTATATCACGCTTCTTTGGTAGTCCGCTAGGGAGTGATAAAGAGCAGTTCCAAATGGTTCCCCAGCCACAATCACTCAACCGCCGGGGTGGAATCATTGAACCGTGTTGACGGCGCCATAATTTTCGAAGCGCGTTTCCGAAATCATTTGGGCGACGATTTCGTGTTGGTAGGACCAGTTGTTTTGTTGAGCCCGGAGTTACTGTTGGATGCAACGACCGTAGAATGTAGTAGTCCTACCGGTACCGGTACCGCTGAGTTTTCTGCGGGTACGTTCTATGGAAAATCGTATGTTCTGAAAGAGCATGTAAATGCGTAGGGATAGTGATAGTTCATTGCCTGCCTACGGTTTGAATGTTTACGTCTGAACTGAAGTGGTAGCGCCAAGTTCTGAGTC
The DNA here is from genome assembly GCA_030412335.1 of Botrylloides violaceus. Lineage (NCBI taxonomy): Eukaryota > Metazoa > Chordata > Ascidiacea > Stolidobranchia > Styelidae > Botrylloides > Botrylloides violaceus. The sequence continues at coordinate 437,121 of JASFYC010000526.1, read as the reverse complement.
TAAAACGTAATAATTTTATTCTCTAGTCTGGCTTTAGGCTAAAAGGATTACCGGCGCAGCCTACACGGTTCTTTGCAGCGCTAACGGGTGCGATTCGTGGCGTATACAGCGAACAGTTGGGCTGCAGGACGATGATTCATTCGTGCTAATTGATTAATTTATCGCGTCCCGCCAGAATTTCTATGTTGTCTGCAATTCAGCAGGCTGTCGTTTAGTATCGCTAATTCTGCGGTTCGTATTTTAGTGCATCCCTAAATTTCTCTTTATTGTATTGGTCGTACCTTTCTCAAACCCTTCACTAATTGCCCGCTTATCAACAGGTCGAAGGGGATAGCGTAGTAGTTGAGCCAATTTTAACGAGGAAGTAGTGAAGAATTGGAAGAACCGCACTTGGATGTGGACTTACGAAAGAGTCAACTGGAGCGTGACGTGACGTGGACGTGGTGCACGATCGGTATGAAACTATCTCTACACTTGAAATGCAAGTCCAAAACCATATTTCCAACCGCGGAAATCATGGCGAGATTAGGAGCACAAATTGTTTTTAGTAAGACCGTTAGCGATACGATTTAGGCGATACGTTTCAAGGAAGCACCCTTTATGTCTTCTATAGGTATGTTACAAGGGGAGCTTTTTTCATAACCGGTCAGTCACGAGATGGGTTTCGAACGTAGCGCCCGGTTCACATGAGCTTCTGTACTGGACAGGGACTTTAGTGGTTTGACAGTAATCCAGGGAGATGCAAGCCTGGCTCTGACCGACTGGGCTAGTCCTGTCGTGAAAGATTGAGGTTCGCTTTTTATAGGCGTAACAAAATGTCCAGGCTAGTTGGGCATCGTCGTGACGCTGTACGGCCGATCCCGATTGGTCAAGTTAGCCTTAGGTATTTGAGTACAGCAGTTCAGTTTCTTTCACCCTTCAGATAAGACACACTGAAATTTTCACTGCAAACTCACGCACAAACAAAACAGCGCAAGAGATTGTAGCTGTTATTAATAGTGTAGAGTGGTACTCAGATATGCAGATACCGCGTGAGTCTGTACGATCACGTGGCCATAGTGTATTTCCGTTTTTAGGCCTCCTTGTTTGTACCTAGGCCTACAGATCAATTGTGGCTACTACCCGAATTTGCTTTCACATGGGTTCTTATTACTAATATTTTGTTTTCAGCCAGATAGGGCGTTTTCGACGTTACATAACCAACCGTTCCTTTCATCCACCCACCCTTTTCCACCGCTAACATTCCGAGTCGAGTGCTTATCTTTGCGCATGTATCTCATCAGTGTTTTTTTGAAATATAGCGTACAACTACGCAACATTATTATCCTTCAAGTCTTTCTGTTAATAAATTGCGCCGCTCCCAAGATCAGCATTACTAATGCAGAAATTCCGGCTAAGCTGGAAAGAATTTGAGTCGATGACACGGCTCCATCGGGTCCTTCGGTAGGTGGACAAATCGGGGCTCTGTCGACGTAGTCTCCCTTTCTTGAGTACGTAAATTCATCACGATAGTCCTTGAAATGAGCAGAAAAATTTGCATGACATTTATTTCCGAAATTAGCATATATTTAACGATCTGAAACGTACCACCATGTAATCTCGCTCATCAATACAGGTTGTTAAAGAAGTGAGGCCGTCTGTGAATTCCTGAGCAAACTTCCTCTTTTCGTCTGTCCATTTAACCTGAATACATTTGAATAGTGTATTCATGTAGGCCTACTGTTCTCAAGTCACGGTCAGTTCCACGCTCGGGAAATTGAGGAAAGGGTGTGATAAAAAGGACACGTAATCCGTGCCGAATCATAAACTATTCGTAATTGTAACCGCAGAAGTCCGGAAGCGACCGCGTGTGCTAACCACACGATTACATATAGGAAACCAGTGTCAAGCGTTTTTGCGGCTACGGTAATGCTGTATCATAATGCGAATCCGCACACTTTTAACCACGCTCGATCTCGATGCGCATTTATACTAATGAGTGGCATGTGAGGTTAACCCAGCCACTAGGGTAACAAAATCCAGTATCAATTCGACTGAATATGTCGAACGAGAAGGCCCTAGGCCCTATGCCCTACTGAGAATTTGAGGTGATATGCATGACTGCACATGAATTTCAACCTGATATCATAGTATGGTATGGCATGGTCGTGGTCTGCGAGTTACTCCCGCCTCTGCTGGCTAGTGGCTGATACTATGTAAAGTCTCTATACCAATACCGATCATATCAAATCATAAATATCGACCGATTATCCGCTGTCAGTCTAATATATCGACCTCTTTGCTTGACTAACCGTCGACGCTGATGTATCGCAATAATACAAATAGCGGATACGAATCGGCCGGGCAGGGTCGAATTTCATACAGAATGCCTAAATCAAAATTCTCTAACGTAATGTTGGAATTGCTAGCGTAGCTATTTCGGTTGAAACACTCACACCATGTAAAATCTTCTGCGCGAAAATTTCCATCGCTCTCCAATAGTCAGCTCTCATTTCGTTGCCAGCCTTGGCTACCTCGATCGGGTTGAGAGATATATTGAGCCCGGCAGCGAGTTTAATCACAACACTTGGATCCTCTAGAGAGCGACAAAGTATTAATGACTTGCAGTCCCTTTAGCAGGGAAAATTCTATCTCAACATGACACTAGAATGCAATTGCTCTCAGATCTACCCCTTGAACAGTAATGCATTTCACCTTTCACCGTCATCAGTGCACGGCGATCAGTGACTATTTCGTTAGTACCGGCGCTCGTCTGACGTATTTCATTCCTACCCGCTAGCACCTGCGAGACTCATCTCATCTCAACTCCGGGTAGATATAGCCTATGTCTGCCGAGGAACCGTTTAGGTTAGGGCTGCGGGAAGCGACTTTCTTTCGATTTTACAGTTTGAACAATATTGCTAGTACCGTTTACAAGACAATAAATGCATATTCGTGCAACTCTGGGTGTAGCGACGTAGGTATACAAATGCCCCACCCAGTATGCTCGATCGATAGTCGAAAATGCGGGAGTCGCACCTAGCGGCTATAATATTTAGGTATACTAGTCGCGAGGGGTCGCTATCGTGTTAATTACTGTACTTGGAAGTGGAAACGACTGAGAAATAGCCGCTTCCTCATCCCTTCAAGCCATCATCATAAATTCCCCCTGGCAACATTGCAGTTTCATTGGTTATTGATTCTCACCGAATAACTTCGCTCTAGATGCGCATATGCCCAAGTCAAGAGGTGGATAGTGAAATAGAAACGCGATACACATCTCGCTTGAGGTAGGTAAGCCACCCTGAAACATAAACAAATCATCAATTTCGGTACAAAAAGAAAATGGTTACTTGGACAACCACATCAATTAAGAATTCAAAGGTCGACTCGAGTTGTGTCGTGTGGCTTTTCCTCGTAGTGGAATGTTATTAATGTAGGCCCTGCAATGTCTGTCTGTGTGGTGAGAGAATGTTGACCAGTCTGGATTCCTGAAGCTTTCACGCGCTTGTAGATCATGCACGCCAAGGTCAGTAATACCGATAGTACTGGTTTGTAGCCCAGATCACCACCCAACCGTGACCATCCGCACCCTCCCGGTACTGACGGCCAAACAGAGAGGAACAGATCCAATTTTGTAACCAGCTAAAGGAGAAGGTGATAGCTTATTTCGATGTTAGAAGATATAGGTGAGGGTTGAAGTAGAGAGAGGAAGTCGATGGCACACCAAGAGATTGTGGATGGGGATTATCCACCGTGGCGGCATGTTAATCGGTTTTGAAAATGACTAAAGTTTACTATAACAAAACAGCACAGGATCTAGCGTGTGATTTCGTCACATATTACTGAGACGTACTGCTGTAACAGTGTTTTTATCGAGAGTTCCGTAATCACATTCCAATGTAAGTGAATCTCCAGCTTTTAGTTTTCTTGGTTTCTCCAAATATAGAGTCTCCTGATAGTTGAAATCGTAATATTCATCTCGTGCCATGGCTTCCATTTCTTTGCCATCCCTGCATCGAAAATGGAATGTTAGAGGTCGACTCAAGCAATGATGGTAGGCCTATAGCTGTGACTGGACAATATTGAATTTTTGTGCTGACATGCCAGACTTTGTTCGAACACGCGACTCCACATATACTTCCCCACCCATTGCCTGGTTTAATCTACCGCGTCTAGCGTGGACGCACCTCAATCGACTCAGAACAAGTATGGCATGCTTTATGTATCATGTCATTCTTTCACTAGTAGGGTCTCGCGCATAGTGAGGAATGCGAGTGTGGTGTAGAAGAGCAAACCGCAGACCGTGTCATCCATTTCTGTACAATATACAAACAATCCAATGGAGTGACTGTTCTGATGAAGAACGTGGGTGCAAGACCACCAAGCGGCGGTGCTTGTTGCTGTGTGGCTGCTCTGACGTCATTCTTCTTTCGTTTAGCGTATTTCTTCAGACTAGACGTCAGGGCAGACGCCGCATCTAGGTTCCGTCAAGACCTGACGTCACGTCCGAAAAAAAACCATGCAAAATAAGACCGCCGTGCACAAGGCGATCTTAATTAATTATGGTTAATTAAGATCGTCTTGGCCGTGCCGCATGCCCGCATTGTAAATGATATTCGCCGCTACCGCACATGTGTTACCTGAAATGCCGAATCCTCATGGCTCTTCCGGCCAAATGTGAATGAAAAAAGACGCCAAACACTTGGACTTCAGATAAACCAGTCTTTTCCATGCTCTAATGTAAATATTTATGACTGCTAAAAATTGTTTTAGGCCTATTTTCTGTATTTTAGAACATATCGTACCAAATAAATCGCACCGCGACACTAACTACTAAGGCAAAAGGTCGCTACCTTGTTCAAGCATTTTTCGGTGCAGTAACCGTCCACACGGTAACGCTTAGCTCCTGGTGGAATCCATATCGTAGAGAGTGTTTGTGAAATATCGAAAAGGCTCGTCAGAATCTTCGGCTTCTCAGTCACATATGATACCCGCAGTCCAGAACTATCATAAAATGCTAAAAACAAGAAACTATGTTATATTTAAGACGGCCGATCTTTTGTTACTTTGTAACTATGGATCTATTGGACGGAACGGCGTCAAATGTTTTTGTAGGCAACTTTCTTTCTGGAATTTCTGGCTTCATGGTAAGTCCCGCTACCCAATTAGAAAAATGCGAGCGTCCCTACGTGGCCCGCATATGGGTTTGCCAAGGATTGCACTTTAAACGTCACGGGTTATGAGGCCCACACATGGCCGTGATAGGGAAATACCTGGCCCATGCACATCTTTGCCACAGATGACACATGCCGTATCGCAGTCACGTGGGCCATTTATGGCCTGAGTAGGGCCGTACATGGCCCAAACACGGCAACGTGTACACGGACTGGTATTGCGTTTGCATTTCCTTAACCACACACGGACGACTAAAGGCCATGCGAAATTGCAGCCTCCCGGCATACGTGGGCCGTAGCCTACGTAGATTTCTGATGGGGTAGGTCGTCAGCCACGAAACTGGTTCCAAATCCCGAGATCACATCACACCAAGATAAAAAAAAATGGCATCCGTAACTTCATCGCTAGACGGCCAGCGCTTGGAAGATAAAACGTAGGGGTGGCCGGCTACGGCGCCTCCTTGTCTCGCCTGCATATGTATATCATGTTCGTACGATCTCCATATGCAGTATATGTGTGTGTGAGTATCACACGAGTACATGACCTTATTGTAGTTTAACACGCCTTAAATCCAAACAACAACAACACCAAATGGTTTACCTTGCTGCTCTGGGTTGTCGTAGTGCATCTCTAACATTACGTATTGTGGATGGTCGAGGCTACGTACAGCTAACCCAGAATTCTCAGGAAATTGTATTCCATTGCTTCCTACGGCCCAGCCTCCTAATATCTTGTTGCAACCGACCGAAAACGGGTGGATTTCTTTGTAGCATGTATAATTCTTTAGCAGTTCACTTGCGGCCTAGAATTAAGCAGAAAAATTCGTGACGTTCTTTGCATCTCTAGAGTATGGTGCTTCCGACCGTAGTTCTCGAAAAGAAAAAGTGATACTAACCACGTCGACGTCGCAAATATATATCGTTGAATGGTGGACATGATTCTTGTTCCCTTTCGTGAAAAATGGTGCTATCTAAAAGAACAAAGGCGCAATTTTGCTGCTAACGATATAGCGGCCTATATATATATATGACTCTGCCGTTGCTGCGGAAATGACTTTCTTACGAGTCGTAAGGCATTAGGCTTACTACCTGGTTTGTCTGCCAACGACTTCACTACTTATGTTTTATAACAAGTGCGATTCAATGGAAATGTAACGCCCAGCATGACATGAAGTAGAGCTAGGGAAGGTCAAGTTGATCCCTAATACACATAGGAGTATCAACGTCGGCGCCCTTGGCATAACCTGACCGGATATTGGCGACGTCGGTGCCTATACATATTACCAGGAACTTACTCTTGTGACGTAAATTGTTTCATTTGCATCAGCGATTTTTTGATATTTGCATAAATAATGCGTTTTTTCAGCCGGAACAAGGAAGTCTTTTGGGCCGACATCAAAACGTTGTTCTCCGTTTAGTTCCTCTAGCAAATCCATCAAAAAGTATTAGGATATCGATTAGTACAAAAGTATAGTACTACATTGAAAGTAGAGTTTTATTTATACCAGCACGATTGGAACTAGTCGTAGGGAATACGGGCCTTTTACACGCCTGCGTACCGCTCCTTATGCACCACACCCACCGCACGTATTGATATAACACTGAATGCATGACTGGGAGACCTATTCACACGTCTCAACTTTGACGTTGTTGTGGCTCTGGTGGGATTCGATCCACCAACTAAAACAGAGTGGCCTGCCCGTTACTGATTTCAATCACAAGGATAACAAACCTTCACTTCTGAACTCCACAGGATTTATCAGTCTCAAGCTTTTCCCACCTAGTAACAATTTAACATATAGTTAAAAGGAGACGAAAGATATTTCTTTGAGAGCATTTAGTTGTTCACTCTTCATACCTCTGTTGGCTCTGTGATAATATTCAAAGCTTAATTCATCATCCGCTAAATCTTTCGCTCCGTATGCCCAGATTACTTTATACGTAGATCCTGGCTAAGATGACAACGTTACAATGAAAATCAACTCAGTGCATGTGCACTACCGTATATCTCAGGAATGTGCAACAGTTTAGCTGGACTGTATATCCAACCAGAGTGTTTACGAGTGGTGCACTAAGTTGCTTAGCGGACTGCTTGTTGCACATCCCTGTTGTCTCGGACCGGATTGGTGGTGGTGTTGACCGGATTGGCGGGGCAATGGTCATGGTGCTGGCAGCCATATCCAGAAGGCTGGGTGCTAATCCCGGTTGCATCAAAACAAAGACTTAAGAAATGGTATCCAAAGTTGTCCTGTTAGGCGATAGCATTATGGCGTTAGTGTAGATTGCCAGCGCTCGCTTAGAATAGCAACAGCTCATATCTGCGCCTCTTTGTCCTGATGTGACTCGAGGGAACCTGGTTATATATAGAATGTCTGCACGCGTACCAAATCATCTTGGCCCTTGTAAAACAATGCTGAGTGATTGTTCGAGGCTCGCTGGGGAAATACACAGAGTTGCTTACGGAAGAGTCTCCGCCGAAACGATTATTATTAGTGTGTCTTCTTCGATAATTCGTGGTGAGAGTGAAATGAACAAATGTCTTCGGCATCATATCACAATCAGTGCCTGACAGCGTGGCATTTCTCTTACCCGAATATCCATGTCGTCTTCGTTACAAGTCAGTCTCTTCCGCTTAATCGTAACTCCAGTGTGCGTTCCGTTCTCCCAACCAGCAATTATTTCAACGTTTTGATCCTCGTCTACATCCGGGACACCGTTCCGTTCAGAATGACAATCCTACGGCAGAATGAAACCAGGCCTTATAAGGTGAAACTTCCACAAACCCCTCCCGAAGAGACTATTATAATTATAGTCTAATATTAATTATTAATTTAATTATTTTAATATTATTTTATTATTATTAGAATTGATAATTAATAATTATTAATCATTTTCGTGATCTTACAAAGCGTAAACTTTTTCTTCTGTCACCCCCATCATAATAATATCAGCACCATTCATAGAAGCAGAGCGCGAAAATCCAACTCCAATCCATCCCGTTGTCGGTGCAATCAACTTAAGTCGGGTAGATGTTAAATCAGAACTTATACTCAAGTAAAGCTGAATAGTTTGACTTACTTGCATTGTGATCTTGGTTTCATCCAAGTCCCAGAACAAGGCGACTGAGCCAGACTCGTCAAGTACCGAAGTGAATGGAAAGCCGGCCACGTACTCATTGAAACTTATCATTTTAGGGGAAACCGGCGACTTGGTGGCGACCGGCTGCGTTGTTGACGTCATTGATACCATTTTCGACGTTTTGGGGGCTAGAATAAGGAAGATATATTAACAGTCAAAGATTAATTATGGAATACATAAAGGCCTCCTGTGGTGAAATTATGATGGCGACTTAAATAACAGATGGAAATGTTAAATGCGGAAGGTAATTACGTTCAGGTATGGTATCAGTTCCAAAATTTTCCCGAACGCTCAATGGGATTTTACATCGTTATTCACCTCGCGGAATTAGAATTTCATTCTAGGGACGAGAGTCTGCACTCTCCCGCGGCGCAGGCGAGGTGTATTAGAGATAGCACACGGGGGTACAAGGAAACTTGAGAGTACTATTTTTAACGTGTAACACCTGAATGTCCTGAAGTGCGCCTGACCGGGCGGGCCATTCAACGATGGACACACATTAAGCCTTACGGAAAGCGTAAACTATTGTCTGATGTTGGCACGTAACCCAAAATATGCATTGTCGTATGTGGGGAAGTGCAAATACAAATTTTGAATCTCTGACAATTTAACCAAATGTTACATAACCCGTAACAGAAAACTCACCAGTAGTCGTTGACTCATCTTGTCTTTCTAAAAGCACCACCTCAATGGAACCTTGAAAAAGATAGAGGTGTCGTCGTAATAGATAGATAGATATTCGTCTTCATAACGCCTTCAATCACGTGATTAATTCAAATAGACATGGAGGACGATACGACCATTATTCATCGAGCCAGTCCGATCTACTGCAGTGAAGCCTAGGCTCTACACAAATGAGAATCACCTCTGTTTCCCATGTGATAGTCTTGACGGTCCCGTGTTCTCTCTTTGTCAGTACTTCCAAATGCCCAGAGAAGAATAATTTTCCCACCCTATGAGTGTGCATAATTAAAGCTATAATACGTTTATTGCAGTATGTGCATGTGCAATTGTGCGTAGCCTGAAAGCTGGTAGTTCTTGCGAAGATCCTATACTTGTACTTGGTGTCCGAGGCCGTGCGGATCACGAATTGGCCTCTATGGTCACACCAGATGCTGCTTTGATCCTCGACGCAGTCAACCATGATCTCTCGAGACCACAGAGACTGTTTCAACAACCATAGATCCTACTTTTGTACGCACCTCGTTTTGGGTCACAGCGGTTCAGCTGTTCCTTAGATATTCCAACACAACTGCGCTGTGTTTGACTTACTGTAATTGTTTGGTCGAAAGCATTAGTCGACGACAATGGTCGCTTCACTGTAATAGTTGTTTGCGTGGCATTCTCTGCTCCACGCAAAATTTGCACATTCTGCTCTTGATCTATCGTCGGAGCCCCATTTCGTCTTGCATAACAATCCTTCAACACATAGAAATCCGGGTTAACAGTAGGCCTATGCATATAGTTAAAAGTAAACGTGGTGTTTGGCTTGAGAAACGGCTTGGAAATTGCGAAACCACGTCAACGTGATGTGTCAGTTTCTCTAAAATCTTGGCATCCGCAACTCCGCATTCGAGATGCAAAGAAAGAGGTACAGTAGGCTATACAAGTTACCATCTCCGGGCATCACTTCAGCGCAACATTTAACCAAAATCATTTGGACACTGTTACTCTATAGTCATACAACAGAGAACTAACCCAAACATATGGCGTTCCACTTCGCACGCCTCCTATGATCAAATCAGCTCCAGCCATTGTGTGACTGATGCCAAAACCAATACCAACCCATCCTGTTGTTGGCGCTGAAATCTGAAGATAGGAAACACATAATTCATTCCCTAATCACATCAGATATGTAGCAAAAGTGAGGTAAGATATTCTTAGGTTGCATGGACAGGTCAGTAAACCCACCCTTTGCGCCCCTGCATTTCTTAACGCTCACCTGCATTTCAATCGCTTCATCATCGTAATTCCACTTCAGTGTGAATGCAGGAGCTAACACTTTGGAATATTTCCATTGCTGTGTAAATGCACTGCCAAGAACCTGTGCCGAAGTCACACCAGCATGATGCACTAGTGCAACAGTTAGCAGCACTATTACACTCTGCATTGCTTGAAGCGCCGATTAAATGTAATTAAAAGCGTGCTGCGTAGGCTTATTGGTTGTTCCTGTTGGAAATATATTTTTGACGATTTTAGCTGATGCATTGTGTTTACAGCAAGATAAATATATAGTCTAACTTCTCTGACGATAATGTTCTTGTAACTATCGCTTATCGTAAAGAAGATCACCACAGACTTAACGTCCAGCTTTGGTTTATTGAGAATTAAAACAGGACCAGATGATGAAAGAGCGGAGCTCGGAAAGTTTGTGAATGTCTTAATTCACAATAAACCAAGGCTGGACTTTAAAACTGTGGTGATCTTTTTTACGATATCTATTGATCGTCCGCTATTGGCTCCACTGTACTCTTCAATATGAAGCAGTACTGCGACTTTACGCCATCGTCTTTCGCGCAATTTTCTTTCTTTTAAGAGAAATAAAAACAACTTGAGTTAATCGCTCAACGCAGGTAGCATCAAGACCAATTGAAAATCTTTGAAACTGTAAATTTTTGTCAGAACTGCTTAACGAACTGCCAAATATCTTTAAATGGCATCTGTACCATATGAAAGCCTTTAATTGGTGCCTCCGGCATGGAAATTTCTTCCCTCAAGGTATCTAAATAGTAAAATGCTTAGAAATTCATGTTTTACATATCAGATATATATCTCTTATATACCGATGTTGATATCGCACACATGACGATGCTAAATATTATTTCTAGTTCAGTCCTTCTTTCGTTGACTTTTTTCCTTTCTTCGGACTAGACATCTGCAGGGCAGCCACACAACAACCACTGCTTGGTGGCCTCGTCCAGGTTGGCTAATACATTGGACATGGATGGATGACATGGTCTGTGGTTTGCTCCTCGCACTTGCAGTACAATGTATTGGTCAAAATCGGAATTACAATGTAAAAAATATACAAATGCTTGGAGATTGTTCAATTAACGTATAATTATCACAAGTCATTGTCTTCTGCTGGACAGTCCAAGTCGTAACGCATTTGTCAACACGATTTCGTATGCATGGCATTGCGCCGACATAACTTAAGCTGTAACGCTATTTATTACAATTACGTCAGTTGGCAATGCCTTCGCATTGTTAGTATGTAAGCCTTCAAGGAAATTTGTCGAGCTTTGAATTTTGATATGAAAAAGACTATCAATTCACAGAAAATGTTTCATGCGATGTGAAGAAATCATTCAAGTATCGGACACTTGTGAAGTGTGATTAAATGGCTCATTATGACAAGGCGCGTGAACTGAGTGCAATATTAATGATTTGACTTCTATAGTACACTTAAGACTTCATAGATCACAGAATTTATTCCAGTATTTTGTTCTGTCAAGTCAATTTCTAGGATTAAAGTCTCGTCGCTTCGGTATCGATTGGAGTATATTGTATGCGTAGGTAACAAGTGCGATTGAAACGTGAGCAATCACTGGCTAACCATTAATTACACTAATATATAAATTGCGTCAGATCGTATTAAAGACAATCACGATTCCATTTTTTCCTGATACGGAGATGGTAAATTGTGGGCTGTTTCTCCTATCCACGAAATCAACCTTACCAGTTTTCAAGTCGCAAGCCCTGTAAATGCGATTTCACTGGAAAGATTACACCCATAAGTAGTTTATCTCCTTTTTTCAAAGAAAAATTTAATATTTATAACTCTGATACCGTAGTTGACAATCCCAACGCCGTAATCAAAATGCGTATATATAAATCGGCAGACCTAAATCACGCAGTTATCTACGCAAATGTTTGATATAAAAGTATCATTTTAGATCGCACGCATAGTGAATTCTCACGCAGGTGGTGTCAAAATGCTATTAATAAATGCTTCCACTTTCATTAATCGGCGACGGCCATTACTCAAAAAGCTTTCATATTGATTAATTAGTAGTTTTCGAGAGCTGGAAGATTGTCGGCACGTTGAAAATGCTTTCAAACAATGGAAGGGATTGCTGTCGTAATATCAAGTATAGCGTATAACATCCTGTTTTCTAATACTTCTGTGAGCCAAAAATAACAAGAAAATCACCGCGATTGCGCAAATTTTGACCGATATTGATCTACTCATCCATCCCTTTCTCTCACTAGACAACATTTACACAAAAAAGATAAGTTGATAGTGTTTGTGCTTGAGTTGAAGGACAGCAGCAGTTGTAGCAGCACGGATTAGCTTACAGGATAATAGTTGACTCCCGTGAAGAAAATCTGCCGAGGAAACGAATATACTAGAGATAAAGTATTTAGTCGATGACCGCTTGATTGGCAGTGTGTGTGGTGGTACTGGCTCTCGTTGTTCTACACTCCCGCTCCCCCCTCCCGTGATAGTAATTGTTACTGTTTTCCTTGTAAAGGTATACATGGTCATTTTGCTTAAACGCAAAGTCTTGTTTTCTTCGTCTGTTGTTATTTGCCGTTCTGTTGCTATAGTCACATTTTTAGTCAATAAAAGTCAGGGCTACGCACTAAACGTTCCACATTCTGATCTAGAGGTCCCAGATTTCATTCCGGATCGAGTTAAAGTTGAATTGGTATCCTTTTCTCATCCAGTTTCGAGGAAGTGCAGAGGATGGTGGTTTTGACAGAGATCCGAGCTATAAACAGGATATCGAGCACATCTACATTTTGAAAGTCGTAACTTTGATATCAATCAGAAAATAAATAGACCGTACACATCAGTAATTTTAAAAACTATATGTTGATGCATTTGATATATTGATGTATTATCGTAAACGGCGGACTATTTCGCACCGAAACAAGTTTATGAAGATCTAATCTTTCCGCAAATTTTAGCCCTTTCGGATATCAATTCTACGTGTTTGTTATTTTGATCGACAGGTGTTTTTATATAGAGAGTGCATTTTCATCTGTTAACATCATTTACAGTAGGTCGATGCGTATTTCTACATTTGGATACAAAAAATGGGGGAGCCGATGGGGGACGATCCAAATACTAATAGATAGCATGACAACTAGGTGGAAATGAGTGGTCCGCTGTTGCAACCCAGTTGGAGATGCAAACGTTGTGTAACTTAGTACGAACCGTAAAGATTTCTATTGTTTCAGGATCAATAACATATTTTTATATAAAAAATGGATTTTGGTGTCATCATATGGTTGACGTTATTCATTGCCTATTGCCGTGCAGTTGTTGAGCAAGCTCTCGATCTCCAAAATCTTGACAATCAAATTCGTGTTTCGGATGATATTACCGTGGGATGGCAGTTCGTACGAGATGTTATTATATTCCGAGTATGTAGATTTTATGTAACAATTTATGCGAGTATTTTAGTAAACTGTAAACAAATTTGGTGATCAATACATGTATTTAAGGTGGCCGCCAGGACAAAAGGATGGGTCGGTCTTGGGATTTCCCCTAATCCATCCATGGAAGGAGCAGATTTGATGTTAGCAGGTGTGCGTGATGGCGGTCCCTATGTTTTGGTAAGGATACCGTAAGCTTCTTCTTTCGTATGGCCTTGTTTTTCTTTTCTTCGGACTAGTCGTCAGGACTGTCACAGAGCAACTACTGTTTCGTGGTCTCATCCAGGTTCTTCAGACCAGTCACTCCATTGGGTGATTTGTGTATAGTACAGGAGGAATGACGTGGTCTGCTGTTTGCTCCTCTGCGCCACACTCGCATGCCGCACTGGGTGTGAGACCCATTTGTGGAGGGACGACTTGAATCCTCCCACCCATGTTCTGATTCGGCTTAAACAATCACCTGGTTTACATGGTGACATATGGCGCATATTGTGACTTGATATTTACTCATGAAAAGTAATAGAGGCTAGTGGTCACGGTCGAATGCAGACGATTGTTGCTGTCTATATACCGGAAATATCGACATGCGTACTACATAAAACAATGGCTTGGTTTGCAGAAGGACCTACCATTTAACACGCCACATATTCAAAACAGTAACAATACAAAATGAAGTGCGACATTCCAGGTATAAAGCCAGGCATATCCAACATGAAGCGTTGAAAACCACGTAACCGTAATTTGACGGGCAAACTGATGTGACTATTGCTAAAAATGTAGCGGACCTACTGGAATATATACTGTACGAGTCATATTTTGGCAATAGAAAGCGTAACGATACCTTAGGGTGGGAATCAAAAAGGTGGCGCATGACCTACTACATTCGTAATGTAGAAGGCCATATGTGGCGTAACTTGTTAAACCTAGTTCGAATTTTATTCCGGGTTTAAAAACTTCTTTAGCCGTGCCGCAAAATCTTAAAATAGACGGCGTGTAGGATGGAATTCATCCTCGCACTTATTCCGACTACGGAAATAGTTATAACCATGCTCCGATGAGTCTTTTGTCGCCTTATAACAAACGCGTATGAACACCAGGGTTAAGCTTTAAGCCAGGAATATCTTTCGATATCTTTTTGATCTCCACTCTTAGAATATAACCGAACGGCAGACGAAATTGCATTGGGCTTGTCGCCAACGGCCTTCAACAATGCAACTGTGATGTAAGCAGATTGTCATCTATCAATAAATGATATATACAGTATTACACGTACGCAGACATTTTATGCCATTGATTAATTATAACAGGTACTATCATAATAGGAAATCAATATTCACACGATATCTCCAAAAATAGTTTATGCGTAAAATAGTAGTTAATGGATGGTTAGCAAACTTTCCAACGCAGAAGGTTCATTTGGATCTAAAGTTATATCTCCAAATTGGATTGGTATAAAGTTAATTACGAGATACATGCATCAACGACGTCATTACGTTGATTAAGATCAAAGAATAATTTGGGCCAAGTAACCCTAGGGCATTTCTAAGGAAATTTTTGTTAAGGAATTTACTTTAATAGACCTGCTGTATTTTTGCATATATGCAGAACGAATCGCTATTTTACGATGTTGCGGATAACTCTAGACGCGTATCACTCTTTATTAGGGGATTATATAATTGGTATCCGTTTCCACAACTTGGCAGTCAGTATGATGGGTGTGCGAAGTGTTGTGGTTGTGATTGTGATCCCGGGATACAAACCGGAGGTATTGACCTCTTTACCGTAAGCAGTGGCCCGGCGTACATGACACTAGTATGCTACAGTTGAAGACGCCGTAACCGCAAAACAACAACAACAACAACAACAACAACAACTGTATTGCCAGTGATTCTTTAACGATTACCTTGCCGTAGCGATAATTTCTGCGATCTGTCTTGTAACTGCAATACCACAGAGCGTCGTCACGGAGCTGATCGTGTTCAACACGAAGTAGTAAGCTGGGAAGCGGCCTTGATAATTATCCGCAAGAGATATTCCAATCATGCGACGTGCGCCCGTACGTACGCCCATACGTGTCGTCGCGAAGCAGTATGATCTATACATCTATAGATCATACTGCTTCGCGACGACACGTATATTCAGACGAGCCGCTTCACCTAATCCGCACGGGAGTCATCGCAGGGTGGCGGTACATACACGAACAACCCGTACCCGGCATGGTGTTTTGGATATGCCTACCAAAAGCCATCACACATAAACGTCCACGATGATCACTTTTCTCTCCCTCAGGACGCTCATTCAGGCAGAAATGGACTGCCGACCCTTGATCAAGATCAATATGTTGACATTCTAAGTGGAAGCGAAAATGAAACTCACACCACTATGGTGCTCTTACGGCAGAGAGAAACTTTCAATATGGAAGACGTCAGTGTAGAGGTGTGTGAGTTACTTACGCCTACTTTACATGGTGGCTTGGCACAGAGAACATTACAGTTAGACTTGAAATATTTTCATGAGGAATACACTGATCAGAGTTTAAAATATTCCTAGCGCGGAGAACCGTACTATTTGCTGTGGGCGTTCGGGCAGACCGATATTACAGGAACATCGTTTTCTTTCCGACATTATCATCGCAGAAACCGAGGTGAGAACGCCCTGTACAGGGATAAAAAGGCAATTTTCAGCATGAAGCATTATTAACATGTTTTCTGGCTTTTAGGATATGTAGAATTCATGTCGTCGGAGAGATCTAATCCAGAACAGCAAACTTCCTCTCCAATTAAAGTACTAGTCGATGACACGACCCCACTTAAAACGACAGAAAAACCACTAACGACTACAGAACGCCATGCAAAGGCCATCCGTCCAAATTCATCCACTGACTCTAAAGTTGAAGTTTCGCAGAAAAATTCAACAGATATGTTTGGAGCTGCCGGCGGCAAGAATATGACTCTGGCTGACTCCGGAAATCGGGATGGATCAAAACCCTACAAAATTAGCGCGGCGTTTTCATTTGTTGCTTTGGTATTATTAATGGTGATTGCAAAAAGGAGGTTGGCTTCTCTAAATTCATAACTGATATACATGTAGGCTAGAAGCAGCGAATGGTTTTTTTCTTCAGAATTCATTTCATTGATTTACCCATAAATTTATATCTATACTGATGACTTTGCACCACCGTTTGGTTGACTGAGTGCGGGTTTAAGTGTATATAGACTCTCAACCGTCAGCCCGTGAAAGAATTTTACCGGTCCGTGGAAAGCGTGGATATTTCAACTAGGATATTTCACTTACTGATTTAGTGAACCATAGCGCGTGAAATTCACGATTTCTACAACCATGGCCTACTTTAGAGTTCTACTTTAGAGTAGGCCATGCTACAACCTATATACACTATAGTGTTTTGCATCGGTTTTGGTTTCAAGTTCCGGGTCTAGCTTGGTTACGGACAATCGTCCTTGTTACACATACCAAGTACACCTATCGTAAAGAAGGTTCACCCCAGATTTAACGACCAGCCTTGGTTTATTGAATCTTCTTTACGATAGCGATTGATCGTGCGCCATTGACTCCACTAAATCCTTACAATATATCTGACTTGAGTGAATGAAGGATGGGAGCTCCTGAGGCTTGTTGCTAACTTTTACGATGCGTGGCGTTGCATTCGTGGCGTCAACTTCATCATATTTTGTTAATTATCTGCCATTGGCTCCTGAATCGTGGTTTGATGCCACCCATGCATAAGGTTATTTACAACGCATACAATAATACACAAAAATGCAATTTTCAACTCTGCGGCGTTGAATACGATACAGTGGCATATACATCAAACTCAACCAAAGTATCACACAGCGTCATCACATCCATCAGCACTTTCCACCATCGCCGTGAAAAGATTTAAAAGAACAATAATATCAACTGGTGTTAGCAGATTGTTTTTGTGTTGATTGATATTAGGCTTCTATGACAAATGTATAGCGCCTAACAGATCAACCCTGCAGTCAAAACTCAAATTCATCAGAATGTGATGATGTGATTGGGTAGTTGTACGCGAACTTATGTACTCATTACATTATCCGTTACCTGTTTTTGTCCAAAACGGGGTGAATTGGAGTTGAAAATCAACTCTTATATATCCAATTCATCCAAAAGTATAATTTTAATATCATATAATTTAGAATATCGATATTTAAACATCACTACTATCTTATATTGATTATTTCATCGCTGCGATTGTGGTCAAACATACCGTCACCGACTTTCAACAAATTGATCAATTTCATTTCTAGATTACATAACTCATAAAACGCCGAACTAATTGTAATATACTTAATGTTAATTATGCTTAATCCTAATCAAGATATCATTATACAGTAATATGGTGAAATCGCGCCCTACATAACTTTGGGTAAACTTTCAACCTAGTAATTGCGGTGTTAGCAAGATAAATTATCTCACCAAAACAGCATGTTGTGGCTATTAATTTATAATACGAATATTGTGGTACTATGAACCTTCATTACTATTATTACATTCTGTTGATGAATAGATAATAGCTCTTGTTCTTTGGTTTACCATGAAGGGGCTCTTTAGTTGAATTTCTCAAAGTGGAAATCCCAGAATGCGGTTTAGGTCGTTTGAGTTGCTGTGTATCTGGTCACGTAGTAAGGCTAGATTTAGACTTGCAGTACTGTCAGATCAACTCCTTTTGATAATAATTATATTTTCTCAATGCTTAAAATGAAATCACCATGGTCGCACCAATATCCTTAGGACAGTTCAGGAGGGTAATCAATTACCCTTAGGAAATACCGATATTGCTGTTTTTTTATCATGCACAGCCAGGTGCGATCATTGAATGACACAGCGCCATGAAGATCAATTTTAATACTTCATTTCCGCAGGAGAATATCACAAGGAATTTTTAATTTATAGATAAAAGCCATTCACACTCAATCAAAAGTATGGGAACTTGACCAATATTTAGATAATTGATACAAACCTATATACCATTCGCAGAGATAATATGTAATTCTTGATATCATGTAACATTTTTAATTCATTTGCGAAATAAACTTCAAGCGCAATGCGTGATAGAAAGTAATTTGCCGAAACGTATTTCTCTTACAATCATATATTCATATATAACTTTTGACGATTCAAATTGTTGTTTATATAAATTAACTTCTACATCTAGAAGAACAAACCTTTCCACGAGGGCTATACTGAATGATGTTACAAAACAGCTAGAGTGTGTTGTATGGTGTAGGAAATGTCCAAAAGCAGTCTATACGTACTGTATCCCTAAAGGATTTATTGCGTGAAATGACAAAGTTGATGTTGTTGTTTTTGTAGTATATGCGCACGATGTGCCACATATAGGACATGTGCCGGTGATTGTGTCAGTTTTGAATGCTGTTTCAACTATACTCGGGTCTTTAACTCCCGGTCGTGCTTATGATAGGCCTATACTCGTTCTTGCTAATCCAAGTGTATAACCCAGGCAATCATTCACCCTCCTCTGCACTAGCCCAGTACTGACAGTCATGTATACAGGAACGGATTCAAATTTTAAAATATAAGGTTATACTCGATCGGGCAATCGAATCCGGGACTTCCCTATCAGAAGGCGGACAGTCGAACCACTTGGCCAACTGAGCGGTTGTAAGGTTGTTGTTAAATTTTGTTTTGGTGCTTCGAGTGACCGTTTTGTACCGAGTTAAGTATATCATGTCCGTTTGTGATCGTGGCGGCCCTGAAAATGAAACTCGATGGACGAGTATCCCGAAATCAGAAAGTCGTCGGTTTAATCACGTCGGCGGGCATCATACCGTGGACTTAAAGTCTCCGAATCGTTGTTGTTGTTGTTGTTGCTGCTGCTGGGAATTTAGAGTGCTTTCAAATGCTTAGGTCAACGTTCAGTTGAAGTTGGCCGAGGGGTTTAGACTGTCCGCCTTCTGATCGGGAACCCGAGTCAAATCAAAGACTTTAAAATTAGTATCCGTTCGATCTATGCTTGGCAGTCGGTATCGGGGGAGTGCGAAGAGTCCTGGTTGTAATAGTGATCCGGTCTATGGACTGGAAGTATTGACACGAATGCCGTGGGGATTGACCTGGCGTAAATGACCTTAGTAGTTGAAAACGCCATAAATTCCAAATAAAAAAGAATGCTTAGGTCATGTACGCCAGATCATGTCATTGTACACAATCTTGATATGTAAGATTCTGGCTCATAGCCCCGACAGCTATCACAATGACAACCTCCACATTACCCTCGATGGCGCCTGTATAGTGTATACTTTTGCTTTAACATCCTCGTGAACGCTTTCGCATGAGCGCCCGACCCTATCCTACATTCTATCACCAAGACATGCGCTACTAAGTTCACACGGATAGATATCGTGGCGCAGTAATATTTCACAAAGAAAAATATGCATGAATATTAATAATAATTGTTGGTGTATCGACTATAGACAAAAACATATCCGCAAGCTCCGAGTTCTTCACAGCTCGTCGTATCGCAGTCAGCAAATCGTGGAGTTGCTTTACTTCAATTTCTTTACTTCAACTGCATGTCTAATAGGTCCTCGAGTCGATCTGTAAATGATACAAAATGGTTCTGGCCTCACTCGAAATAATAAGTGGAGCGTCATTCGGGAATCAAATGCGAAATTGCCAAGTCCTGCGCATAAGCAACGCCTCACAGTAGGCCGACCTATAGGGCACATGCCTTTCTCACTAGGCCAAGTGTGACCTGAATTCGGCCGTAAATGTTTCAAGCGTGGCCTGCATGTACCAACATTTTATGGCACACACCTTTCTTACTAACGCCTGGCAAAGTATATGGCCTGAATTGGGCCGTAAACTTTTCGGGCGTGGGCTGCATGTACCACTGGGGGAGGCTGCGTTTGCATACTTTAGTAGATCACGGCCCGCTCTCGACTACCCATATTAATAGGGTCGTGCCATATGCGGGCTGAGCGTAAATTTCTGATTGATGTTAGACAACGTAATGAGTAGGCTGCTAATTTTGTTTGTGAGCGGACATGCATAACCACTTACCGCGAATGGTGCGTGTACTGTATATAGGACAGCAGGATATGGAAGCTATCAGATTTCTAAATTTTGGGCACACTAGCATCAGAAGCATTATTCTTTGCTGTTATGAAATAGTGTGTTGGTCTTCGTTCATAATTGATCTTACCAAACTACGTGAATAGAATTGACACATAGGTTACTTGACTCACCAGCAACTTCTGCTTCGATATTGTCTACACTTCTGCGTTTTCTGCTGCCCCATCCTTTTCTCCATACACTGAAGACAATATGGTGAGACAATTAGAAAGATCAGTAGAACTTGTATACAGGAGCTGTAAGCCCAGATCAGTAGGTCGAGAATCATTCGGACCTAGCCGACTCGGAATCACGAAATCTCAGGCATAAACTCCTAAGATGTATGTCCAGCGATTACAGAAGCGTTACTAATGTCGGGTTCGGGCTGCAGAGCGCACTCACAAATTTCATATGCGTAAGAAATGAAGATATGTAGATGTAGGGATACAGTGATCAATGAAAGAAATTTCTAAAAAGTCGAAAAGTCGCGAAGGCGAATTTTGGGCTATATATATATGTTTCTTAAGATTTTAACACGGCTCTAAACACTTAGTAGTTATTACCTGTGTTGATTACCATCGCCTGTTTTGTCTTCTTGGGCTGTAGCAAGTGCTACCAAACAACACAGCGTGATTATCAAAGTCAGTTTGATATTCATTTTTATGGACAACAGTAGATTAGCCTCAGTGTGTCTGCGTCAAAAACGAAATGGATGACACGTTGTCGGTAGGAGTTTTTAGATTTTGTATAAGCGGGGGCTAGCGTATCAGTTCGAACGTCTGGTTACGCTCGCTTACAAACGCTTACGCAACAGCTGAATGATGGATGCAGTTGAGGCGTGGCTCCATCGGCTCCAACCACCACGGCTACAGACTGTATGTAGCCTTTGGGCCAGGCTTAGTATAGGTTACGTTTCCATACCTCAGTCCAGCACGAAGATGACATAAAATATCATACAGGCCTACAAATCCGGATAGATAGAGAAGGGATGGATACTTGTCCTGACTTCTATCTCTAATTGATGCTATCATCTTTGGAGTAGACCATAAAATCAAGCCAACCCCATAAACAACCACCATCCACCATTTCAAAGCAGTTCATCACAAACAGCTCGGTGTTTTCCACAAGGTATAGAGAAGGCTCAACTTGGCCATTGAGTGGAAAGCACGCCATATATATATGGAATATCGGTTCAAATCATGCCGCGGAATTTGTGAACACCATATAATTTAGAAACGTCGAGATTACGATAATATCTCTTCGTATCTCTCCTTGGATGATGAACATTTTCAGATTGTGTTCAAACGTTTCGTCACCACCATCTCCACTAATTAAGCAATTTCATTTCGTAGATTGTCGCTCATAAAATCTTAAAACTTAAAATTTACTACGTGTTATCCGAGTTTGCTCTGAGTGGCGATATCCCGCAATATCTATTCTATAAAGTCACACCCCTTCAATTCGAGTTTTCGAGTAACCAGCAAAGTCTACGCTAATAATTGTAAGCCGTTATCTTGTTAAATTAAATCACAAAAATAGCATGTCATTGTGAAAGGAATCCTAGATTTAGCTATCGCTTTGTACATTGTTCTTTAATTAGCAAAAATTATTTCGATGTAGCCCTTGTAGCCTACTTTTAAACAGGATATTATTCATTAGGTTTAATATCGAAATCGTTTTATTTTCAATGAGAAAATTCCAATGCGCAGTTTAGGTCTTGGGATGCGGCGAATTTGTGGTAAACCTCCAAAGATAATCGTAGATGGAAAATACAACTTCCACAGAAAGAATACACCCGATTCAGTTGTGAAGAATCGTAGTTGGATTACTTAAAAGCATTGATTCATTGACCATTGAGTGTTGGCGATCAACTGCGACTCAAAAAGATGTAGAGTATGACAAGACAAAAAACTCCAGGACGGTCTACACTGTAAGAGATAATTACCCTGTACTACTGAACTATAGACGATTATAAGGTACAACAAAACAACCGCCTTCTCCCTGTTCCCCGACAGCACCATGTCATGCAGCTGCATGGTATTGTAGACGATCCTCCACGGTTGAATAATTCTGCTCCTGGCGGCCTTGCGTCGCATCGATACGTTACCGTGTAAACGCACCTCCCCTACTGGGATTTTGCTGGTGTCGGCGACGAATGCATCGAATGTCGACGCTTGCAGATGTTATGAGTGTCGTGATGGTTTTACAGTATTGTCAGTAGGCTACCCCATGCCATCGAAATACGAAAGAATACATTGCTCTAGCGCCAGGATCAAATAGATAAAAGAAAAGCTCTCCGCTTGGGCCGCTTGCCGTCAGGAGTATTGCCGAGGGTGGTGGATTACACATCTGTGGAATTATCAGCAGATGTTTACCGTGGATCGGTGGATTGTACTATGCGGAAAGTGGTCACTTTTACTATTACGATGGTAGTGAGGTGAACTGTGACTGCTTCCTAGCAGGCTCTGCGAGGCCAGTGGATGGAAAATGAAGGTACCGCTAACGCACGTGCTGCATAAAGTAGGCCTATTGCCGTCCAATGCATCATCATCATGCAAAAACCCAATAGGCAAATATAACCATATTCAAATTCAGCAGACGGTGTTGCAGCTAAATTGCTTTCACTTCAATGTTTCAATGTGATTTCTGTTGGGTTGATTGATTTAGCGTGTAATTTAAAATGCTTGCGGATAGGCTACTCCTCGCACGCTAGCCATTGGCCTTTCATGCGCATGCCATAACTGATCAATTATATTTGTCTCCCCAGTAGACCTGGGGCGGCAATACGATAACTTTCTCGCTCGCTTAACTCATTAACGAGCTTCTCAGCGAGGAGGTAACGAACGAGCAATTCGATGAGGAAAGGGGTATCACGAACAATCCAACATACGTCGCAACTTCCTCGTACAAGCGAGACGCAAAAATGAGAGAATGCGACGCGACTCCTCAAAACAAGTGCATGCGTCGCTCATTCGGGTGTAGGACAAGTGGAGGGTAGTCATTGGTCAGGTACCGTTGCTGTGTAAAGAGGAATTGTACAGTTCATAAGATGGAGTCTGCCACCGGAAGCAAGTCCCTGAAAAAGCGTTCACCCAGACGGACAGCTGACGAAGTTGAAATTTCAGTCAGTGGCGTTGGGAATCATGCGTGGCACATCTTGTGTTCCTTTTCAAGTGAAGTGACCGTCAGCTCAAAGAAGCAAGCCTAGGTTGCTCGTGATGGAGAACCCCGTGGTCGCAGAGAACACGTTATTATGGGGAACACTGTGCTCAAGGGGAATACTGTTCACAGGGAACCACGTGTTAATGGGGAACACTGCTGCCCACGGGAACCACGTGGTCGCGGAGAGCAAGAGCTCACGGGGAACCATGTGGTCGCTGGGTGACCACGTGCCCGCGGGGAAACACGTGGTCATGGGGAACACTGCGAACGGAGAACAACGTGGTCGCGGAAAGAAAGAGCTCACGGCGAACCACGTGCTCACGAGGAACACTTTTGCTTACGGGAACCACGCAGTCGTCTTGATCCACGTGCTCATGGGAACACTGCGCTCGCGGGGCACCACGTGCTCGCAGGAAACACTGTGCCCAGGTGGCCCCACCCAGGTGCATCCTAGGTGTAGGGTATATCATGGCCTACTCTAGGTAAAGAAGTAAAGTAGGCCATGGGTATATTTATAACATATATGGTGACTGGAATATACGGTTATGGAGCTGTACATACTGTATATTAAGCCTTATAGGATTATATAGGTATCCGATACGGTTTTTGTAGGACTACCTGTTCGCGTGAGTTCGTGGTTGACTGTTCACGTCTTCTATCGGCTGATCGGACGCACCTCAAGTACAATTCGCACATATCTTCTAAAGAGCGGAATATTCTGTAATTCTTTGATATTGATCCATTATATCAGGGGTGGCCAACCAATCCAAGACTGAGAGCCACATTTTGATACACAACGGCACACATGAACATCGCCTGGCATGCTGATAGCCGTACGAGTAAAAAAAAAGAAGATAAGCGGTCGACCCTGAATGTGTTATGTTTTTTACTCGTATTGGTTTAGTAATGCATATTCTGATTAATTGACATTGGGAGAGAAATGTTTTTCAAGTCAGTAAAGGAGGAATGTAGCATTAAGAGGTTGTGTGAAACCATGGCTCAGCTAGATTTATTGTATGCGGGAAAGAGCCGCATTGAACCAAACGAAGAGCCGCATGGCCACCCATGCATTATATCATAATGAGATGCCAAGTGCTTCACATCCCAATTTCAACATCGGTAAGTCCAGCAACCTGGAGTCACCTCATAGTACTTTGATCTACATATCTACACCTCTAAATGGAGCCTCACCCTGTATTTATATATGTGTTAGGCAAGTCATGGTGGCACATCTCGATGTTGAACCACTCCAGATTAAGCAAGAGCGAAACCCGTACGCTTGTGAACTATGCTTTACAATAATTTGAGGTGCGATGTTCAATCCGTGAGGTGACAATTTCTTGCGTTTTCCTCTGGCGTGTTCAACTAACGTTTTCATCACGTATACGCCAGGTCAATGCCTATATATCGCACGTGGTCGATGCCCCCGGTAATAGCCCGGTTCACTTTCACAATTACAACAATCCACACTCCCTCGATACTGACTGCATGACACTCACCTGTCACCTAACCCCAAACAGATGCCCTTGCTTGTACCTAATCTACTCCTGTGTGACACATCTCAATTACACGCTAACCATACTGTTTTCGCGACATGCGCGATATGTCTATATAATACATGGAAATATACTGCCGCACAAATCATAGACGTGGATCTTGTGTTTTGCTCTGCGAAACTCACAGACGAGCTAGTGTATGTACAGTACGTAGCCTATGCAAATGCCGCAGTCAAAAGTTACAACTGTAAGCATATTTCAACAGGTATATGATGAAAGTTTAGGGATGATGACTTCAACAGATAATATGTAGCCTTGGTTGTGGTCAAATAAGCCGTCCTCGGTCAATCGACGCCGAGCAACCAGTGTTCACGATCTGTAACGTATACACAGCCAAATTTACAGAGTTCTATGGCTGCAATGAAAGAGACGATGGATATTACTTACCATCGTTTTCTGCAACTTCGCGAGCTCTTCTCCGTTGTCGAAGCCAATGAATTTCCCGCGGGCCGTTGTCCGTATCGATGCTATATACAAACAATTTGAATTAATATCAAAAATGTCATCCTAAGCCATCCGTTGCCCACAGCGGCCTGGTTTGGCTTCGGGTCCCAGCCGTACAATTCGGTACAACCTATCGAAGCTCGGACTCTGTTTACACCCGACACAATTGCCCTCATCGTGCTACGTCAACGATCGTCATATTTCCTCCAATTTTAAACAGAATATACCTGTTCTGATAATGTATCACTCTAAACGATGCGTCTGCAGTCTCCGCCTCCATCAACAAGCTTGCCATTACACCGAGAACCGCAATCGCCTGTTTTAAATCCATAGCGAGAGGAACTATATCTATCTATAGTAACAGTGTTAGTTAGCAATATTCGAAAATATAAACTGAAAAGTAAATTGTCATATGTTAGGCCTACGCTATAAACGCTGCGTTGCTTGTGAGGAGCTGTTTCACCCAATTTCTGGTGTGGTAAACCATTATCCATCCATGGCGCACATGGCATATCAGGTAATAAGCATCCTTCGATGTTTACGACAAAGCAATAACTATGCGCCACCCGTATAGGGGCTTATATATCCACCGACGCTACATAATTGGGATCACATCTCCGTGACGTGACCGTGACAAAAGACCTTATTTAACCGACGCTGCAATCACCCTTCTACAGTAAGTTTGTATCTTATACTTATAGATGAAACGATGTAAGATCCGCAGATTGATGAAACAGTTTCAGTTGCAAAGTCTTGTTCAAGTTTTTCCGCCTACGGCTATCTTTTGATAGTGTCCCCTTGATCATATACTATAACCGCGAATGAAAGAATATAACACTCCCGGAACGTTTTATATACAATTTTCTTTACTACAATTTCAGGAAATTAAACGTTATAGATCTGACGATTTTATCCTTTTCCTTTCTATGTTCTAATTATGTACTTCCGCCTTGTTCTCATTTCCTTCCGGTTGGTTATATGCCTTGACTGTGGTCGTAGAATAATATATTAGATTTAAGCGATCCAACTTCGACTCCTTTTTCTACAGAATGACGTCATACCTAACGTGACCGGAGTCTCGCATTTTCGATCAGCCTCCTGCACTTTCGCCGTTTTACTCAGAGGCATACCGATACGTCCCGCGTTTATATTTATGTCGCCCATATATTTCTTTAGTAGAACACCAAGATTTCCTTTTAAGACCTCCTCACCTCTTTATTCCCATCTTATATAACCTTAAAATAGATGAAGATATGTTGCCAGCTATCACCACAGTTTATTAAGATATATGCATGTTAATATGTCGGAACTTTGGGGGTGGTAACTTGTCTTGGAAACACTTGGCAGCCTATGACTGTCCTGTCATGTAACTTCTTCTCCGTTAATCGATACCAAGCAATTCTTCACGGACTGTAAAAATTTGGTAAAGTATTAGATACACGATGTTTGGGAACGGACTTACTGAATCGACATGTGTATCGGTGTCACACGCGAAGCAGACGGGTGTAATAAACGCACGAAAATCAACCTCAGACCATTAAATTGGTGTCTCTTGCTCCTCTGCTTGCCACATTGCTAATCAGAATCGTTGGAGAGGGAGGGGTCGTGGTTGTGGGGACACTAGCTTTGTCTGCTTCGGAACTTATCGTGAAAACGCAATATTTTATATTAAAACTTCTGAAGAAAACATTAGAAGTCTAGAACAATAGGCTTAACAGATTTTAAATCTGTAGGTTTCCAAGTACTGTATATATACTGTATTATGTACCTTCGGCGTCCTCACGTTCTTGCGTACTTCTTCGCTTTCGAAATGTCCAAGGAGTAATATCCCGACCTCCTCCACTGTATCAATAATGAAATAACTACTTTAAATCAATCGTCATTACGGGGCCTTAGGCTTAACTATTATTATTATTGTTTAAAAGATAGAGTGGCGCTTGGTCTTTACCCGTGGAGAGTAACCGTAACCATTTGCTGTGGGAAGCTTTCCCATAGCGACATTTATGCAAGCAGAACCAGGCGTTTTGCCACTAATAACCCAGCTATTGAGTCAGTAAACACAGGCTATGACAGTCGGCTTCAGCTAGCGTTAACTGTATACCTGTGTTGTGCGGTCTGCGCTCCAACGCCTGGTAGTGCATCCACTGGCAGTGTCTGCATGAATACACTCGTCAGCACAAGTAGCACCGCAATTGACAGTTTTATATCCATGTCGAAGTATATCTTACAACGGTAAAGCAATTGTCAAAGTAGGCCTGAGGTGAAAATAAGATAGTGGCTTGAGTAAAAGTGAACGCGTTAAACACACTTTGGCGCTCAGTTGGCCGAGTGCATGCTTTGACTGACTCCCTTCTGATTGGGAGGCTCCGTGTACGTTTACAGACCAAGTCAAACCAAAGACTTCAAAATTAGTTCTCTACTTTGCAGTCAATATCGAGGGAGGACTGTGTTTGTGGTAGTGTCGCTAATTATAAAAATTATGTATCAACACGCGCATGTTGTAAGCGATGACCGGACGTACATGACATTAGTAACTGAAAACGCCATAAATCATAATCAATAAAAACATATATTGGAAGTGGCTATATTTCAGACAATGATTGTAGCACATCTTTTTAGGTTATGCAGTGTCGAGACTCGTTGCTAGAACCATACTGGCGACAAAGGCCCGGTGCGCACAAGAAAAATTTCAAATTTCAGTTTTGTGGCTGAAAATACATATTTCAAAGCGTGGAAATAGCAAACAGCCTAAATGCAAGTAAGTACCCAATCTTTCTGGGAGGTATTCCCGTTTCAATACAAGTCTTATATATAAGCCATAATCTCATATATTTAGCTCCGACTACAGTAAGTTGCAGGCAAATAATGTCTCAGTAATGCCCAAATGATATGGAGATTCTACTATACAAAATACCCGCTACTTGACTCTTGCATCTTGCAACATAAGTGTCACAACTTGACCACTATATATATACTTAAGTCGGGTTCATTTTTAAACGCTATCGGCGGTGTTTCAATCATGTGCTATTGTTGATAAGGAAACTTGCCAACGTGAGCAGCTGATTTTATCAAATAATTCCGATCCAAAAATTGCTTATAGGTTTACGTCAATATTTTCTTTTCTGTTACTTCCGGCAATTCAGTAGTTACGTTCTGTAGATTGGAATGACCTTCGGTTAGTTTACGTGGTGAGATTCACGGATATCGGAACAGATATTTCTAGATCTGGCGCAATAACTTATGGGGAAGGTTGCGACAAGAAGGTCATCCAGTTTCAAATGCACTTGCCTAATCATGAGCGGTTCTATTCGCTATAGCCACACTATTAAGAGCATGGTCGCCACAACTGTTTGATGAGATACGATTCTAGGGAATCGCCATCTTTTCTTCAGTATATATGCAGAACCGCACGCCTTATTCCTAAACGAATATTTATGTTGCACCACCACACCCTTCACACTTGAACCTACGCAACCAATTTCCTTGTATCCGTATTATTATTATGCCCACGTTCGGTTTCAGTGATGTTTAATCTCTATACCGTTAGGCAGCCAAGACGAATGTTTGTATCAAAAATTTAAATTGTTTCATTTTTCACCTTCAGTTTCATTGAAATACAAGATTGTTTGTAATCGCTTTAAACACGTTGACACATCATGCTGTCGGTATTCTTTGAAGATACAGAATTTTATCTAATCCCTGCCCAACTGGACAGACAGAAATGCTATGTATTTTAACACACAGAAAAGGACAACACTGTCTTATATCAAAATGGTTGCGTTTAAATCGTGACCGTGATCGATTTAAAATCACCCTAAATATCTCAATTTCTGGTAATTTCACTGTTCTATCTGATTTTGATTTGATTCCTCTTTATGTCAAAACACTACATAATTTCATTGGCTTATTTTGGTATCTACCGCAGCTGGGTAATTGAGGATAAACGTCGATCAAACGAATTGGCGTATTAATAAAACTTAGATGAAGAAGCGTTAGGAATGTTTGTATGAGAATTTGCCGTTTGATAACATTCGTGGGTGTTATATTTGATTATACTTTGTTATATCTGGTAAAAGATTCCAACAGAACTCAGGGAAGCCACAGCAGGGGATGTTCTCACGGATTAACAGACACCGTGAAATAGCAGGCTTAATGATCACTAAAACGCCAAATCTTTCCTGACACCGTCTGGCCACACGCCACGCGGTTAACAGAAATATAGGTGCCTTTCAATGTCTTGGGCATGCAGTTTCTTCTCAGTATATAGAAATTAAAAGTCTTTTGCTTTCGATGGAAATTTGAGACACATCCTGTGGAGAATGGTCACATCGGCATTCTGTATCAGCAACTTTTGAGTTTGTACATTGCCAGTGGAAAGCAGCCACGCTGCTGCGAGCTAAAGCCTTTGAAATCAAGATTAATTTCATTTATTGCCCAAGTGCAACAATTAATGATAATATAATGATCACTTAAATATATTTGCGAAATGCGGGATTATTCCAACAAATTATGCCAATCAATTTGGCCCCGGCACCAAAACTGTGATGATGTACATGTTGTACCGTACCATAACGCGAGTGTGTTTACGCTATTTTTAATCAATCCCTAGCGTCAAAATATGTGATCAAATGTGTAAGCAAGTATCGTTCGATCTCCCACAGCGACAACATAGTGAATCGCTATCATTCATAACATCATCATCGTTCAATTGGCGGCCGAGTGATTTAGACTGTCCGCCTTCTGTTCGGGAGGTTCTGGGTGCGATTCCCGAACGAGTCAAACCTAAGACTTTAAATTAGTATCCGTTACTTCCCTGCATGGCAGTCGGTATCGTGAGAGTGCGGAATGTTGTGGTTGTGATAGTAATCCGGGCGAAAAACCTGCGGTACATGTCCTGTTAGTAGTTGAAAACGCCACGAATCCAACAAAAACAACAGCAACATGATCCATGGCTAATATGTGACCCACTTTTTGGAAGTGATAAGTGCTATTCGTGCAGATTTCTATATTGCAATGTGATAAATTGTCAATGGCTAAGTGCATGAAGATATAAAATTTCAACAGCTATACCGTATAGTAAGAAGTAGTCCTGCACACCAACTCGTTTATTGTAAAACTTAATTCACAATAATCACGATAAACGGGTCGGCACGTGAAATTCTGCTGCACTGTTGCTATTCTGTGAATAGCTACACAAGCAATTCCGTGTTTTTCCGCACACCTCTTTTAACCAAGCAAGCTGCCATTCCGGCTCGCTTCAGCCACGGTGTCTTAACGAATGTATCAGTAAGAGTAAGACAACGAATGGCATGTTCTCTCGAGGAAGTTCCTCGATATGTTTCAAAACGTGACAACGTGTTTGCTATGGCGTTATCTCCTTCACCCCAATAAATGTAGGGCTTGCGATATTCAGAGATTCTTTCCAATGGAAGTGAAATCCCTTTCACCTTTTCGCCGTTTATCGTCACCGATGCTCCTCTAGGGATGACGTTAGGAGTGTGGGTTGCAGTCTGCTTTTTTGTGATGGAGGTGGTCACGGTCATTGCTTCATTTGCTTTATATATCGACGGCAATGTGCTTTGATCTCCTGTAGATAAAATATACATGGAAAGGGTATCGGTTGTTGCTCTATTCAGGCGATACGCCAGGTCAATGCTTCTAATACCCCGTATTGATACTTCAGGTTTATATTATAGCCCGGATCACTATGACAGACACAACCCTCCGCACTCCCTGACACTGACTGCCAAGCACAAACGGCCACTGATAGCAATTATAAGGCCTTTGGCTTGACACGGTCGGGAATCGAGACCCCAACCAGCCGCTAATAATGCGGACAGTCAGAATACTCGACAAAGTCAGACTTAAAAGTGACCCGACCTAGTCCGAACGTGGGACCATGGGAGGCGCTGAACATCGCTTGTTTTGCACCATCCCTCCGTCTTATTTCTATGACGACCGAAGCCACGTGAATCTGTGAATATATAAAAGTGATTTTGATGGACCGGTGTGGAAATGAAACCATCAACCTCCAGGGTGAGCGCCAGGCTCCCAGACATTCCAGCTCAATCGCACGGTCTCTCTCTCTCTCTTTCTCTCTCTCTCTCTCTCATGTGACTTAATATTGCTACTGATCCACTCACCCCGTACAGAACCTGACGCACTGTTGCCATCGTTCGTTTTATCAGATGAATCAAAAACTTGACTTCGCAGTGCGTATTTCGCAAGATCTGGATTATCAAAAATCGATGATCTTTCAGACTCTGCCACCGAGAAGGCTTTCGAAAACGACACTTTTGAACTTCTAACAGACATTACACTTTGTCTTCTGTTATGATTTAGCTTAGCAGACTGCCCTCTCTTGAATCGTCGACGTGCTTTCGCCAATGCAGGTAACATCCTGCTAGGATGTAACGTTGGCTTTGGCATAGCCGTCGATGAAACCGACGACATCGATTTATTACTTAAACCATCAACTGCAACTTTAGTCCCAACCAAACCTCCATCTCTAAAAATTCTTCCTTTCAAGGTTGACTTGGAGGCTCCATGTAAAACTAAGACACGACTTCTTGCTCTGTTGCACCATTGTATAATTTTGCAGTAGATAAGTATTGGAAATGAGATGTCAGGATCGCTGCCGCTTTGCCTAGCCCACTGTCGTGCAAGTAGATATTCGAAACAGTCTCGGTGAAAATGTTCGACCACAATCTAAATGAATCGGTACGCTGTTTACTAGACGTAGCAGCTAGGCATATGTCTCCTTAAAGACTATCCGCACCCCAATCAGAAATCTACGTACGGCCCCCATGTTTACATGCATGACACGAGGTTGTAATGTCGCATGGCATTTGGTGGCCTGTGTGTGGGGGTAGGCAGCAAACGCAATACTGGACTGTGTTTGAACCATTTACGGCCCTACTCAAGCCATAACTGGCCCCCGTGAGTGCGATACGGCACGGGCCATCTGTGGCAAAGATGTACATGGGCCAGATATTTCCATAGCAAGGCCATGTGTGGGTCTCATAACCCGTGACGTTCCATGTGCAAGCCTTGGCAAACCCACACGCGGGCCACGTAGGGACGCTCGCATTTTTCTGACTGGGACGGGCATGAGGGCTACACCTATAGGCTAGATAACTACAGTATAACAAGGGCCTGTTGCGAGTTATTGTTTTGAATTTGTGGCGTATTCGATACCTTAGAGTTCACGTATGTCTGGCCTACGCGACATCCTAGCCTAGTTGGTTACTTGTGGGTTAATTTAAATTACCGCATGGAGCGAGTGGTTCAACGCTACTCGGCACTGTCGCCTGCCAGTAATACAACGCGGCGGACTCCGTTTATTCATTACTTGGTAGATATAAGGTAGGCCTATATAGAGCAAAATGTTAAGTGTCTCACATTCCACGGTGTTCTTCCTTTACCGTCCTTCACTCCAAATGATAGAATATTATATTTCATCAAAAGTCGCAGCACATTCACGTTTCCTTCTTCGCACGCTTCGTGAACCGGGCACTTCTTCGATTCTATATGGGCGCTCCCAGTGCACCACTCACGGCATGGATGAGTGCCAACTGGAAGGTCAGGCCTGGCACCGTAACGTAACATATTTTGAGCTAAACCAGTGTAGTCGAAGTGAGCTGCAATATGGAGCGCAACTCTGCGCTGATACTTCCGTTCCTCTCTGTCACGTGATAAGTAGGATCCCACAATCTTTTCGTGACCTGCTCGAAGAGAAAATGATCAGAACTAGGATGTAAATCGAAGAGGGGTGAGCCCAGTCAGAAAATGCCAGTGTCCCTACGTGGCCCGGGTGTGGGATTGCCAAAGCTTGCGCATGGAATGCCACACGCTATGAGGCCCATACATGGTCTTGTTAGGGAAATACTTGACCCATGTACATCTTTGCTACATATTGCCCATGCCGTATCGCACTCATGTGGGCCAGTTACGGGGACGTAAATGGCCCAAACACGGCCATGCGTACACGGGCCAGTGTTGCGTTTGCATACCCTTAACCACACACGAGCCACCAAGGGCCATACAAAATTGCATCCTTACGCCAAAAGTGGGCCGAAAGTAGATTTCTGATGGGGAGGCTCATGGACTGCTGTTTATAACAGAATTTTGAAATCTACTTGAGCAAGTAGCGCTCTGTCTCTATACAGTACTATTAGGCTACATAATTAGCCTTAACGACGCCGCATCGGCTTGTCTGGATCACCGCAGCGCACGAATTCCGCGTAGCCTACGTTCCAATTAATTGCCTTGCGTGTGGAACAAATTCCAGTGTAAAGCCTTGGCTATGTCACAGTCTATTCACCGACCTAGTAGGCATGCGTTTATGAACTCTTTCCATCCATCCCATATTTCCAGTTTCACTTCAGATCCAATTTCCAAATCGTAATCACCCATGGTGTTACAATCAAACAATTCAACATATCTGTCAGCTGTGATGTTATTGACAATCTTTGGTAGGTTTGTCCGTGGCGGCGTCATCAAACACAAACGATAAACAGACACCGGCAGTCCAGTGTGCTTTGATATGATGGATCTCAACTCTTTGACAGTAGTCTAAAAGCATGAGATATTGATATCAGTCGACCTGCTTTACCAGTACCACTTGACATGATACGTCGTCTGCTGCCATAATATAGCAGCTATATGTGACCCGGAGACAATGTGCCAGTGCCCTGATCGGTTAAAGAGAACACACTTATTGACCAAGTTCACATTTTATGCGGTGCAGCACCCAGATGTTATAATCGTATGCATCCTGGCACCCACCAAACCCACTTCAATAGAATCGCAAGCGTTGATTCAAATTACGGAAAATCGGTTTGACCCTTTGAGCACGTGAGGAATTAGGCACATCTGCAGTCTGCATCCCATTCTATATCCGTGGAGACTTACAGTCACAGGGTCAATTTCATCAATGATGTCTAATGTTTCTCCAGAGTATCCTAAGACGACTTTTAACGAAGGCTGTTTTACGACTTTTATCATGCATTTCAACGTAGCACCAGAATTGATATTTATGTCCTGTAGAACCCAGTCGTCATGTAGCGAAGCCCCTGCAAATAAATACAGTCTGTTGAATGAAGCGCTACCGCAGGCCAACAGATGCACCATTAACAGGGCTAGGCAAAATCGGATAGGAGCAGATATCGAATCGAATAATTTAACGCAGGGGCGATCATCCTCGAAAAACCGTTTCTATGGCTGTACGTCTTCGGTGAAATACATATATCGACCGAATAAAAGAGCGAATTGAGTGATACCTTACCTCCGTATACAAGGTCAAGAAATTTCCCTTCACGTTTGTTGTCGAGTATATCAAAGACAGTGTTGCCTCGTATGATACCCTTGATTTTCGCCACACTTGCATCTGGTGTCACATCCACCGCCCATCGGTAGGAAGTTTCATAAGTAATGAACACTCTCATGACTATTCTATAGCCAAACGGTTGACAAACCAATGAAATTGGATGTCTATATGACTATAGGTTCCAACACGAGTCTTTGTGCTGTGGTTTATTGATCGGTTAGTCAGAAGCGTGTACCAGGTGCCAGTTTCTCAACGTATAGGGAACAACAAGCTGGATAAAAGATAGCACGATTCAAATATAGGCTATTGCTTCTTCTGTTTTACATTTAATGAACTGTAGGCTAGATCCAGAGTACTATGTGGGATCTTTCTCATAAATATGGTATCGATTAATTGGATTCTATTGACGTTTTATGTGTTTTACTCTATATATGGACGCACAATCACAGCACGACCATATAAGCCTACACCAGTTACTTAATACTCGCACGTAAGCTTATCAAGCCAGTATCAGTAGGCCTACAATGAAGTAAAACTTGTTTGAAATCGCCAAAATATGCTACAGCTCGCTGTCATCATCACCGTACCAAGCTCAACTGCCCTCTCCAGTTGGTCGCCGCCATCAATTTTGCTTGTTGCAATCAGAAAGGTAATCACTGCAACATAACGCACTAGTTAACCTAGAACCTACACTATATTATAGTGGTGACAGTCCCTATAACATAATAATTCTCAACAGATCGAGCTCGAAATCCAAGGCATGAGGGAAAATACGGAACACCTCGCGTACACAACACCCTTTGCTACATTAGCAACCTAACCCTTCCCATATTTCCAATGTACACAACATGTGACAGTAACCACCTCAATGCCTTGGCTATGTACAGTATTTCAAACTCATCGTCGACTGCTTAGTTATAACTTGTTGCATATATCAAACCGATAACAAATCTTTAAGAAGCCCTTGAGCTTACAACAGTACGATATATATGTTTGTCAATCCAATATCGACAAATACAAGGAACTTAAGTTTATTGGTGTTACGTCTATATTGTAAATCAATTACTATCCTCAGCCTGTTTGCGCTTAGGGCTACGCAATCTTAAAATTGGTTTTGAACAAATTCACATGTACGCTGATAGTGACTGTGTAGGCCTAGCGTGACGGCCGGAGAGCGCCACACACGGGCTCCGTAAATATTTTTGCTCGATAATAATACGGCCATTTCCTCATCAGCTAATTTAACTCTTCCATCGCTGAATACTGTCTCGCTAGCGAAATATTTTTGCAGACGATATCTAAATACATTCCAGTACGTTTTGTTCGTGGTGCTCCAGACCTTATCCGTGGTAAGCGCCAGCCGTGATAAGCCCCCCGGTTTCAGCAAGTGCCTTGTAAAATCGATACGCCGTGGTATATATAGTCCCATTACCACGTCAGAAAAGCGCACATCTAGACCTAGCCTGGTGATCAGCTGCACTCCCCTAAATGAGGCCCGGCTCTACTAAATGTCATGTAGCTAATTGAGAGTATCACCACAAATTCCCATTCTTCTTAATTCGATCATATAAGCTTTCGGAGCTTCGCTCCGTCGGTCATCATCGCCCGCGATTGAAATTTGTGCTGCCACTTCAAACAGTCCGTTTTATTTATTGTGATGATAGGCCTATAATCAATTCTATTTATGTAATATCATTCGTTCAACAATACATATATTTAAAATCTTGCACGTTGATTAATTTTCCATCTACACCATATTAAAGTAGTCGGTTGATATGTACACATGTGATAGCTAACCCATACCTTTATTTTCTTCACTCTTACACTCTTGTTTCGCACACAAATATATGATATTAACATGATATATTACTTTTGTATTCTCATGATTTTGTGATATGTAAAACATTTTCATTTCAAACTGACTTGAGTATGTGACATAAGTTACATTATAGAATGATTAGATTGAATTCTTCATTACGTGATAGCTGGAAATCATATCTGACAATGGTACATGTGTTTACACAAGCGTCCAGGTAGTGCAGGTACCGATAGTTCCCAGTTCATACTGCTGGTGAACAGGCCTATTTTTTAGCGTGTAGGCTTACTCCGTAAGTCGTAACGAACGGCGGTCGCGAACTGCTGCTGCTCTCGCCCTGAGCCGCAATAGAAACTACTGGTCGGTAATCTGTCGACTGCTTGCTGAATATGTTACAAATCTGCCGTAAATATACACAGTCGGTACGTCTCTGCTCACACAAAACGTCAATATGGACTATTTCATTCAATATACTCAGATTCTAGACCTTGTCAGCCTCTTGCATAACATGTTCCTGTATTCCTGGGACAAAGCGATCGGCGTCTACGTCAATCCACTATTGACGGAAAAGGGACGGCCACAAAATTCAATAGCGTTGCTTTGCCAACAAACCTGTTTTTAGTACATGCCAAATAACTCTTATGCTAATAGACTTTGTGTTTGCTTAATGTCCTAAGCAATGTAATAGGTTTTTCAAGAAGCTTTGTGTGGCTTAATATTTAACGCCACAGGTGGGTTGAGGAAACGCGCCCTTTCTGTGGTCAATAGGAAACGTGGTGAGATAGCAATAAACCAGACTGCATTTCAGAATCGGCCGAACGTTTGACAATGATAAACGCATCACAAAATTCTCTCGTGCTAACTAATAAATGCACTAATACAAGGATATCTCTAGGTCTAACTCTCTATAGTATGTTGGAAAATAATTGTAGCCTATATCTGTGTGAAGCATTTCGTCAAATGGTGCCGAGGAACAATGGTATATAGCCTACAAACGCAAGTCTGCCTATAGCCAATTTAATAAAGTGTTTTAATCCGCTGCAGGCGGCAAAGCCGGCAAACATTAGAGTGTTGGCCTACCCAGGCCCAGAATTGCAAAAAACACGAACAAAATATTTCCAGTTCAAAGTTTAAACATTACTTTCGCAGCATTGCCAGACTTCAGAGATTCCAAAGCTTTCTCATAATCCTTGAGATCAAATATTTGAACGCCAAACTTTTCAATTTCAAGCAGGCCTCTCTCTTTGAGATCTTTCAGAAGATCAACCGCCTCGCCGAAACAAAATGGATTGATGAATGATCCAGCTATTTTCAGCTCCTTCCAATATATCTGGAACGGCTCCACCTCAATTTTTTGCCCCGCGGGACAGCAGCCGAACATTGATATAAACGCCCCTCGACGAGCAAGCTCGATGGTCTGAAAAAGCGAAATAAAAACCAAGTCATTGCTCGGTTTGGTTTGCTTCGCATGGTTGAATGAATTGAACTATGAAAGATCTTAAAAATGACCCAACTTTGAAGATTGGGGTGAACGAAAAGGTCTAGCCAGGACATTTAACCGATTCCTGACACAATACCTATCCTCTGACACTTGACACGCGCGTCAATTTATCATAGGATAAGACACGCCACAAGAAGTTTCGTCTCCTGCCTGCAATGGAAGTTGTGTTCTATACACGCGGTTACTCTAGCAAATTTCATTATGCTGAAATATGGGCTTTTGGCCCTGTTAAAAAGTGTTTCGACCTCTTTCGAGACCAAATGTTTTGGGAAATTTGGTGAACATCGCACTGGTAAATCTATGAGCGGCTCTGGCTCGATATGCGTCTACTCTCGATTTGATAAAATTCGGCAAATGCACCAACCGATTGAACTGCTTTACAATTTCCGGTGCAATCAAATATAACATCAAAGCCTTCTGAATCCGCATCCTTTCCGGCCATTAGCTGGTTTAACTCTTGTGGATGTAAAATTTCATAACCCAATCCCAAACCTAAAAACAGTCCAGCAAGCTTTCAGTCAATGCGAGGCAGTGCCGACGAGAACAATTTGGAATACCTGAACAAGTGTTTCTGCGACGTTCATTCGGCTCACTGATTGTCACATTATCGTAACCATTCACTTTGAACAGGCTGGCGAACATTGAACCAATTATTCCAGCACCTTGGATCAAAACTTTCGATGATTTCAGAGGAAGACTTTCCATCATTTTCCAACCTCGCAATACACATGAATATGGCTCGCTTAAAGCACCCCCATCGAGCGGCACATTGCTAGGTAGTTTGTAAACCTGAATGCGGGAAAATAATTATCAGCCAAAGCCAAAATACGCCTGCTAACAAGTTTTCCGAGACTAGCGAATCACATATAAAAAATTACATCAGCGGCCATTTTGCACTATTTGGCCTCATGCAAAAAATCACATGTCTGGCACTTGAGAGCGAACATTCTTAAAATCAAAGATGCGAGAATTTAAATCAAGTTACCGAAGATCTGCGTGCTACACAGTATTCCGCCCATCCTCCATTTCTCTTTACCCCAACCGCTTGATTGAACTGGCAGAAATGGGGTTTTCCCCTCTCCGCCCAGACACATTCACCACAACAAAAGTTGGGATCAACAGCAACCATATCTCCCACCTGCCACAAAAATATCATAAATGCACCAAAGGCTTTATGTCTTGATAGGGGCGGCCCCACAGGATACTTATATTATTCGTTAGTGACTTGGTGCAGATATATCCGCACAGTGGTGGAGCAATGTCCCTAGATCGCAACTCTCCTCATTTTTCCAGTTTTGGGGCCTGCACTAGACAATCGCTGAGCGCCAGCTGAGGATTTCGTGCGGTGACCGCTATTGGAACCTAGTTCTCCCGCGTAAAGTACTACGAATTTAAGGTTAAACCACCGAACCAAGCAGAAAATTGTAATACGCACGGCGATGTCTTTAACGTTGGATCCGACTTCCTCTACTATTCCAGAAAACTCATGGCCCATGATCACACCGTCTTGCTTCGGTGAAAATTTGCCCATTTCATTTGACATGAAGTGAAAATCGGAGCCGCAAATCCCTAAAATATTGTTAAAATTACAAAATTCAAGTTCGTATGCAAATTCTGTTCCCGCGCGGATGAGCAATCGCGGAGTTTCCGAGCAATAGCCGCTGACGCGTGCGCAATCATTTATGTCTCGTAGAGCTAGACGCAGAGCAGGTCATGCGAATCTACGACATTATTTCAGACAACGCTATCGTTAAGCCTGCCGATAAGAATGACCCACGCGCTCCAAATTTTGACTAAACTAAGCCAATGAGTGGCCATAGCGCATAGCTGTATCCGGATGTTACCGACCATATTGGGGTAGTAGTGTGATTCCCATTTTGCTAACGAAAGGAGTGCACTTCTCTGTGGGATGCCTTAGGCCAGCGTCTGCTGCGGGAAGACAAATTCAACGCGGACTTGACCTACCCGAAAATGCAACTTTAACTTTAACATCATCTGGCGTGAAAATCGTCGGCTCTGCGATATTTTCTGAATAAGACAAAGTCTTCGTATTGCCTACCCACCATAAAGCTCTCATTTTTGCTTGTAATCGGCCGCACACCACTATTGTGAGCGTTACTGAAATATCTGGTAGTGAATGCGGCAGTCAATGCAGCTGTGTGATACTGCTGAATTGTTGTAAGAGTGACGTAGTAAGCTAATCATTGACGAATGTTGACAAAAGTGAGCGTATTACGGAGCAAATATATGTAATATATCAACCCCTAGTGAGTCCCCACATGAATCTCTGTAGCCCGCGGCTAATTCGACGACTCCAACTTCTGAGGGTACCGCGTCCTGGTTATCGCAACCTACTTATTACTTGATGACTTGTCAATTCGTATTTAGCCTACTGTTGACTATATCTATGTCCACACAAGAAGACGTGTAAACAAAGTAAATCAATATCAACCATTAATATTTTCAGTCAAAATTTAAACATTGCTTTCGCAGCTTTGCCAGTTTTTAGAGATTCCAACGCTTTCTCATAATCCTTGAGATCAAATATTTGAACGCCAATTTTTTCAACTTCAAGCAGGCCTCTCTCTTTGAGATCTTTCAGAAGATCAACAGCTTCGCCGAAACAAAATGGGTTGATGAATGAGCCAGCTATTTTCAATTCTTTCCAATATATCAGAAAGGGTTCAACCTCAATTTTTTCACCAGCTGGACAACAGCCGAACATTGATATGAACGCCCCTCGACGAGCAAGCTCGATGGTCTGAAACGGATTGGGAGAAAATTACAGCCGTGGCATTAGGCCAGTGGTGAATATGGCAGGCACCATAGGCCAAATCAGGTCCGCACCGCGAGATTTTATGGTGGAGAAATAGGCGCCGATGCAGCCATTTGCTTTCAGAGTCGGACGCAATGCTCCGCATTCCGCGGGTAGCCATCTAGCAGAAAAGATGCGGATACCATTTTTGGCATGATATGATCAGTGTTCGCCCCACGACCTACCGGTTTCGTGGTCTACGCCTTTATATTATACCAAGGCGCCGGCTTCGTTTGCGACTATATAGGCCTATCCATCAGGAACGCGCATAACATATCGAAATTGTACTTAGCTATAAGTATGACCCCGGTACCCACAACTGTAATCCTACGTCTTTGAATGGGGCAAATGTCAACATATTTTTTTGGTTGAACATCAATTATAACCAGCATGAATTGGTCAGCAAGAGAGTCTAAAGACTTACTCAAATGTCAACGATCAACGAACTCATCAAAAAATCCAAGCGTAATAGGTTTTCGAGACATATTTACTGCTCAGTCTCTTCGGCGCAATAGCTCAACGATATCAGAAGCAAGTTTATCGCCATTCGCGTCCCATTAGCTATACAAACCGTTTGCACTGCTTTGCAATTTCCAGTACAATCGAATATCACGTCAAAGCCGTCCGAATCCGCATCCTTTCCAGCCATCAGCAGGTTCAGCTCTTGAGGACCGATGACGTCAAAACCCAACCCCATCCCTGAAGATGTACATTCAAATCATGATGTGTCTTTTTTGTGTTATGCCGGATGAACCACTGAGAAGTATACCTGAAATGGTCTTTCTGCGCCCTTCGTGTGGTTCGCTGATAGTAACATTTTTGTAGTCATTCACGTAAAACAGGCAGGCAAACATAGAGCCGATTATTCCAGCACCTTGTATTAAGACCTTTGATGATTTCAAAGGCAGAGGTTCCATCATTTTCCACCCTCGCAACACGCACGAATATGGCTCACTTAAAGCTCCACCATCTAGTGGTACGTTGGCAGGTAGTTTATGTACCTGCATGAATATGCCAAGACGTATTTGCCTAGTGTAGGCTATGTGGGCTAATTGCGTTGCAGAAAGTGCAAATGGAACCGCAAAACTTACCAAAAATCTGGGTGCAACGCAATATTCTGCCCATCCACCATTCGCCTTTACTCCGATCGTTTGGTTATTCTCACAGAAATGCGGCTTTCCTCTCTTTGCCCATACACAATCACCGCAACAAAAATTGGGATCAACTGATACCCTATCTCCGACCTGTTTCAAAAACGTTTTCTAAGCGTGATGGGGCTTGTGTATAGGCTATTATTGTATTGGTCAGCCATTCAAAATGAGAAATGCCTTCCCGATGTAGGCACGTATACGTACAGCGACGTCTTTTACGTTCGGTCCTATTTCGACCACTGTTCCAGAAAATTCGTGGCCCATGATCACACCGTCTTGCTTTGGAGAGAATTTGCCCATTTTGTTTGACATGAAGTGGAAATCAGAGCCACAAATTCCTGAAATATCAATGTGATTAGGCCAACGTCGTTCTACTCGTTCATGTCAAAGGCGTTGTAGGAGCGGCGGGACAGGGCGAAGAGACCTTTTTGGCCACGGACGTTTTGGTTGTACGATTGCCATTTTGCGATGTCAGAGCATTTTGTCTCAATTTTGAGTCGTTTGCTTATGACTAGACGTAGGCTACAGTGTCCTGCTATGGGGATTGAGAAAGTGGTAATTTAGCATATAGCTACCCGAAAATGCTACTTTAACTTTGACACCATCTGGCGTGTTAACTTTCGGTTCTTCGACATCATCTTCATAAGACAAGGTCTTCGTAATTCCTTCCCACCATAAAGCCCTCATTTTACAGGACTTACAAACCTTCACTCACGAAATTTCGACGTTGCTTCCTGTGTCGATGCTAGCCTACTCAAACAGCCAAGGGCGACGGCCGGCTGATAAGAGCATTCGAGCAGATCTGCTGCTGCATTGCCGCCAGTTGTCAGCGCTAGCGTGTGATCGGTTGGTAAAGCCAGAAGTAGCAGAGGGTAGCGTAATCATTGATCTGATTGAGCTGGCTGTTCCACAGCAAATATTTTGATTGAATGTCTAACAGCTGATATTATGAATTTGCCAGCATGTTACAGAAAAGCCCAAATATTTCGTTCATAGATGTAGCAGTAGTAGAATCATTGCAGCAGCTTCAAGTCAATGCGTTTGGGGCCGGGCGTGGGCGTGTCGCATGTGTTTACGGAATGGATCACTGAGATACGGATGTGACGAGTTTGCAGCTCTGCAAATAATGCTACGCTGGTGGCTCACTAGCAGGTGGCGAACTGGATATGTTGGCGTCAGATTTCAGTTATTAAATGTGTCTCACTTGGCTCTGCGAATCGAATCATGAACCTTATGGTTGGTGAATAGTGGTGCCACTATAGAGTCTCTATAATGCCACAGCCAGAACAGTGAATTTGGCCGTTTGTGACTAGGTGAATTCGGACTGTTAACGTAGTCTGTTATTATTGAGTACTGTCATCTGGCATCAAGTAATAATCATTATCTTAACCAGGAAATCCTAGTACTATATCAATATACTTGCCATGCTGCCGCAGAAAGCATTTTCCAAGTTATCCTCAACTAAT
Source organism: Botrylloides violaceus (assembly GCA_030412335.1). NCBI lineage: Eukaryota > Metazoa > Chordata > Ascidiacea > Stolidobranchia > Styelidae > Botrylloides > Botrylloides violaceus. The sequence continues at coordinate 393,090 of JASFYC010000526.1, read as the reverse complement.
CTCATGAAGTTAGCCACAAAATCCTTGGTTACAAACTCAAGAAATGAGGCAAGATCTTTGGCCACAAGCTCCAAATATGCAGGAAAACTTGATGGTAAAGTTGCTGTTGTCACAGCATCAACAGAAGGGTATGAAGTTATATGTGTCAAATGTCATGTTATGTCCAATAAATGATAATGAGTGCAACTTATATCCAGAATAGGGTTTGCAATTGCCAAGAAGCTTGGACAAGATGGGGCGAAAGTAGTGATTAGTAGCCGAAAGCAGAAGAATGTTGACAAGGCGTTAGAACAATTAAAAAATGATAACTTAACAGTGTGCGGAATGGTGTGTCATGTCGGAAAAGCTGAACACCGAAAAGCTCTCATGGAAAAGGTAAAAATCGAGCCGTTCTCATTACTTTCCACAATAAATTAAACTGTGCAAGATTTTGTGTCATACTTGAATTGTATCGAGCTGTATTTGGTTTGAGGGTTGGACGCATCACTTAAAGGGTGCTTCGCCTCCCATTCAAATATCGTATTTTACAGGCCGTTGCAGAGTATGGCGGAATCGATATTCTTATTTCGAATGCTGCAGTAAATCCATACTTTGGAACATTGGCAACGGTATGTATATTGTTATATTGATTATGTTACTGCATACTGCATAAGTTTTCATGAGGCTTGAATTCTTTAGACTCCGGAGGAAGCATTTGATAAGATAATGGAAGTTAACGTCAAAGCTGCGTTCATGTTAGTGAAAGAAACTGTTCCTTACATGGAGAAAAGAGGGTAGGTCATTATCAAGAATGCATACGTGAATGAGGATGTGAAAATGTCCCCAACTTTGGAACTGTGGTGGCTGACATGTCTGCAATTAGACCGGTTCAAGCGAAATACCATTTTTGACTTTCATGCATAACAACCTATTTCAGATAGAGAGTTGACATGTAGCCCTACTCTGCTTTGTTCAAAAAAGGGGAATTGATTGATAGGTCTATTTAGGTGTGGTAGTGTCCCTCATTGTTTCATTCTATTTTTCAGGCAAGGATCTATTATATTTGTGTCATCTATCGGTGGATTAGTACCATTTCAGATGTTGGGAGCTTACTCCATTAGCAAGACGGCTCTTTTTGGTACGATATTGTGAGATAAATTGATTTGTACGTCTATTTAGATCGTTATTCTGGCTGTGTGCATGCACTAAATGTTTTAAAGTTACCAACAACAGTTAGCCCTCACTCTGTGTAATATACCTAGCAACATGGCAAACTAGAGGCTAACTACACTATTAATTTTTCTCTGCATAGTTGCATCTAGCAGGCATGCGTAACCTTGTTTATCCCTTTGCCGATGCTAAGAGTGTTCATAATGGATATGTTCGTACGCCTAGTACCACATAGATGACTTACCTCTACTTACCCACCTATCCCATACTCTTTGTATATCTGTGTGACTGGCGATGTGTGAAAAAGGTGTTGTTGATATTCTTAGGTATGACAAAGGCGTTCGCAGCTGAGTTAGCGTCCTCAAATATCCGAGTCAATTGTCTAGCTCCTGGGATAATCAGGACAAAATTCAGTGGGGCGGTAAGAAATGATACACATTTGTCAAATATTCTCATAAAATTTTTATTTTTATAGCTATGGCAAAATGAAGAACAGAGGAAACTCGCAGAGTCGACAAACCCCATGAACAGGTAACGGTATTTTTTAGTCTGTGAAATATAGAGATTTTCGGAGTCAATAACGTGTGATCTTTTGACGTCATCATCATTATAGCATACCATTACTCCTTACCGAGGACCACTCGGAGAAACACTGGACCCCAGGGCAAGAGTGAATTTAGGAGCCCCTCTAGTACCTCAAAACAGGCACCTTAATATTATATGCTTCTAAATTGTGGTAGTTGGAGTTTATTTGATTTATCTATTTGAGACATTTAAGGTCTCCAAAACCACAGACAGGCCTTGAGGCATAGCCCCAGCTTCCCCCTTCTGAGTGGGCCTGCTCCTAAAATTTAAACACTCCCTAACGAAAATTCAAGAGAAAAAGACTGAGGAGGTAGAGTAAAATATGGGGATGTTTTTTCTAAAGGTGTGACTAGCGCACACATGATAGGATGTATTTTATGCGTGGGCCTACTTCATTCCCCTCAACCACGATGGCTTACGTGGTCGTCACGCCCGTCTTGGGATGTCTGTAAGACGGTCTCGATCGTAGGTCATATGCAATAGCCTCTATTTTTCTACAGGCTTGGCGAACCTGATGAATGCGCGGGCGCGGCTTCCTTTTTGTCGTCAGACGATGCCAGTTATATAACTGGAGAGACGATGGTGATCGCTGGTGGCGCAACTTCCAGACTGTGATGAAATCATAGCTTTTACACCTTTCCTAATCCACTTATAGTTTCAATTCAAATTTTCCTAATACTGTTACTTCAGAATATATGACAAATTGTGTTTGTAGGCCTTGTGGAGCGGTGAGACCCACCTAGTGCTACGCCCCTGTACTTGTGGGGGGCCCTACGTGTCGGATACAGGTGTATTCATCCTGAGGCAGTAAATATATTTGTGGCTTCCGCGAGGTGGCGATGGAGAACTTCCAAACTGCGACGCAGCAGTCACGGACAATTTAAACGAATGAATTTACATTCTCTTTTAGAAGTGTAGCATGCTCACATCCGAAATGCGATAAAGTGCGCCTACCATCAATAGGAATCTGTACTATGATGCATTTTTTGCCATTAGTGCATGTCATGCCCGCTGCGGCATTTGCCATCCTGTCCAGATTGTTGGCCGATATTTATGGCATATAATCTCTCAAACCCAGCCTGTTAGTTCTTATGTAAAGAACTTGGCCACGAGTTTGCGGCATGATATATGTTTTCATGCTTAATTAACGACGTTTCAAATGACCGCGAGAGCTGTAAAAATTTCGACTTAGGGTCAGCACAAAATTCTTGGTACCTCGCTATCTGCGACTCGGGTATTGTGTTCAACTTTGCCCCCGCCATCCAACGTATGTAAGCATGGCAAGGGTTTATGTTCAATAAATTAATGAAACAATGCCTAATAGAAAAATAACTAGGGACCTAAATCGTGGCACCTTCTTCGTAGGTCTTCAATTTATTTCCGAAATAAGTTAGCATAATAAGATGGCCGCTCTTAAAAGTCGGAAGCATTAACAGAGTGACTAATAACGAAGTCTTTTGAACAAAAGGCTTACAGGCCGTAGGCATGATATATAAAGGAAGTCGCAAGTCTTAAGGCAACAATCCAGGCCGCCATCACGACGGGCGTAATCTGGCCTTGAATTGCTTTGTTGATGAGTATGATGACATATCTGAGTCTCGGTACACGATTACTGAGTTGATTTCCATCCTCCAAGGCAGTCTACAGTGGGGGAGTCTGCCTCCTACATATTCTCGGGTAGCCACTTTCCTTAACTTTGTTTTGGTTGTTCTATCACTGTTTTAACTACTAGCCTGCAGGTTATTGATATACTATACTAGAAAACAGTGTTAACTGATAAAGCGTAAATACGAAAGTCAGACAGCTAACTTCCGAAGTTGTTGGGTAATACCCACATAAATGCTCACAATTCTAGTCTAGTCAGAGCTCCGAAAGCTTGTGTATTATATACCAATAAACTGGACTGGACGTTAAATCTGTGGTGACTTATTATATATATTGCTATTTGAATCGTCCGCCATCGGCTCCACTATTTTTCGTAGTCTCTATAGAGTAATATCTGGTTATATAGTCCTAATATAGCCATACTTCTTGGGGTGAAATTGGCGGTATTTACTTGCGCTGGATGAGGTAAAGGTTTTGAGTCAATAAATTGATCCGAATCCATATCGTGATAGTTGGCAATAAGACGGCGACGGCTTGGTTCTTTGTGTTTAAATTTCTTTGCCCTCGTGCTTTTCTCTTTGCTGCGTTTCGTAATGCGGTTGTGTCTAAGTTGCATCAAGTGGAAGATTATTATAAATGCACTCGAACAAGCTAGTGCCAGTGCAAGGACGTACCCCGTGCACTTCAAAAGTCGTCTGGTCACACTTGTGGAAAATTACCTTCTACATTCCGAAAATTAGGATGCACCAGACACGGGTGAACCACGCATACAAAGCGTGAGACCGGCGCAATATTACGTAATGCGTTACGCATGAGCTGGTTTCTTTCTCTCAGAAATCAGCTGATTTATTATCTGGACCATTTATTATGACGTAGGGCTGTGCCGCAGCATTGCCTTTATATAAAGAAAGCTTTGAGAATCTTCCTCATTTGCTAAATCAAGCGGTGTCGTCCTAGTAGGACTTAAGCTGGATTTGGATCTAGAAACACGCGTGGCGTTGGGCATTTTGTCTCTGCGGACGTAACATTAACATATGTTCTGTGTTTTTGCAGCATATTGTGCAATTTCGTCTGTCTAGTCTGCTAAATAGCCTAAATAATGGATCGTCTACAACAAAATGGATTTTTGAAAGCTGCTGCAGGGAGAAAAGTCAATTTCAACGCAGGTCCATCAAAATTACCAACACAAGTAAGTACATACCTCTTGAAATAGCCGAAGCTGTAGTAAATGTAGCCAAACCAAGCCTGCATCCTCGGATTGGGACTGACTAAACGTTAACACTCACCTCTGCGACGTTTCCCTAGGTACTCGAACGTGTGCAACTGGAAATGATGAATTTTGATGGAGCAGGCGTTAGCGTATTAGGTAATGTTTGTGGTAATGTGCTTATTGTTTGTTTTCAATACATGATGTACTGTGCTTATTGTTGTAATATTTGTAGAAATGAGCCATAGATCCTCAGAATTTGCATCAATTTTAAACGACGCAAAAAATTCGTTGAGAACGCTGCTGTGAGTACATTAAATATTTCTCTTTTATTAATCACATATAAATAATCGCATTTTTAAATGTTTACAGCAATGTACCAGACAATTATAAGATCATGTTCGTCCAAGGAGGTGGGTGTGGTCAATTTAGCGCGGTTGCAATGAATTTAATTGGAAGAAAACCAGGCAAAACGGCTGATTACATCGTAACTGGAACATGGTCAGCAAAAGCCGCCAAAGAGGTTTGTATTCTTTATTTCCGTTAACTAGGTCAATCGCGTCACGAGTTGTCCTTTTTCGCAGGCTGAGAAGTACGGAAATGTGAAAATAGTGCACCCAAAATCAGACCGCTACACAAGTAAGCGTCACAATCGCACCGTTACGCCTCATTAAATCAGGATGATTTTATGAAATTTTTGCAGAAATACCTCAATGCACTTTTAACGAAGATGCCTCATACGTGTATTATTGCGCCAATGAAACAGTCCATGGCGTGGAATTTGTCGATGTACCAGAAACAAATGGTGTTCCAATCGTCACCGATATGTCTTCAAACATTTTATCAAGGCCTATTAATGTGTCAAAGGTAGGCATTGCCGAGGGGGTTATATTAGAATAGTCTGACCTTAGGGCTACGTCTTCCACAGATCTCGAGATTCACAGATTTCTAAATTCGCAACCTCAAATATATACCGGTTTTGTAAATTTGAGTCCACAATAGGATTGGGTGGAGGGAGGGAGGGTTTAAAAAACGAAATAGCCTAGGGCCCTGATGGTTCTAATTCCGTGGGATAATTATTTAAGTGTAATCAGTTAATTCGTTTAGACAGAAGGGTAGAACGCGTTGTTGATCACTTCTAATACCGTTTCCCATCTACCGGACGTATTGACACGTATACCGTAATCATTGACTTGGTGTACACGACCACAACAACAAACTAAATTTTCAGTTTGGCGTCATATTCGCTGGAGCTCAAAAGAACATAGGATGTGCTGGAGTGACTGTAGTGATCGTTCGTGACGACTTGCTCGGTCTTGCGTTGCCAGAATGCCCATCAGTTCTAAATTACAAGACACAAGCAGATGCCAATTCACTTTTTAACACCCCATCATGCTTCGGGTAAATACTAAATACCTCATCTAAAAGGTGTCAAGTGCCATAGCCATCCGTTTTGTATCATTCTGTTCTTAGCATTTACATCACGGGACTTGTGTTGAAATGGGCGACCGCGTTTGGTGGAGTATCGAGTTTGTACAAGCAAAACTGTGTTAAAAGTGACCAGTTGTACTCCACGATCAACAACTCAAATGGCTTCTACAGGTAAGGAGGATACAACCAGTTAGTTCTGGAATTTTCCAGTTAGTTACATACTTTGCTGAAGTTCTGACTATATTACCACGCCACTTTGAAAAATGCAGGGTCACACACTCACATACAAACAGATCATAGGTGAGAACGGAACAACCCGCCCAAAATTGAGTTGAGCTCAAATCGAGGAAAATGACGCCTCGTGCTCCCTGCTGTGTTTCAGCGCCAGTCTTCACACCACGTTTTCAAATTATGAATCGGAAATGAGCTACTTTGATTCCAAGTATTGTTTAGACATGTGCGGGTTAGCTCAGGATGCGCGAAAAGCTAGATTTATCTTGCTGAATCTTCGTTAGCGCATCGTAAAAGCATAGGAAATATGCAATCCTTGGTCATTGCCTTACTTGGTTTACCAGCTGATATTTGTTGGATATGTGACTATAATATCGATGTCATCTCAGTGTCGAATTAGAATCGACAATGCATGATTTGACTGCTTCACAATGGCCTACTTTAGTTCTAAAATAACTTGTCACTTTTCTTTTAGCTGCCCGGTCGATGAAAACTGCCGTAGCTTGATGAATGTGCCATTCCGTATCAAAGGGGGCGATGTAGCGTTGGAGAAGAAATTCCTTGAAGACGCAGACGCCGAAGACATGATGGGACTGAAAGGCCACAGGTACAATACTACATGCTCTATATCAAAGTGGTGGCGCTCATTATGTTGACTTTTCTGTTTTTAGAACCGTCGGTGGAATCCGTGCATCTTTATATAATTCTATTACGATAGAAGAGACGGAAAAGCTGGTTAATTTCATGAAGGATTTCCAACAGCGCAATCTTCTGTGAATTTGTGTGAAGATTTGAAACATGTGTTTGTTTCAGAATGGTGCATTTTTTGACATTTTTCATCTTATTTGCAAGATGCATTACCTTGGATATTATTATATGTACTTCTTCTAATGATTGGAACTTCGTTTGGACTCGCTGTGATAATAAGGCGTGGTAGATTGATATGGCGTTCTACCTTGTATATTATATGTACTTCTTCTAATGATTGGAACTTCGTTTCAACGCGCTGTGATAATAAGGCGTGGTAGATTGATAGGGCGAACGTTTATATTATCTTTGCAGAACGACAGCTATATGCAATGCAATTGTGCCGAGGGGGTTACGCCAGGTCGATGATATCGATACTTCCGGCTGACTGTCACAACTCTCAGCATTCCCTGATACCGAGTGTCAAATGAAGACAGCGGTACGCACACCCTTTTTAAAGTTTTCGGTCAGCTTGGGACCGTGGCAGGCTATGATATATGGAGACTTGGAGGGAGACGTTTGGATGAGGAAAGCCGGAATGGCAGAAAAATACACTCTATGGTCAAGGAGTTTTAATGGTGAAGGGTGATCCGATAGGAAATGGCGACAGCTGTAAAATGAAACCGCGGCATATAATACAATCCATAATGGTCACGTACGCAGGGTAACTTTGTGTCGTTTCAATTAGGCTTCTTTCTCTAATCCCGCAAACGAACTCATTTACCACCAGAATACATCATCGCGTGTTCGCCGGTATCACGTTTCTAAAGGCTGATGCAACATCCAGTAAGTAAAGCGTCTCCATTGAGGCAATTTGAGCTACTCAGATGACGCAACTGTCTATCACTTGTGCCCTCGAGGCCAGAATTTAGAGCGTTTAAATGTACTGTATAATTCCCTTGTAAATAGATATATCAATTTAGCAAAGATATTGACTATGTGCTTGAGCTACTTTCTACATTTCATGTATTCAAGTGTGACATAAGTTCACATGAGTCCATCGCGCAATGCATTGAACCATGACATCAGTATGGAAAACAATGTACAAGACTGACTTTGGGGTGAACCTGGGATATAAGATATATATATATATATATATAGGCTATGCCGTAGGCCTAAGCAACTTGCTACCGAGCAAGACAAATGTGAAAAAATATGGTAGAGTGGTTGCCGTACTCACAGAGATATATAATTCCTACTCAGTGCGGGGAGAGGAATTTTGTAGTTGGGTTATCAGTCGATAGCAATTTATGATTCTGTAATCTGTATCGGAAATCTCAATTTTGAGTTCTTTTTGCCAGCTCTCCATATTAATGTCGTCTTCCGGCCCCAGCACCGGTTCCAACTTTCTCGTACTCCGGTACTCCGGTTATGAAATTATGATTCCTGTCCGAAATGGGCACCCCGAAATATACCCGGTAACTGCAAAAGTTTGTATATTCAATGTAATGATTATTACTATCTTGGGGACTGGGACTTAATAATGTCGGGGATAAGAAAAGCCTCACCCTACATCACCACCCTCGGCCTCATTGCGAAAGCAAAAGACAAAACAAAATGCGGATGAATACAGATGTCTTACGTCATAGATCTTAGCTGTCTGGCTCTGGAAATGTGAGGTCCGCTTTTCCTTGCTTTCTTCCATTTGGTCTGGTGTTAGGTCTGTTGGGGTCTCGTTTTATAGCGTAGTGTCAGGTATTCGTCGCCCGCCGACTGTTATTCATTGAGGTTGTTGTCATCGATTTATTTTTGAATTTTTTTGTATACAGGTTCCAATAAATTGGCTAAAAACCGTTTAAGTGTTTGGCATAATATACCTTCGAATTAAAACTTAGTTAATCGTGAATTATACTGAAATTACACCATGCCAGGATACGGAGATAGAGACGGCCGCAGCGGAGGAAGAGGGTAAGCGATATTTTGTCAATATGAATGAGTTGATATCGCTATAAGTTATACCCTGTATAGATATGGTGGTTACGGAGGATATGGTGGAAGAAGCGGTGGTGGTGGAGGATATGGCGGAAGAAGCGGTGGTGGTGGAGGAGGATATGGATCTGGTTATTCTGGCGATAGATTCGGCTCAGGTGGAGGTCGTTATGGAAGTTCAAATGGTTCATCAAAGTTTGACAGCCCGGGGCAAAATTTGAAGAAGCCCATCTGGGAAAACGAAAAATTGAAACCATTTCAAAAGCATTTCTACCAAGAATCTCCAACCGTATCCAGTAGAAGTGAAGTGAGTAGCAATAGAATGTCAATAATTATACAGCTGAACTTCCCATAGCCCAGTATGAAAAGCATGGCAGGGCCGTACAGACCAGACATTCGAAATTCGACACAAAACGCTCCCTAGACTGGGAGTAGCCCACACAAAAATACATCACATTCCTGTGTCATTTGCGATGCTACTATGTTGGTTATTGATGCTGTGGCCACACAATTTTCGACGGAAAATATTCCTGTAAATAATTGTGACCTACATGTGGGATGGGTATATTTATGCTATTTGTCTACGTACAATTTGGGCTGATTCTGAATGGGGCCTGTTTTCTACAATAATACCATCGCTCCCTCCACGCAGTTACTCATATCATTTTATCACCCCCAGAACTACAACACCGCTCTAACCTTATCTGTAACTCTTCTATTGAAAATACACTTTCTACCATGTCAGTTTTGTCCGATAATAATACTGTTTGATTTGCTTTCTTTATAGATGGAGATTAATACTTTCCTCAAAGAAAAAGACATCACAATGGTTGGCTCCAATCGTAAAAAACCAATCTTCACATTCCAAGAAGCAGGCTTCCCAGGTTATTTTTCATTGGTATTGATTAGATAAGAAAATTATATAGAGTTAAGTGTGCAAACAAAACTTCTACTTGGCTTTTATCTCTTTCTTTGGACTAGACGTCATGGCAAACGCACAGCAGCCACTTCTTGGTGGCTTCGTGCAGATTTTTCAGACCTATCACTTCATTGGGTGGCTTGTATACTGCACATGAATGGATGGTCTTAAAAGTACAATTTATGCCCTCCCTGTTTAGGCTCACGTTCTCAATTTTTTTCAGAATATATCAATGGAATGATAATGCAAGCTGGATTTGAAAACCCAACAGCAATTCAAGCCATTGGATGGCCGCATGCATTGAGTGGAATTGATATCGTCGGGATCGCACAGACAGGATCTGGCAAAACTCTTGCTGTATGTATATACAGTAACTTAGCACGTTAATGTTACAAAATAGTCGACTGAATATAATTCTATCTATTGCCATTTGAATCGTCCACCATCGGTTCCACTATTTTTTTTATCTGAATGCCCTAACTCTTACTTTTTTACAGTTCATCTTGCCAGCAATCATACACATCAATGCTCAACCATACCTTGAAAGAGGAGATGGACCGATTGTAAGAAATCTTGTGTGTTTCCGGTTAGGGGCAGCTTAAACATGAATTTTCTGGTGATTTTTTGAAGGCGTTGGTTGTTTGCCCAACTCGTGAGCTTGCTCAGCAAGTACAAGTCGTTGCTGATGAATTCGGAAAAACATCAGGCATAAAAAACACATGTGTCTATGGTGGTGCGTCAAAAGGACCACAGCTACGTGATCTAGAAAGAGGTAGGTAGATGTTACTTGTTGCTGAGTACTATAAGCGTATTGTGCTAATCAAAATTATATTGTTTGATATTTAGGCTGTGAAATTGTTATTGCGACACCTGGTAGATTGATAGATTTCCTCGAGTCAAGAAAGACAAACTTGAAAAGATGCACATATCTCGTGTTGGATGAAGCTGATAGAATGCTGGATATGGGTTTCGAGCCTCAAATAAGAAAAATCATCGAGCAAATCCGGGTAAGGCATTGAATTGCTCAGTTGCTCTATTGCAATGGTTCTCAACCTTTTCACTACGGTAGACCGGTAAATTCATGCATCAATCCCTATAGACCGACGACGAAACACGCCATTCCTAAAGCTCCACCAGTTTGGCTTATAGTCTATCGCCTTGTCTTTACGCCCCCTATGAATATGGCACATGGAATGGTGTTTTGATGACACGTCGCTACATTCACGCTAAGAGAAAACTGAAACGCTACATGGCTCGCTCAATCTGTTAAGTGACATATTCTGGTTGAAATACCCACCTTTTTCGCCGACGGACGGTTAAGAACCACTGTTCTATTGAATGTAACTGGGTAATTTTGCTTTTTACAGCCCGATAGACAAACACTTATGTGGAGTGCTACGTGGCCTAAAGAAGTGCGAAAATTGGCCGAGGACTTCTTGACCGACTACATCCATGTTCAAGTACTGTACATTATTTTCTCATTGATCTTTTTTTTTGATGCATTATCAAAAGTTTGTACTTGCAGGTGGGATCTCTTACTCTGTCAGCAAATCATAACATCCTCCAGATTGTCGACGTTTGTCAGCCTTACGAGAAGGAGGAAAAGTATGTCGTCCACTCTAAAAATTCACTATATTTTAAAGATGTGTATTTAGAACTCTTTGTGTTTTTGCTTCATAGACTAATGAGACTGCTGGAAGAGATCATGGGCGAAGCTGAGAATAAGACTATTATATTCACGGAGACGAAGCGAAGATGTGATGAGCTTACTAGACAAATGCGAAGAGATGGGTGGCCGACCATGTGTATTCATGGCGATAAGTCACAGCCAGAAAGAGATTGGGTTTTAAATGGTATGTTTTGGATCAAATTTTAGATGGTGTTTATTAATTTTTTTTTTCTTTTCAGAATTCCGTTCAGGCAAATCTCCTATCCTTGTCGCTACAGATGTGGCCGCACGTGGGCTGGGTATGTCTCCCACATTAAAAACTGATGTCTCGGTATAATGCCATGGTTAAAATTTTGAATTTGGCGATCGATCGTGCCGATTTTTTATACACCGGTTTATATTAACGATATGTTTTCTTCTGTTTAGCTTTTTGAGTTGATGTGCCTACACGGCAGGACACGGCATGGCAAGTCGATGGATGAGAATATCAACGGGAGGACGCGCGCAACTTTCCTTCATGAAAATATGCAGACTGTCCCATGTCACTACCATCTCCTTGTGCACTAGATTCCAGTTTCCAATGATTTGCCCATTGCTTCTCTCGCTATAAGTGAAAACTCATATCGTATATTTTCAATTTCTTACTCTTATGATCCTGAGCAATATTCTCACTAAAGGTTCCAGTAGGGTTGAGTCCTTTGGTCCAGCTTTACTTCTGTCTGCAGCCTGATCAACTGCCCGCAGTCGTTAGTGCTAGTGTCTCCTGCTCTCTTTTCCTATGGATGCAGCATCTTTCTCGCTACTTGAGATGCTGTGGAGTCCTTGAAGAAAGACCTCGCGGCGTTGCCTCCCAGAGTATTGTTCACATTCAAGTCATGCTTGGTACCTGCCGATGGGACATCGTCTATCTTAAATGGAGGGCCGGTAAAAAATTCAGTCTAAAATAAACGTTAGTGATACACTGGTTGTGCTTTATAGTTTTTTCTATTATTACTTAGCTGTTTTTTTTTACTAAAGCAAAATTGGGTTGTAGTGGTGTGTGTAAATTATTTAGTGATTAGTCTTGTAAGTTTTTGCAAAGGTTTTGTTGAGTTTTTCTATACTATCAACTACTTTTCAGATGTATCGGACGTTAAGTTTGTCATTAACTTTGACTTCCCTGCGCAATGCGAAGATTATGTCCATCGTATTGGTAGAACGGCCCGAGCTGACCAAACCGGCACTGCATACACATTTTTTACTTCGGTAATTATTGTGAATATTTGATTTTTTCGTCATTATTATCAATTTTCTTCGTATTAGGATAACTCAAAGCAGGCGAATGAGTTGATACCGATCTTGCAAGAGGCAAAGCAACATATAAATCCCAAACTTCTCGAGTTACGCGAGCAATGGCGACGATATGGAAAGGGTAACAAAGGTATTGGTAGACTATATTATATCCTCTTTGCCTTTTTTAAAAGTCCTGTTTTTCTTCAGGTTTCAACCGATTTGACCGAAGTGGCAGGTATGTGTTGTGTAATATGGTTGTGACAAATAGCAATTTTTCAAAATATCAGGGAATATTGGCTTGACTGAGCCGATATAATTGGTCGACATTGTGTGTACAGTGCAAGCAAAGTGCCACCTTCCTGAGTGTCCTTTCGTACAAACGTGCGTTGACTGTGTTTGTTCCTCTTCAGGGGTGGGCGTGGTGGCTCCCGAGGCGGTGGACGCGGTGGCGGTTCCATGGGAGGCTCTCGTAATGGCAGCTTTGGCGGTGGCGGTAGCAATAATGGATACGGAGCCAGATCATACGGAATGAGTAATGGACAGAGCAGTATGATGGGCATGGGGATGAGTGGCGGAGCAAACATGTACGGTAATTGATCGAAAGGCTATCAAAGCTGCCCTTGGGCGAGGATTGGTTCTTCCTGCTCCTGCTTCTTTACTGGCCGTAAATAAAATACACTTTTTCAAGACGTGCCCATATAATAATACTCTTATTTATCGGGTGTGTCATAATTATCCGTTTTCGATCGAGGCCTCTGTGTATATTGTTTTGAATGAATTCTTTCATAGCTGTGAAATTGTTATGATCTGCTTCCGCGGATAGTTTGAAGGGTAGGCGACTAGGCGATACGGCCTTGACAAGCTGAAGTTGAGATATCGCGGTTTCTTCGTAGTAGGTCAGTTCGATAATGATAAGCATGGTCGCATGACTGTTGGCCGATACCGGGCTACCGAGAAAGTCAAAATATCGAATGCATGTAACCAGGCATATCCTTCGGTTTTCCACATAAGCTACGCGTTTGCGATTATTCATAGCATAAGTTTGTAAGCGCCTTATTTTGTTCGCGGCGCACAACACCTTGGCTACAAGTAAACAGCTCAAGAATTACGAGCATTTAGCTGTAAATCTCGTGGGGATCCCGTCCCATCCGATGCTGCTATCGTTTGGGTTTGACATGGATCTTTTCCTGCTGAATCGTTTGACCAGCAAGCGACATCCTGGGATTCCTGACCCTTTTAGTAGGTGCAGTGTACCTGGTACACGCCCATATGTGACGGGAGTTGGCTAGTATGACATCACCATACCCTATGCAATGAATGCCAACTGTGACGTCTCCCTCAGTCGGCTGGTGAGAAATTGGATCGGTTTTCTCGGTCGCTTTGTACTGAACCAACCATGGCAGTTCAACGTACTCCATGGCCATCTGCGGCACACGAGACTGATGTTACAGCTCGAAGGAAGGAAATGTTGGAGCGTGACACTGAGAAATTACTGCTGCTCCAACGAGAAGGATCCTTTACCTTTCGTGCCGTGGACTGCCTTCACAATCCGCGAGTCTTTTTCAGAACCGCGGTCACTCCTTGCTTGGTAAATGCAAGGAATGCAGAAGAACTGGGTAAGTCTAGTAGGCATATGGGCCTAGTAGGCTACAGTGCTTAAATGACTCGACACTGATCTTCTTTCCTTGGTAAGGGCTCGGACGAAGGGGGAAGCATGCGTTGCTTTGTCTGCTAGCACCTCTAGTCATCGGAGCTACTTTATCAGTTGGCAGAACCAAAGAGGAGTATCGGAAGAGGAATTCTATTCCAGGCCTAGTATCTGACGACAATTGCCTCGGCTGCTGCTACCCATGGTGCCTCATTTGTCAAGTGCGAAACGTGAGTTCTTTTCGATCTCAACTTGGTACGAGCATAGTTCAATCACCCAGAGGTACGAGCGAAACGAAATGGGTGGAGCCAAACCAAATAGTACTAGATCGATCGATAAGTCACCGCAGATTTAACGTTCAGTCTGGTGAAACATAATTCACAGGGAATTAGCTAAATAGGCTATAGTCGGGACGGCGAACCAGAAACGCTGAACCGATGTGCGTGATTGAAGCGGTTGACAACGCAAAAACGACAGTAGGTCCTCCAGAAATTCTGTCACATCGTACCCCGCAGGAACTAGACGCGCAAGCGCTAGAAGAAGCGGCCGTCAAGGAAACCATCACAGAGCTGTTATCGGGCGGACAAGAAATAGACCGAGAATGATCTAGACTGCAAAATGGAGCATTTGTATTTGATTGAATTCCGTTCAATGTTACTCATCCAAATCTAATAAAATATATATACACATTTAGAAACTTAATTAGGGCAAATACCTCACAGAAAAAAATGACGGCAGCGCTTTCCTTGTTTCATTTTCCCCAAGTAGACTAATCATAATGACAATATCTGGTGTAATCCCACAAGTTTCGCAGTATGATAAATGCCATGCTAATTGAAACCAACTCCAGAAAGCAATCGGGTAATATATTGCGTATATAGTGGCGATAGAAATACATGAATTGAATAAAGAACTTGATTAATTGTAGACGCTAATTGTGTCTTCATGACTATCCGGATGGTCACGATCGAATCTTGAATACAGCAATTCCTTCAATTCAACGCTGATGGAAATCTCAGTGGCCAAATGTTCTTCCCCTAAAACATATGTATGCAAAGATTTCAGTGCTGGGTTCAAAAATACTTCAGGTACTCACTCAGTAAAGTTATTATCAAATAAGTATATGCTTAATAAAGTTTTTACTTTTAACTTATGATACACTTACGATATAGTTTTCTTCTCCTTAACTGCTTGTTCGGGTCTTGCACGGTTGAGTACTTTCAGGAAATCTGTGGTCTTCGCCCTCATTCTTGTGTGAATGTATGCCTTGCTGCACTTGATGTGGTAATGCAGATAGTTACGGAATGTGTGAATCAGATCAATGGTGTTATCACGAGTGGCAGGGTTTATGTGCCTCGGCGTCAAAACTGTCAGAAAAAATATTTGTTTTAAACCTTCTGGCCAATATTCAATCTCGATAATCGGCCGATCATTAACTTTTGGCCAACATAGCTGATATTTTAGACCAATGTCCAATAATCGTAAAAATATCAGACTCGATATATCAGTTGAGCATACTTTAAATCAGATTGTACAGAGGACAAGTGTGGTATATTAAATGGGCCTCTGAGCATTGGGTAGCTCAACATGGTTCAGTGATCACTGCGTATGGTAAGTTCAATTTCTTGTGTTGTAGCCTACAAGTGTATTATCACAGGCAAGATATAAATTCCCCGCCCACGGCCAGTCAGTGTCCAAATCATACGGCTAATCAAAAAACTGTCATCACCAAAAGTGATGTATCCTATGTTGTCTCCAGTTGCTGCATTCTGCCCTTTCAATTCCAGGGGTGGTTCCTTGTGACTGAAAAGGACCTGCGGAGCAGTCGTGCTTGCACGTCTTCCTTCTTTAAATTCCTAAAACGACCGATTCTATGAGATATTTGAACTGGCATTTACATTCTGCCTAAAATGTCACCTGCATGAATACTTTACCAATTACGACATCAGAATCATCTTTGAATACAGTGCTAAATATGACTGTCACTCTATCCTTCTTGGCTTCAACATACCTGTAATAAAATGATTTAGTAAGATCTCAAAACGCTTGTTATGTACCGGTAGATAGCAATGCACAATTTCTTAAATTTCCTCACACATAGGGTAGCAGTTTGCCTGTGCTCTAGATGATTACAGATACAGTAATCACAGGCATTACGCAGACAGATTGACAAGTTATTTATTGTAGTTATCCGATGGCAATCAGTTCCAATTTTACACAATACCTTGTGAACTATAGCGAAACAATTTGGTATAATCTAGTCAGCTGCGGTCTGGACTCAAACCCACAACCTAATTACTAGAACCTAATAATGGCCGACGACCTTTCACTGGACGAACTAGCCATCTCATAATTGCAATACAAGAGTAGGAGTTCAGCAGTTAACAAAACTTACATTGTTTCATCATCCCGATAATTGATAACTGCCCGTTTCATATCTTTTCCAGCAGCTTGTGCTTCAAAGTATTTCTCAAAGACAGATGCAAAACAGTTTCTTTTCAGTCTTGCCGCCTAAAATACGGTGATATGAGATAGCGTAACAGAAAGATATATATTGATATCGTACTTCAGACACAATCTTTGCATAATCCTTTGGAATATTTGTCAAATCGTAGATCAGTGTGACGCTGTGTCCTGCTTCGGGGGGCGCTAAGTATGATCCATAGATTTTTTCTAAGAGCTGTAAAAGTGGAAGATGCAAGTTAGCATTGCAGATACGCATAAAATTGCAGTGCGTCAAGCATTTAATTTAAATTGGCACATAAGCTATTCCTCGAGTGAATGTTTACCAACTTAAAGTCAAGTCGCTGATTCCGAGTGAGTGTGGAAAATGTGGCCAGAGTCTAAGTAGCCACACACTGAGTAGGCAAGAATTGATTCGAATAAAATTTGCTTACTTCGCTGGCACCATGTGTTTCCAACTCTTTGTAAAATTTCAGGGATATACTGACAGAAACTTTGGTTTTGTCTCCATTTGGATTCGAAATATGATACAAGACACCATCAAAGTCAGCCACAGTAGAGTCAATAGATTCCGGTTTGGCTCTGTTCAATTAATCATAATCTTACGAAACGCTTTCATATAAAATATTTGATCTTACCCTTGTACAGCACATTCAAACTTGTAATTGAGAGTATCAAAAATGATGCGATTCTGCGTTTCCAACAGAATCATGACGACCAAAGGCTAATTCAATGAAACTAATTGTATAATGATTTGAGTAGGCTATCTGGAAACACATAAAGAACAGCAAGTTACTTTATTGTCTTCTTGGCTATACAATTTATTAATTCATAATGAAAAAATTGTGTCTAGGCGTAAACAAGCAAACAAGGCGGAGACAATCGAGCCGGAATAGACCGGTAGCTCCCTCTTGTGGCAATACCGAATCGTGGCTGCTACGAGACTACTATATACGGAAGAGTTTTGGTAATATTCATTAAAGCGGAACGCTCATCGTTAAACCAGAACATTTCGTTGTAGCGAGAGAAATTGTGACTGATTCAAAAGCGCGCCCGCCGCTTTGAATACGGAGTTTGGACTTGGGGACATATCGATCGGTGGGGGTTCAGATCGATCGGTGGGGGTTCATATCGAACGAAGGCTGGGTTGTAGCTTGCAGTTAGGCAGAGCAAAGCAAAGGTACGGACAGCAGGGCTACAGTTTACTACATTATATATTATACATTATAGCCTTGTAAGGACGAAGTGGTCCGCAATCCACGCGGAATTCTGTACCAAACGCGGGAAAATGGAATTTCGGACCACAGAAAAGATAAGCGGGGGTGCGACTAAACAGCGACCAAGCGGACTTAGTGATTTGAATTGGCGGACTCACGGACAAAAAAATTGTTGGAGAGTCGTTCAAACTTTGCTACTGCGTTAATTATATATACTATTATCTCATTGCAAATTCAAACCTTGCCATATTATAACCTTCTCATCTGACACTGCACATGAGTGGATGATGCAATCTGTGGTTTTCTCCTCTAAACTTTATTATACTCCTTTCAGAAGGAGTGCGTTATTAGGGCTACAGTTGCCATTTATGAAAGTATCAATAAAATAATCATGGACCGTCCTAAATCCATCCCAGTGAAGGCTGTCTTGAGAGGACGTCCATTAATTCAAAAAGAAATTGACGAAGGATGTTTAACATGCTTGGAATTTATTCCGAACGCAAACCAAGTCGTGTTGGGCGACAGCAGAGCATTCACTTTCGATCATGTCTTCGGAGGCAACGTCGGTCAAGAAGAAGTATATAACACGGCAGTGAAGAAGCTAACTGATGATATTTTCAAAGGTTACCACGCTGCTGTTATCGCATACGGACAAACCGGTAGTGGAAAAACATATTCCATGGGTTCGGCTCATTCAATTAACGAATCCGATGATGAAAGTACTGGGATTATTCCTAGAGTTATTGCTGATATTTTCAGCAATATTACAACCGACGCAGACCGCTCGTATGCAGTTAAGGTCTCGTATTTAGAACTATATAAAAAAGACCTCCATGATCTTTTATCAACAGATGGGCCACAGTTAACAATTCGAGACGCTCCAGACGGTGGAACTATAGTCAACGGACTGTCAGAAATCCCAGTTTTATGCGCTTCAAAAACACTTGCATTAATGGAACATGGCAATAATCATCGAACGACCGCGGCTACAGCCATGAATAAAGTCTCATCAAGATCGCACGCGATTTTTACGATATCATTAGAATCGGTTTCTGTGCATGACGCAAACGATAAAATGACTTCGAAATTTCATTTGGTCGATCTTGCCGGATCTGAACGCGCCAAACGCACCAAAGCAGAAGGAGAGAGATTACAAGAAGGCATTAAAATCAACGAAGGACTCCTTGCATTAGGCAACGTCATCAGTGCGTTAGCCGATGAAAACACGCGTTCCGGTCACATAAAATACAGAGACTCGAAATTGACTCGAATATTACAAGGCTCTCTTGGTGGCAACAGTCACACCTTAATGATCGCATGCGTCAGCCCGGCCGATTCAAATTTTGAAGAGACGTTAAACACCCTCCGCTATGCAGATAGGGTTCGTAAAATCAAAAATGCACCTGTCGTCAATCGAGATCCACAATCAATGCTCATTGCTTCGTTAAAAAAAGAAATTAATGAATTGAATTTACGATTATTAGAAAAAGGAGGGGGGTCACCGTCAACAAATCTTTATTTACCGCAGGCAGAGAATAACGGAAAACTGTTAGATGAAATTGAAAAGATTAAAACAGAAAACGTGTCACTAAGCGATCATTTACAGCAGGCTCTCGCATATCAAGCAGATATGTGTGAAAAAGTCATCGTAACAGAAATGTGCCGCGACCAATACAAAGAAAAACTACTAAAAATAGTCAATTCGGCTAAAAATTTGACTGAAAAATTTCCTGAATTGACAACCGTGAATGGTGATTTTGAGAAAATTGCAATGGGTGATATTTTGCCAGATTTTACCCAATTTTTCAAGGAAGCTATTGAAATTGGATTTGACGACGACGTGGTGGCGTCAAATACTATAATGATTGAAAACGGCCAACAAAATGAGTCACACAGTGACCTTTCGCAAAACATCACAAGGGAAGACCATGCGACCTCGGAGAAGCCATTGGCTGCGAAGCATGCGATGAACAATGCAAATTTAGGCAAACAGTTGCAAGATTTAACGAAAGCTCTTGCCTTAAAAGAGGAAATTGCCAAAAATTACCTTTCCAATAATTCGCAAATGAAATTAATCAAGGATGAATATGAGAAAAAGATGCACCAACTTGACAAAGACATTCAAACTTTGACACACGAAAAAGCGACGCTAGAAAATGCGCTGGAAAGCGCTCGAAAAACCAACGAGAGTAAAAAATTAAGCGAAAAACGACGTCAGAGAGTCCGCGAATTAGAATTGCAGATTCAAGGCCTTCGCAAGGAAAAAGTCGAAAAAGAAAAATTGTTACGCATCAAAGCGGAGAAAGAACGCAACATCGAAAGACTCAACGGCGAAATCCTCAGCATGAAACAAAGTCGCGTGAACTTGATGAAACAAATCCGCGTGGAAAATGAAAAATTTAATAATTTAAAACGAGAAAAATTAAGAGAATTGAAACAGCTGCAAGAAAAAAGCCGAAAACGCAACGTCGAATTTATACGACTCGAACGGACGTACGATAAACAAAAGGCGATACTGCGTAGAAAAACGGAAGAAGCCGCAGCGGCGAATAAACGTCTCAAAGAAACATTAAACAAACAAGCAGCAGCAGCTAGCAAACGACGCATGAACGAACGTCGTTTTAAAGAAAAGGTCGGACCAAAAATCAACAACTGGTTAGAAGAAGAAGTTGAATTAGCCATGAGCATATGGGAGGCGGAACATCATCTCACAATGTTGCTAGAAGACCGGAAAATGTTGACGCAAGAACTACATAAAAACACAGAATCTCCGAAAAAAAGACGACGCACTTACGACAGCGACGAGAAACAAGTCTTGGACGATAAGAAAAGGGAGCTGCAGCAAGAAATGAAACTCAAAAACGGTCAAATTCAAGCCATACAGACAAAATTAACCGAAGCAAAAGAACGACACACGAGCAATTTACGATGGTCGACGATCGGAAGTTTCGCCGACGCGAAATCCGCACTCAAACAGTCATTGCAACGTATCATCGATGAAAAAGTCAAATTATTAAAGATGAAAGAAAAACTGAAAGACGTCGAGATGGAAAAAAATCAATTCAGTATCGAACTCGGTCAAGCAAAACAAACAATCCAACGAATCACAAGCAAATACAACGAAGAGAAGTCAGTGATGGAAAAATCACATCAAGAAGAAATGTCATATTATTTAGATAAACTAGGATCAACTAATCCTGGATCTAAAGACAATTTAATAAGCAAGATTTCCGAGCAAAAAGAATTGATCGCTAATTTGGAGGAGGAAATAAAAATTTTGCATAAGGAACTAATCGAGAAAGCGATCAACCGTCCGTTGAAACGAACGAGGTTTTTTAATCCTGTGAACGACGCTGACTCTATTCAACCGGACAATGCCACTCCTGGTGATGAGGTAGGCTTTTAGACAAAATATATACAACATGGTTAATGTGTTGGTGTCCACTGGACCAATACTGAATGAGATGAGCCAAAACTTGGTGTGTGTCATTTTTTCATGCAACCTGACTTTTTTAAAAGCTGATAGCTCTGGTTTGATAAAAAGTTGATTTGGGGCTAAAACCATACTGGGCATTATATTGATTCTAGGCCCTAGGGAATGGGCAAATCGAATCAGAATCGGTTCGCAAATACTTAGAATAGATAACAGACAATTTGAAAGCGGGATACATAGCGTTGATTCCCAATGAAGAAGCTTTCCCATGTTTTTGAAATATAGTATTTTAAACAGGATTATGTGGCAAGTGAAGATGATGGGACAGACTATGAACCTACTCCGAAACGAAAGCCAAAGAAGAGAATTAGTGGAAATTCTTGTTCTTGCAGAAGACTAAAAATGCCATGCAAAGGTAACCAGGATTTAGTGTGATCATCGTCAAGATAATCAAAAAAGTATGATCGACGAAGCTTGGCCCTACTTTAGGGGGGACCCAAAATCCGTGAGGAATCAGTGAAAGTGCCCCAAAAATATTTGAGGAGCCTCGATATTTATTTCTGCCCCGAAATGACCCTGCTTGTCATCTCTATGTGTCCTTGGTTATTTTTGTTACAAATTTGACCAATTTGTAGATGGTGCTTGTGGTTGTAAAAGAAAAAATCGGAAGTGTGGCAGTTCGTGCAAGTGTTCGGCAACTTCATGCTGTAATCGGGACACACCTGAATCATGGAACGATGACCCGGATCACGATACCTCCACGATACTTCCGATAAGTACGTACTCCTATCGTTAGACGTTTCAGTATTTTGAGATAACACAGCAGAGCGATTTGGTCTATAGGCCTATGGATAGATTTTATTCCTGATACCTGCCCACGCACAACCCTTCTCATTTACCAAGGGCTGTGCAGGGACTTCATGTGATCACGAAAACTGGGCAAGTAGATGCTGTTCTGAGCCATGTTGGCAAGGTTGCTCAGAGGGAGAGCTGAGATGTGCTTTTGGGGCTCAAATCCCAAATAAATGCGCAATAAAGCTGTGGTAGTCCCAAATTCATCCTTGCCCGCCGAGATGCTCGGGGCAGAACATTTCTCTGGGTTGTCCTGCATTTCGCAGAGTTTTCCTCATCCGTCATTACTGTAATGCCATGAGCCTGTTGAGGAAGCTGTCGTCCTTCATTCACAGCGGTCACTATTGATTTTCAGGTAATGGGTCAAACGAGTCAGCAGAAGATGGACAGCATCTCCGAGAGTCAACCGATTACTTCAGCAACGAAAACCTCAACGGTGACGTTATTCCAAGAACGCCTCGGACTAAAACCGGATCCGGCCGATATAAACCAGTTTATTTCAGTTCGCCGCTCTCAGAAAAAAATTAAAGGGGACCTGTGTTGGAAAATGATGATAGCAAAAATATGTTATAGCAGTGATTCTCATCCACCGGTCAGGGGGAAGGCGCCTGTCTCCGTCATGGTTGATTGCGCTGAGAGTCACTTACCTTAGAGGTGTGGTGTGACTAATGCGAGACCCGCACAGCCTTTGGCACTTACTACATATCACGCTGGTTTCTGTTTTGGAGGGAGGATTGAGTCGACTGATTGTTTTTGCTACTCTCCCCAGTGATGTTTTCTCGTCCACTCGGAGGCCTTTGATGCTTTTGTAGAGCTACTTTATATGATTTGATTTGTCTTTGATAGAGCCAGAACGCCGTGTTTGTAATGGTATTGTTGTTTATAGCTTACAAATTTTCACTGTCATTACCGTGGCTTGAACTTTAAAGCTACAGCCTGTTGCTCAAGCCAAATTTTGAAATTCTTCACACTGTCAAAACTAGACAGGTTGACTGGATCTCTGATTAGAATCGTGTGAATGTGAATCGTTTCATCAATGTTTATATCGAATTGATAATAATACATTTAACACCCTGGCAAAGCGACAGTACTTGTGCTTGTGCATGGCTTTCCTGAGAGGTTGTGGTAGGGGATCCATAATAATGCCTATGCCTTAAGAGCTCAAGTTTGGCATTCAAAAGATCTTCTGCATCTGATTACAGAGCCGAGCTCTAAATTATTATGAAGTGAATTTTCACTTGATTGACCTAAATCCATCTGAGACTAATACAGGCCAAGCGCATATGAAACAGTCAGTTAGCCTTCTGATCGGGAAGTTTCGGGCTCTATCCCCGACCGAGTCAAACCACTGACTTTATTAAGAGTGCTATCGATTCCTTCTCTGCTTGCCAGTCAGTATCGGGGAGGCGGATTTTGGTAGTGATAATGATTGGGGTTATAAACTGGAAATATCTAAATGCATTGTCCTGGCGTATATGACTTAAGTAGTTGAAAATCAAGAAGCAACAGACTTTGGGTGCGAAGCTCGAAACGCCTGTGAACTAAATTTCCAATAAATTTGTAAATAATTAATAATAATTAAAACTGGAGGCATTCTGCCAATCATGATTTTCTCAAAATGGAGTAAAATAGATATATTTTTGTAACAAAAATCAAATAACAAAAACATCATCATCACGAACACTTCCATACTGTGATGGCAGTTGCACCCCCAAAAAACATATAGAGAATATTTTTCATTTCGTGTGTTATTTCAAATCCATAACCTTCCCCGACGATTGCGTGCCACGACGAACCGAATTTTTTATCCATGTTTTCTTTGATCATCTTCGCAGCATTCTGAAAGGAGAGAATTTCAATTTTCGTCCAAAAATATCCTTATTACTAAAATAAATTTGAATAACTGGGAACACTGCCATACCGACACCCCTAATTTAGGCAGGAATACGCTCCGTGCGGAATATGCAGCTAGCTAATGTCAAAAAATGTGAATTCTTGCCGCACTGCCACATATCACATGGTGGGAAATAATTACTGCCAAATAGTATCAATCTTTCATGTATATGAATTCGTAATGATCCACCACAGATTTAACGTCGAGTTTAGGAATATTGCGAATTAAAGCATTAACCAGCTTTCCGAACTCCTCTCCTTCATCAGGTGAAGATGGAATGCTTTTATAAAAGTGGCCAGTGCTAGATGGACAAACTGCTGCAGAATGACATTTGATGCAAAGCTGTAGCCAAATCGATATACAGTATATAACCAGCAGCAGATACTTATTTTACCGTTCTAGCTTCGGCACTGCTGATGTGGTTTGAATCCCCAAGCTTGCCAATGAGTGGCAACCTGGCAGGTTCTTTAACTGATTATGCGAACTTTCAGTTCTCTAGCCTCTAGCCATCAAGTCAATTGACAGTCTCAACAAACCTCATTATTTGCTGCAAATTTTTCGCATGCTGTTACACACAGCTCCATCGCTTCTACTCTCATTTCTTCTGGCATGTCTGTATGCTGAAATCAAACAATAAAATCAATCAATCAACATTCACGATTTTTCTGCAAAAAGTGGTTCGCAAATTTTCTGTCTGACTATAGTAAAAAAAGATTCTCGTGATAGTGTTCTTCCGGTCATATCAGTCTGGACGGATATCAAGCCATTTAATACCCACTCGTATTAAAGGATAACTGTGTAACCGTCGGTAGTCGTGTGCTTCTTCTTTTTTCGCTTCTGTAGCTTCCGTCATTGTGCTGGATTTTAAACTATGCGGAGTAACCTAATGTGTGAATATAATACCAAAAGTTTTTTCAACTATCGTTCAAACTTCAAACTGAGTAGCCCTATATCACGATCAAAATGATTTTTACATGACGCAAATTTAGAGTAATACACTCTGCTATGAACCAACAATATTGATTTCCTAATCTTCATAAAAGATTTTCAAATATTTTGAATACACGCAGGCTTTTCGACTTGTCTGCTACCAAAATCTACCGGTACTGTTTCTTTCTGATGTTGGCATGACGATCGATGCGCTTCGATAGATTTCGCACTCCACTTTCTCTGTGGTTTCAGTAGCTTGAGGCTGGAGGGTTAACCGAGTTGCTGAAGGCTTGAAGCAGCAGACAAATGAAATATCACAACTCAAAAAGTATATATATATATTTATTATACGAAACAATGCGCGTGCATATATGACTTCTCGCAAACAGTCGGCAGGGCTAACACCATAGAACTTCATACTCGATCAAACATGGCGGTCGCGGGTCCAAATCGTGCATCTGAAATGTTTTTCTCTGACTCGAAAATTTAAGTAAAATAGATTTTTTATCATAAAACAAAAAGTTTGGAAGCATAGATTCGCATGACTGCTCACTTAAGCCTTTGACGTTATGTCGTCATAAACGGAACTGTTGTTGTCGTTTTGGCATCTGCGCGTGTAGGAAACCTGGTGATATCACGTCACGCAGACATATGATGATGAGATTTCTCATTTGGTAACCGCATCGCAAGTCGCAACCTGGTTGTCGCTCTTTGCCGACTTGAAACACTCAATCATGGACAAACAAATATCAAAATCGCTTAGCGACATCAAAGTCCTACTTGAGTTTCTTCGAACGGACGGATCGAAGAAGCCTAACCATGAAGCGCAAATTACCAGCTTACAAACTTTGTGTGGGATGTGCTCAGAAAAAGGTACATTTTCTTGTTATCCACTTGGTTTATTCTTGCTTTCATTCACACACCTCATAGCAGCATTGTATTTTTGAATTCTTAATTCGTGAATGTGTTTTCTGGTTCTCTGGTAACCTACCGGCAACGGTACTGCTTATACTGGTACACCCTGCTGTTTGGTGACTGTGACTGAATCTTGGTAAATACTCCAAATCATTACCCTCAAAGAAGAGACGACGCTGGTTCAGTCCTAGTGTCGCATTAAGTAACGCGCCGCTTACAAGTTTACACTCTTGTATTTCCAGTGGTTGATGTATTGATAAAAGTTGGTGGACTTCACATCATCTGGGAGTTGTGTGGCAAAACTGACAATCCTGAAGTATGTCAAACTTGTCTTTATGCCTTGGCGTGTGCAGTAGAAACGAGTGGTAAGTGTTCATCTTTATTTACCATGTAAAGCGGTAGAGTTCTAAGAACCCATACACTGCGGGCAAGTTTCTACGCTTCACTAAACTCCGAGTTCTGGGATTCTAACCAAGAAATTTAGGGATGACGTGGAGAAACCAATCTGAGCTGAAGATATCCTACATAGAATTTTGAAAATTTTTTGACCAGATAATGCTAAGCAGCATTTGACTACAAAGCAGCATTTTAACAACATCAGGGCGATATTGAACAGTGACATGGTTCCTGAAAAAACCAAACTTTGTTCAGTCTACTTCTTGCTTCCGTTGTTAACAGATAATGGTGAGTTGAGTCTTGTTTATCTACCTGAAGGCCCATAAAAAGTATTGGGGCTAAACAAGGTTAGCTAGCCTATAGCCATACGGCTTTCTTACGTAGGTGGGTCCCAGTTGAATTTACTGATTTGTCTTACTTTTCCCTTGATTAACCTGGACCTGGGGCAGGTAATGGATTACCGCCGGTGGGGTATTGTTTTTGGTGATTTATACACCATCAGACAACGCATAGTGCATCGTGAGGTGCTACCGAAAAATTCCTGTTATATTTCTACAGTTTCCGGACAACAGCTTATGTTGTCTTCAGGATGTCTTCATATACTTTTGCGCACATACACGTGAGTAATAGAGTTATGGTATAATTTAGATCGCGAGAAACCTTGCATTGTCATTATTACTTTTTCGTCTCTTCAGACAACAAGTAAAGGTTATCACAAATAGCGAAAATCCTCATGATAACTATGAATTATGGATGCTATCATCAAAAGCATTAAAACAAGCCGTGGCTTTACCGCAAAATAGTAAGAATCTCTCATTTGTTGTTTGAGTAAAGCCGATAGGCGATGACGGACGATCCAAATAGTAATAGATTCAGTAAGTCACCACAGATTTAATGTTTATTGGAATATAATTCAATAAACTGGACTGGACGTTAAATCTGTGGGGACTTACTAAATCGACTACTTGTTGTTTGAGTGCCACATTTTGATATCAATTCTAATTAATCTTAGAGAGAAATCAGCAGGAATGTGCAAGATATATACCACACATGATAACTATCTTGCACGAATCAAAAGGAGAAGGAAACATCATTTTACATTCTTGCCAGGTGTTTGCTGCCGTCGTCGCAAATAATGGTAGGAGAACTGAAACTATTTTGATGATTATCCAAATTTTTGATAACTTAATGTCAAAGTTCGACTCACACTGTATGTTTAGAATACTGCCAAGAAACTGCGTCTCGCGCCCGAGCGGTGGAAGTGTTTATTCTGTTACTACAGTCATGGATATGCGAATCTAAGAAGGAGGAAATTATAGGCAATATCGTGACTGCTTTGAGTACTCTCATCGGAGATAACGGTAAATAAATTTTTTGTGACCATATTTTTGTGTGATACCATAAGAAATTCTGAAAGTTAAGACCACTGCCAGATCATGTTGAACTCGTTGAAGAATTTTTTTTTAAAAATTTCAATTTTCAGCCGAACACCGTCAACGGTTTCAGAAGCTGGGAGGTGTCAATACCCTGTTATCTTTGCTAACGTCAGAATCAGTGTGCGCGTGCGAGTTAGGCATCGGTCATTTGAATCAAGCATTAACAATACTTGCTGGTTGTGTAAAAGACTCCGGTAACACATTTTTTATTTTGATGTCGCTTTAGTCACTTGCTAAATGCTTCTTTTGGATTTTATGCAGGAAAGTGTAGGCAAACTTTATGTGACGGGAATGCTGCCAGCGCAATAGTTCGATTAATGAATGAAGTTGACGGTGACGAATATTTTGGCAAAGTGACAGCAAACCTCCTCAGTTATTGTGTTGAAAAGCAAACGGTCGGTGAGTTACCGGTATCTACAAAACACCTGCCAACACCTTATTAAAGCTAAGGATGAACAGTATCAAATCGAATATTCGGAATCGTGTCCAGATTCGGAATGATAGGTGATTTGATTTGCTCATCCCCACTTCAGGCATGTTGAGGTTGGAATGCATGCCACTCAAATCTCTCTTACACAGAGGCTCTTCTATTCTGTCCGACTCATTCTTCTTATTGGATTCTATTAGAAAATGGATCAGAAGAGTCTACTCAGACTGGACTTTTCGATGATAAAACTGAATCGTCTCTATCTCAAGTGCAGGAAGAGGAAGTTACACCGGAAAAGGAACAATCACATCTCGGCTCCGATGACCATTTGCATTTGCCATCTGTAAGTAGTTTTCAAAATCTCTACTTACCTACTGTGTTCATCAAGATAACGTCGTTGACGAAATAAAAGTCTCATTTCTCTCTATATACTGCCCGCAAAATGTCTGCCTGCTTGCTTCTCTTTGGTGTGTCTAGATCAAATCAAGAGTCTCTTCTCAGAGTGTATGATTCGAATGACTGAATGTCTGATATCGGTATCTAACGATTCAAAGCCCATCCCTTCTCAAGTTCAACTTCAACTACCATGTAATAATCTACTTGATTGTCTCAGACGGACGCTGTAGCAGCGGAATCAGTCACAAGAAATGAGCTGGAACGTAACGATCGTGTGATGGACATCTTGGAACGACAACAGGAACAAATTGATCTTCTGCAAAAGCTCTTGATTGAGGTAGGCTATGCTAGTCATTATTATGTTCAAGTTGTTGCATGCTGTTACTAGGGATGGGACGGGTATCGCCGGTGTCAGCCAATATTTGAGTATCGTTATTGGAATCGGCTGAAATTTAACTGATACCATGCTACTTTTGATCACATCGTTGCCATGATACTCAAACTGCACTGCATTCAATATTATGCCTGCACCAGTCACACCGTAATTACAAAAACATTTACCATGCAGCATTGAAATCCACCCCCCATGCTGCCTGAATCCTAGTACTGTGGGCTCGACGAGTCCACTTATTCTTTTACAACATTGAAAAATATATTTGATATGTCCTTCATATCAGAATATTTGTTTAGGAGTGGAATTTCGGGTCCAATCAGTAAATATGTCATGTCTTTGTTTATATTATAGTCATTATCAATGTAAACATATATAAGCAAGTGTTTTGCTTCCAAATATCTACTTCTTAAATATAAAATTTTGTACAATTGTATGGTTAGGAAAGGAATCTTCGATTAATAAACAATGGAGGTAAAATTACCATGCCGGAAAATAACCTTGCCGTTGTACGCGATAAGCCAAGGCTACTTTCTAAAGGTAAGTCGTAGATTGAATGCAGTTAGTACCAGCTATGGCAATGACAAGCTCGATGGCTCTAGAGCAGGGGTCGGCAATCTTTTCAGTTTCGCGGGCCGCATCAATCAAATCGATGAGCCCGCGGGCCGCGCATGTCGCCGATTGTGAAAAGATATTGAATGTACATAAATGTTGTTAGCCAGGTTCAGTAAATAGTGGAGGTTCGAATGCCTCGTAGGTTATCGTTAGAAATGCCGACAAAGGAATAACTGCTTAAAGTTGACGATAACGGAATCCCCCCTCAACCGTTCAAAGTCGGCTAGGTCGTTATTGGCCCGCCCCGACTGCTTAAATTACAGTCCTTGTTCATGGTAAATAACTGCTGGCATATCAAACACGTAGGTTTCCAAAGTGGGAAACCACGAAGTACTTATTTTTCCATTCCTTCTTGAAAATTCGACATTCAGAACCAACACTCCAACTATTCGGCGACATTTTAAAGTTCAGAGACTGCATTGCTTGTCTGCTTCCGTGGAGACTGCGCTCTTCGTCCGAGCTGTGACCTCACTGACCGGTGAGACCTCGTGAACGTGAAGTCACTACCACCAGAATGTAATCGTCAGTTCGTAACAAATCAATTTTACGAATGGTGAACTCTGACAGTCAGGCCAAAATAGTTCACGGCACATGTTGTCGCGATACCTAAATTCACGAGTGCAAGGGATATCCAACAAATCATAACGTATTAGCGAATGGTCTGCCGACGATGACTACGCCAATTGTATCTTCAACATGATGTGTAATAATAACTTGAGTTAGAAATATAATCTGTTTCATTTTGCATAGACATTGAGCCAAAATTGGGAAAATCACGGGGGCCACATTACAAGGCTTCATGGGCCGCGGGTTGCCGACCCCTGCTCTAGAGGTTTTGTACCGAAAGTTGCCCTCGAGATGATTGAAATTGTTTGCCATTGGTCTGCTGAGTTGAACTGTTTTGGTCCAGCCTTACTAAGAATGTCTATTTTCCAAAAATGACATCCACCACTAGATGACAGCACAACGTTTCAGTTACGTAAATGAATTCTCGTTAAGCGAGAACGAACTGTGTGAGATAGTATCCCTACTAATGTATAAACAGAATGAAGCAAAAGGTTGATCGCAGAGTCCTGGACTTTCAACTTTGGTGCTTGCACTCCCTGAGAAAAGGACAATTTACATATCCTTGGATATTATATCGTGTCACTAACCAGTCATGGGCCGGCGAATGTACCGGTCATGGTTGTGAGTTCAAGAGCCTTCAATATTTGATCAGCCAATGCTTAGTCTTATGTTTTTTTGTACTTATCCATGCAGGTTCATCACAAACAGCTGAGATACGAAAAATAATGGAACCGATGGCGGACATTAAAACAACTGAGAGAAGCTTTTGTGCAGCTGAGGGAAACAGGGCCGATTCAAATCGCCAAGACAGACTGACAAAGACTTTCAAATCATCTCGAATCCAAAATACAATAACAATGACTCAGCAAAAACACACACCGATTCCAGATGCTACGTGAGTAAAAAAAATTCGAAATTTGCTGATACGGCATGTATTTTAATTTCCAAAATTTTACGATAGGAGAAATAAATATTATGATTCAATATATTCTCAACCCGCAAAAGAAAACCTCTTTGCTGATGCCTCCATTTCAACCAATAGAAATATTGAGAGCCAATCTGTCATGAGGAAGCCAAAGGACAAACTAATCAGCAGTACTCCTTTACAGGTGCATAAATATGATTTATTATATATAATTTCTACATGGCGAATATCGTGTGGTTCACATTCTAGCATCTACTCTACAGTTGGCTCTAGTCCGATTGAGGGTGACCCAGAGAAAAGTTAGGCCCCGGGGCAGAAAAAACTTTGTGCCCCTAAAATTTTCGATCATCTCAAGTTTTCAGGGCACCTCAAAAGTGGAGCCCCTTAATATTCGGTGCATCAAATCCAGGCCGTCCTGTTTTTTGCTCCTAAAAATAGCATTCAGGCTTTGTTGATTATATTGAGAATTTTACGGCCTGCCGAAAAGCACGGGCTCGTGTGCATTGCCGGAGCTTCCCCCCTCTTGAGTAGCCCCGTCCTATGATCACTCTTTGTGGTCAGTGATCGTCCAATGAAATTGTAGTCTCAGGCAGCCAGACTATTGTTTCAGAAGGGGATTGAGAAAGCAGCAGTTATTAATAGTACGAAGAACAAATACTATATACAATCAAAAAACTCCATTCGGCAGCACTATCACAGGGATATCTCAGCACCCCGTGACGAGTCTACATTACGAGATAGATTTAACGCAGCACAGAGTCGAGATCGAGGTATTACAGGAAAATATACCAAATCGAGAATAATAGAAATTTAATAGCATTTTAAACTGATATTTTTCAGACGATATCATCTCGATGTGTAGTGACATTTTAATCGATGAGGTTAAGAAAACTAGGATGAGAAGACGTGCCATCAGGCGACGGAACATGGCTTTAACTAACAACGGTAAAAAAACTCTTTGGTGTTCAGGTGCTAAGAATGAGGGATTGTCACGTTAGCTTTGTCACTAGGAGGTGCTACTGCTGATCTTGGCTGTTGCATTATGACGTGGCACCGGATCTGTGCTAGGCAAAAGGTGCGATGATCACGTAGCGCCACCTAGTGATGGGACCTCATTGGAATCAGAGGCGATTTAGCACAGTCCAAGAGCCACGGCGCATCCTTGTCTGTGGAAGCGATGGTTCGACTTGCATCGACCACGGAATTGCGTCTGGCCTGAAGACTTGAAAATAAGTAGTCCACAAATTCCCAATCCTAAGTAAATGGCACAGTGTGTAAAACACCAAAGCCAATCCAGCTGTTGTTGAATGTACTCTGGCCTCACCTGACTTCTTCTTTCGTCTGGCTTAATTTTTGGAAACCTTTCCTCATACAAGACGTCAGGGCAGCCGCAAAGCAGCCACTGCTCGGTGACCTCATCCAGGTTCTTCATTCACTCCACTGCGCGGCTTATACACTGCATATGAGTGGATAACGTGATCTGCTGTTTGCTCCTCTGATTCACACTCGCATGTCGCCACTTGCCGAGAGACGACTTGAAGCATCCCACCCCTGTTCTAAGTCGATTAAGACGCGTTCACGCCAGACGCGGCAGATCGAAGCCGGTGTAGAAGTAGATGTGGACTGACTAATAGCAGACAACCGGTTATCGAAAAATCATTAATATCGCCCTCTTTACTTGGATGACTACAAATGCGATAATCTACCTTGATAAAATCAAGGAAATCTAGTCTAGATATCCCTGGATAAAATTGGCTTGGGTCAATGCTGAGCATCATCTCAAATGATCTTAATGTGTTTGGCAGGCCATGCAATGTCAAAGGAACGAAGACATGTTCAAGCCGACTGGGACATATACTCATATTACGGGGATGATTCACCAAGAAAATTTAAAAGGGTTCGGAGTATTCTTATGTTATGATTTAGGACTGCTTCATATATTAATGTTGTTTGTCATGACAGCCTATTCCGCCGCACGACCGTCGTCGATCAAGAATGAAATTTGAGGTTGATGAAGTGAAACACCTTCAAGACGGGGTGAGAACACTCGGTACCAACTTCAAAGATATTTTATACGGCTATCGATTTCATCCACGTAGGTCTGCGATGGATTTGCGCGATAAATTCAGGAATATGTCAAAAAGGAGGTGTGACTCTGTAGCATTTTAAACATGTGCATTTGTTTCTTCCCTTGTGAGAGTATTTTTTTATTTATAGTTTTTATGTTATGTTAGAGAAATTATATAATTTGAGCGTTGCGATAATAACTCTCAATCTTCACCTGATGAAGGAACCGAGTTCTGAAAGCTTGTAAATTATATTCCAATAAACTGGACTGGACGTTGAATCTGTGGTGACTTGGGTTGCCTCTGCCTGCCATTATCTGCACTGATTTTTTTAATATCAACTCTGGTGATCGGTGATGGAGTGTGTCGTGGTCTAGTGGTTTAAATCTTTCTACCGTATATGACTATAACTTCTCTCTTATTTGATGTTAGCAAACCAGGGTTGTCATTACAATTTGATGGAGCAAATCCTGTGGAGCTATCCATCGTACTAGCTGAATAACTATACTAAAACTGGTAAAATTCAGTCGTACAGAATAACAAATTAAATGAAAGTTTTGTAATTGGGGGCATCGGAAAAAATATCATTCATCAAAATGCTGCTAATTCAACCAAGGAAATCATCGGTTGCTAAAAACCCAGGGAGAGACTCTGTTCTCTTGTTAAGTGCAATTCATATACCAGTATATACATTATAGTCATCTCATAAAGTTCTGCTAGATATACACCTCCAGCCGAACCTTCATGAAGTCTATGGAAAACGTTCCCGTGCATTCGAGTATCGTGATGGCCGGCAGACTAGTATCAGTTGTCTACTACAGCACGATCTTGCCGACTAAAATCGCTCGGTACTGTAATATCATACCATAAAAATGGGAGGGGGTTGTCCATGTGAGATATTGATTTCACTTTGCAAGGAACAAACAAATGCAGAAATTGGTGAAAAATAATGAACTTGAGGTCGACTAACACTGCAACATTAACTAAACTCAAGAATATACATGATAAGAAATCACCAGTATGGCAGTTAAAATGTAATTAAGTGCGATAATTAAACTTGTTAAATACATTTGCATTTCATGAGCCTTGTAACACTGGTTGATAATATAATACATTCTGCTGAAAAAAAAACTCCCAAGACAACCAGGGATGTGGAAGCGGTCCAAACATTGCGATAGGCTATACGTTAAAAATTTCCAATTTGAGAATTATGGCTTCGAACAGCTGGTCCACGTAAGCATAATAAAGGTTGATAACCACTACTGTGGAGGAAAGTGAATGCGCAATCAGAGACGTAGCAACAATTCAAAGTAACTTTTCAAAAAAAATATTTTCAGTCAGATTTTACTGGTCAGTGCTCAGTCGTGTTCCCTTGGGCTACAGTACAACGTGGCAGACTTCAATTCTCGAACTGCCTTTATACACTTTATGGTATCTTCTGGCAAAACGCAATGGCAGTGCAACTCTTCCATATTATCACACATTGTAACCAAATCAAGTAACGCTTGCGGAAGTTCTTCATTGGCAGTAGAGTTCGGATCTAAACTTGTATGACAACTAAGACGCTTCAAAGTTCCTTTACAAGTTTGTGCAATATGTTGGATCTGTTCGTGCAACCATGCGTAGAGGTGTAGATCTATGTTAGTTGCAGGTGTTTCATCACATATAATTGGAATCACCATATGTCGCGGAACGGTACTGTCGAATTTAATTTCCAATTCAATATCCGGACTTGATTTTTTCAATAATTTCCACGCGCTTGATGTAACTAAACTTGTAAACTTCATGCTTCTGTTACAAAACAGTGATAATATCTTTAATTTTGCTCGTTTTGGATCAGCCAACACTTCGATAGCGTCGTCATCAATGTATTGATAAAATGCATATAATTCTTCAATGTAAATGCATGATTTTAATAGATTGATGATACCTTCTTCTGTGATGTTGTCAGTTAGACATTCGTTTTGAATGTGAACGACTTTGAGGTGTTTATGGTACTCTGCGAGGATATTAAGAAGGTTGTTATCTAAGACTATAGTGAATTTTGATAGATCGATAACCTTCAAGTCGAGAATGTATTCTTTCGATTGAATCGAAATTAATAAATCTTTGACTTTTTTAAGAATCGATTTTCCATTAAAACAAAGCGGGTTTTGTCCCGTAAATGCAAACTTGAATCTCACAAGCTTCCAATCTTTGACCTTCAACATTTCATCGACGACGGTCAACGCCCGTTCCAAACTGACAGGTTGTGATTGATTTACATATAAATCGACATCTTTTAAAGCGTTGCTGTATTTATTTGCGCATTCGATAGCCCGACCGTCCTTATCATAGTCTGTGTCAAAGTTGAACTTGAAATAACTCCATAATTGGTAATCGTGGAAAATATCAGACCACTCCTTGCATACCAAACTCAAGTTAAATCGATCGTTTTGTGATACATACGAGAATATTTTTATGACAATATGGTCGGCTATACCAAACCAACTATTTCCGTCCATACCTGTAAAAAGGACAAGAAGAAATGATTAGGTAATCAATTCTGTAGAGACGAATGCTATTTGAATAAATGTACACATCAGTCAAATCTCCACGGCCTTGCTCGAAATATTTTATTGACCACGCCGGGTACATACATCATCCGCACGCGGGTGCAACAGGCAAATGGCGATTTTTCGAACGAGGGTCTCCTCTGAGGTAGAGCGCTGAGCTGTAGACAGAAGTTGACAAATCGGACCAAACTGAACAAAAGGAACACCTACACACCACGGTAACAACACCAAACATCTGCAACTTGTGATCACAACCCAGGCCCAAAGAAGGACATTGCATAATAATTATAATCTTTTCTTGGCGGTGGAGATCTGTATTTATTTATATCATAGTCAACCAACCGTGAAGAGATATCATAAAGCAGAGAGACTGAGAGAGAATATTACTAAGACCTACGGTTAGTTATCTATAATAATACAAGGTAGTTGTGTGACATTCTAGTCTACAAGACTATGGATATACTAATCCATGGACTGGTACGCCTGCAGCCGCTTCCGCTCGCGTAATCTATGACGGAATGCGCCCGCCTTCATGGTCCATTGCGTTTATGGGGACCATAGGATTTCTCTGTGGGATTTCTTACTATTTATCGAGGCCTGGTGGATTTACTATAGTATCGCAGGTACTGCAAGTATCAAGTATTGAAACGGCCACGGCCATGCGAAAACGGGATGACTTTTGAGTATTCCTACCGAATATTGTGGCATATTGCCTTGATAGAGATGTACTGGTACTTCACTTTATGCTTAACTGGTATAGAATATATGAGGAATTCCAGAAGCCAGAACTGACTTCGCATTTTTAGTAGGTAGGCGGGTAAGCGTGTATTAATGCATTTCCGATCTGCTTGCGTCTGGTTTAGTATAACTTTCCAGGAATGATTTTCTGATTCCTATGGTTTAGTAAAGTTTCTATTTTCAATATAACTGTCTGTCAGTATATTATTTATTTTGATAACTGTATCAGAATCTTGTTCCATTCACTTTATAGCATGATACATTTTCCTACAGATTTGAGTACTGCTATTAGCTTGTGTGGACGCTACCTGGTTGGAGGTGTAAACTGGTGAAAATGATGCCAGTTTCAATTCCAACCCCCAATATGCTTCCCGTGCAAGGACAGTGGAATGCTATTGCAACGGGCCAACAACCTCCTGTCGGGACGATACCTTTGCACACAGTCATTGACTATATCGTCCAAAAAACATATCACGACATCGTAGTTTTAGCCGATCTTTTGCCTGGAAAGCCTGACCTTGAAAGAAAGAATGATATCGCTCATTTTGCGAATCGTACGAGACAATTAGTCATTCGGTTGCTCACGGTTACAAAATGGGCAGGCTCTGTTTCAAAAGTGATAAAATGCCATGTGATTACTCAACACCTCGATCAACAAGGCCTTTTGTTTGTCGACACTGCTGATAAGCTTCACACGCTTGCCAACCAATTAGTCGTTCAAGCGCGCCTACCAAATTTTTCTGTTCCTGCTGCTATTGATGTTTTGACGACCGGGTCATATCCGAGACTTCCGAAAGATATCAGAGATCAAATTATTCCGCCTGATCCAATAACAACGTTGGAAAAGTCAATAACTTTGAAAAGATTAGATGAAATTATATGCCATCGACTTGCAATCACAAAGATACCACTACAGATTACAGACATCAAAGTGGAAAAGGGTATGGTCAAGTTGATTGTACCTGGAGAATTCAAGGTATATTGGCGCTGCTATAGACCTGTAGACTTATTGAACAGATTGCAAATGATATTGTGTCGGAACGTGTTCCATGTGGCAGGCTGAAAATCCGTTTGGAATCAGTCAACTTGTTGGTACAGAAATTCGAGCATTTGTGCACCTTTGGTTTGTAGAAACCGACCTGATAGACCGAATTCTGTTTAAACAGTGAAGTGCAAATGGCACCTGATCAGCCCTCCTTGTGCGGTATAATATCTCTAACATTATCATTTCTCTCATTTTTCAGGCAATATTGACCTTGATGAGTCAGTCCGATGATATTCCGTGGAGATTGCTGAAGATAGATATCGCCGTTGACGATCGGCATGTTGGAGCCGGCAAGGCTTTGGTTCATCCTTTACAAGTTGAATATGTGCACGAACTCGTGCAGTCACGACTACTGACAAATCAAGATCCATTACAGGTTTGCATAAATAAAGGCGAAGAATTGTTTTGGTGTGTAAACTTATTAGATTAATTTGCTGACAGATTTTTCTCCATTCGTAACTCTACTATTTAGTCCAAAAAGTGTGCATGCATATTGCATGTATTTTCGGCTGTTGTGGTAATGGCAATGATGTCAGCCATAAAATCAATATACTGTAGGTCAGTTGTTTGAGTCCTGACCGTCTCCTGCCGGTGCAATTGCGATCTAAATTACCTACTGGCCCCCTCAGTGCTTTCGGAAAGCAGTAATAGTCCATTCCGTAATACTTGGCATCTAATTTCAGGACTTGTACGATGTTCTCCATTCTTTGTGCTTGTCATTGAAAATTGAAGTTTTAGAGGCCCAAGCACGTCGTCTCCTTCGTCAGCGTTGGGGACGATTGATCCAAATCGATGAATATCAACCCGGCAACAAAGTTGTTTTGTCATATTGGAGGTAAGGTATTTGTCCTATTGTAGACTTCTCCTTATCCCTTAGACTGGCCCAGAAGGTATGTATACCGCTTGGGATTCGGTGGTGTTCAATTATTTTCTCTTTTATTGGCAGAACATCAAAGGCTTCCAAGGCAGATCCAATGACGATCTCTATTCATCAAAAGAAGAAAGACAAATCTTGCGTTTTAGAGGTCTTTCATAAGCCTTCGCTCGTTTTGGAGAATGTTACTTTGGTAGAAAAAGCATCGACAATCAAAGACTTATCGTTAGAAAGATTGTTGGGTGACACGATTTTGGTGAGGTCATATCACAAATTACATCAGTTATGGCAACTGCTCAAGAAGCATTCAAAAAATGATTCTTCACGTATTACGAAAGACGATACCTGCTTGATCATCCCGCTCGCAAAATCATTCCGCTCATGCGGCGACTTGTATTTATCCGTCGACCCGCAGACAGGATCTTACATGTGTGCATCGACAAACATCCCACGTAATGTGTTAGATGAATTGGAACATGCGATCAACGATTCAACCATTAAATTAATTTCGTGGATTCCGAAATTGAGGTTGGTGTTGGCTAAAGAACATTGCAAAGCAACGTTGCAGAATCTTCCCGCGTTTATTATACCGAAATTACCGTTATCGAATATTGCGACACATGATGTCAGCAAATTTGGAGATAACGTGATTTATTTGAAATTAACCCAATTTGATTCATTTTATATTGTGGTGCAAGTTGTCGCTGATGCGCAAGATGATTTCATGCTCTCGTACAAGTATCATTTATTACGAGCGGTCGTCGATAGCAACACATTAACGGATAAAAAAGCTGACATTATGGTAGAGATTAACGCGTCGCTGTTCGGAGATTTGATTCAAAACGATCGGAATAGCTTGAGATATGAGAATTCTGACATGGCGTTGATCGTGGCCGCTTGCAACTCCCGGATTCCGTTCATCGAGTTAACACATGATTTAACCAAAGAAGGGTTGCTCTATGAAGGACTATCTATCGATGCAAACACTGGATTGTGTGTCAAACTCCTAGATTTGGAACCACTGCGGAAAGGAAGCAATTTGGATAAACGGTCGTTGGTCTATTATACTTTGCAATGCAGCTTTCGGTTTCGCCTAATCGAAAAAGCGTCCAAACCATCTGACGCGGTCGGATTTCGGATTTGGTACACCGAATTTGTATTTGCCAACAATCCATTGAAAGCGGAATCAAAGCAAGGTGACGTCACACGTTTATGTCTCAAATTAGACGTGGTGAATTCTGAATCACCGGCGAAGGCGTTTAAAGAATTATGGATGGTCGTTAACAAGCTCTATGGTGTTGCTGTTGCATTCGCTGATGTTTTGTATAGCAAGGAGTCTAGTCTTGGTCAAATTGTGTCAGTGTATTCTTACGATTTTCAATCGTTGGTTTTGAAGTATGGCGCAGGAAGAAATTTTACCGTCACGATAAGTTGGTCACGGCAAAATCAAGCGTTTGTACTGAACTTTGGAAGAGTTGGTGCCGTGAGTTTTAACAGCCATGCGTACGCTACGCATTATCTGACGACGATGTTTAATAATGATAACGATTTGGGCAAGCTGGTGCAAGTACTTCATGATACAAATGATCCGTTGCGGTCTGCGTGTTCAATTTCAACGTTTCCGGTAATTGGAATGGCTGCGGGATCACACAATGCGAAACATGTGAGCGATAATTTCTCTGTGGTTATGCAAAGTCCGTGGAGATTTTTAATGGTCTACCGAGCAATTTTAGCTGTGGAGGTTTGTTGCTTGACGGGAAGAAGGGTGTCTTTACGAGATGCTTCGTTGTCTAAATGTGACTCCTCTATAGTTAAGGAAGGTCTACAACCTATCACTGGATTAATCAATTTTTTGACCACGTTCTGTAAGCAATCATTGTATTTTGGACCCGCTGCGACACGAGATGACCCCACAGTGGTTGATCAAAGCACAAAAATGCATGGTGTCGACGTCCATACTGTGCGTCATGGAAATTGGGCAGGAAACTCCCCGATTGTTATGGCCCATAGTGACTTCATGAAGCTTTTAAGAGAGCAAAGAACAAACGGACGGGTGACTCCGAGTATTCTCGAACAATTCATGGGGCTCGCGTTCTTAAAGAATGAAGTGGCTCGGAATACCCGCGTAAATGAGAATTTTTACTTTCCGCAAAACATCGCAACCAACCCAGTTCCGTCGGAAATTTCGAGCTTCCAATTTGCAGTAAACTCTCTTGTGGGACGTTGTTCGCTACAGTTTAACGGAGAGAGATTGGCTCTTTCTTTAAAATTGCAACAAGTACCAACGTACGTCGTGCAAGAACAGGGTTTGGCGCCTGAAAATTGGCATGCGGATAATCTGCATATTTTGGAGCAATTCTTTCAAGTACGTGTCGCAGCGTATCCGTATCGACCGAATCATGTTTTCTGCTTTTGTAACATAATTGCATCAAAATCACAAAGTTTGACAGATTTTGTAAATATTATGAGATTGGAACTTAGCGATCATCAAAATGAGATCAGTGGACGATGGATACCTAAATTGTGTTTGACGATTCCTCCGAGGCTCGCTGTGGCGGCACCATTCGCCCCGGCAGTCTACATCAAAGACAAGATATTAATCGTGTTGTTGTTGATCCCGAAGAATTCTAATGGTACTCCTATTAGCAGGTAGGTACAACTAGTGAATTGATTCTGTATCCGATGGCGATGAACTCAGCCTTTGTTGAACTGGGTTGTCCGGTAACTTAGCGAAAAATGAGCGGTCCAAATAAGATGTTGTAAAATTTGTGGAAAATTTTGAGAGAATTTCCACATCCCGATTATAAATAGGCTACACGGTTGAAAATTGTTCGAAGCGGTCATCCAGTGATATCGTCAACCTTGCGCGAGGTTGCGTCCAATCTGATTCCAAGCTCATAATTCGAGTCGAGTCATCCAGACTTTTCGAGTCACAAGTTGAGTTGCCGGGAACTTCAAGTCTATGTCGAATCCGAGTCTTTTAATATTAAAAAATAATACATATTACTATATTTACCAGTATTCTATATATATACCCCATAGCATTCCCAGTATGTATATCCTAAAAGTAAGGCCTAAGTTGAAGAGAAACCAGCCTGACGAGCAAATCAAAATAAGTAAGCTGTGGATGACGTGTAATCCCACAGTTCTGGCAACTGCCCTTCTAGTCATACAGACCTGGGTACATGGTACAGGCCCAGACTCAATATTTTGTTATTACTGGGTAAATAATCTCGCAAGACGTAGAGTCATACATTAGTACATTAATTTGAGCGGAGCCTAGCGCAGGAGGCACAAATCGTGCCTAGCATCATTCTAACTACGGATTTCTTTTTAAGGCAATCTGTGGTCATACCTATTGTGCTGCATCCAAATGGAAACTTGGGGATCCCACCTGGTAAAAACAGTCCTCACCATGCGAGGATTGATGCATTGGTGAAGCAATATATGGAAAACAGACCCCCGCATACCACACGGAATCATCTAGCATCGGTTATTCGATATCTAGTCGAACATTACAACCCGCAGTGATTTTGTGTTGACATGTTGGCATGAATTATCTGTTACTATTGTGGACATTGTAAAGAAGATCACCACAGATTTAGCGTCCAGCCTTAGTTTATTAAGAAAATAGAACATTTACTAGCTTTCGGAGCTCCGCTCCTTCATCAGGTGAAGATGAACATGTAATGCCAGTGTTGTGACTGAGCCACAAGGTGAGTCACTGAGACGTTAAAGTCCGAGTTTGAAATTTTGGACGCAAATCGAGTCATTTTGCCGAAACATAAACTTCTCTGAATTTCATTCCGAGTCTTGAGTCAAGTCTCCACTTACACAATGAAGACGTGATTCGAGTCCTCACGCCATAGTGTACAGATCATCTGAACAGAAAAAGGGAAGTCTGGTTGCTGCATATCACGTGATCAGTAATTAATTATGAATTCTATTTAATAACTTTCCATTTATGGTGCCAAGTCACTGGGTTAGCTCTTGTAAAGTTGCGGGGTGGAGTTTGTTGCAAATGGCATGTTTGATGGGTTTTACATCCATCAGATAATATTGTCCTGCAATTTGGCATAGGTAACGGTAGTCATAACTCTTATAAAGTCAGTCAGTCGTGGAAGAACGGAACGACAGCATTTTCGGGCCACGACAGGTTTTTGCGGCCGCTAGGGGTCGGTCATGTGTTGTCATATCAGGTAGCCAGAGACGGACGATACTTCGGTCGACGCGGTACTGACTTCCGTTCTCTTAGGCGCGACCATCCAATCGGGTGGTAAATTGCTCCACAGATATTCTACTTTATCTATACCGAATATCAAGACAACAGGCCTTTCCTATCCATAGATATTCGACATTTTCCAACCCACCTCTTATCTTCCCAGTGCATTTTTCTCCAATGTTTTACCTGCAGCGATAGACGTCACGCCGAATTGCTCTATCGATATCAACAGGAGATAGGAGAAGATCCTTTACAATTCATAATCCCATCCAAGGCAAGATTGAAACCAAGTCAGCCAAACTCGACACCCTCGTTGCCTGCAGACTGAAATGTGAACTTTGATCACGCTCATAAGGTTGACGAGAAACTTCTATTCGAAACAAATGGACCGAATCGCGTCAAGGAAGTTTGGAACTGAATTTCGTAATTTTTTTTCTAACCAAAGGACATGTTCGCTATTCGCGCCTTGTATTGTGATATCCGTCTTGTAATTTTGACGTAGCAGGAATTTGTTATCTGCGCTTGACATATTGATGCATCGTTATGTAGTTACTATAAGTTTGCTGAAAGGGCCAAGGCGCGTAAATCATCCCCACAGCCCGTTTAACAACATGTGGTCCGGATGACTGAGTGAGCTGGTCTGCCCATAGTGTGATAACTGGTGTGTCTCCCTGCAACCCAGGCTTCGCCAAAATATTATCCATTTAATTGAGAAGATCCTGGGTTATACTAATAATGGCAGACTACAGAATCCCCGACCATATAACTAATTTAATTCAGAACCGGAGGAGTTAATAGTTGAAAAGATTATAGTGGTGAGATAATAGAGACTGAAGAAAGTAGCGAAAGGAGTCGTAGCTAAATATGGTGTTTGTGAGGACCCACCGTCCACAAATATTTTTCTATGAGGTCTGCAATCCGCCATTTAGTATCAGTAATTCCATGTCATCTTCGGCCCCTGTAGTCCGCCATATCCTTTACTTCTTATCCTTCACACCACAGCTGGCAGCATAGACTACAGATTAAACAGCAGATTTAAGACATGTACATTTTGCCTATGATTCGCGATTTGGGCGCTACCAATATATCATGTTTATCAATTTAGAAGCCATTTGAAGCTCTCCCCTCTCCCCATAAAACCATAATCAGGTATCTCATTAAATTCTTACGAAGGTTAATTAATTGTACAAGTTATAGTTATCTTACTGTGTTACATTTACCTGCTGCAATGTGCAGTATAAAATGGATTTCTTAATTAAGCTCAATCCTACTTGTTCAAGCGTGATTGCTTCTGTCAAAGTACGCAGTTCCCTGGCTGGGAATTGGGATTATTATTGCAATTTGTTTGACGTCGGGATATAATTTGTCAGAGAAATGTGCTCATTTGAATACCAGAGAGGTATCGAACGGATGTTCTATAGGCATGGGATGTTCATGTCAAACCATCCTACCGTTATGATTCTGTTTTCTGCGGGGATCATCCTCGGCTGTTGGTAAGTCTGTTTGTTCATTTCTGCTTGATCGCTGTATCCCTGCCTGTCATCCATCCGACTAATCATATCCATTCTATATTTATTTATATACTGATCATGAA
Source organism: Botrylloides violaceus (assembly GCA_030412335.1). Taxonomy (NCBI): domain Eukaryota; kingdom Metazoa; phylum Chordata; class Ascidiacea; order Stolidobranchia; family Styelidae; genus Botrylloides; species Botrylloides violaceus. The sequence continues at coordinate 348,747 of JASFYC010000526.1, read as the reverse complement.
AGTTTATTTATTATATCGGCCCTTAATTCTGTGTTCCAGTTTGCAACATTGGCATATTTCTGGAGTGCAGTCCATGCGGTAGACTGAAAATCTTTGCAGAATTAGCATCTGGCATTTGTGCACCTTTACGGGGCAAAATCCGACTTCCGGCCCACCAAAATCGATCTAACAACCAATTCAGTTTACAGCATCAATGACCAACATGGTGGCATCGCAAATAACACAGGAACGTGACGTATTTTTGTGCGCCGCGACTTCCGGTTACAGGAGCGTCCTGTACTTTTTGTGCTCAATTTTTAAGGTCTGGTGTGGCGTTCTTTCCAACCCTGCCACGTTTTGCATACTGGGGTGTGGTGGAACTTCTTTAAGATATATAGGTCTATTGATCTTTCGCCATTAATTCCACTATATTCTTTGATAAAACTACGCTACAATCTTCAATAAAAATACTACACTATACTGGTAACTTTTATCTACCGATACCAAATTTTGTCTTCTGTTCAGTTATCCGCTCTTGAACCTACCACTTCCTGGGTGCGAACCAACAGAGTTTTCAACTCCGTCATCAGATTTCATTAGTGAAATTTACACGGTTGGAAAAAGTTTGCCGTACGAACATCAAACGATGCCTAAAGAGTTGCCACCATGGGTGAGATACTCACATAGCTTCAACTATCTTATGTAGTAGCCCCACATGTAATTTCATTACCATTTGTCTCAGAACTTGCTACCCGTCACACACATTCCTTGAAGCAAATTGTATATAATATATATATATATATATGCAAAAATTTAATGCAGAGTTTCGAGTTCATGAGTCAATGCATTTGCCCCGAGTGACACTGCTTCATAGCTTTAACCGGTTGCTACACACAACGTCATGTCTATACTCTATATTTCATTACAGTTTGAGACCGAAAAGCAAGTTGCTTACGTGCAACAATTTCTGATAAAATCAGTCGTCCATCCATGGAAGGAAAACGAACAAGTCGATGCCGTGAAAGCTACTCTTGCCAAAGTTTTCACGTTTTTAGAAGAGGTTGAGAATTTTCACCTTGAAGAAAAGTAAGATTTGACTTGAAACGTTATGAATTCAAAATTATATATGCCTACCGGCATACAAAATCTTCATTTGTTGTTCATTTTACACTCACGAGCTTGAATTTTGTTCAAACTGTTGTGACCAGCCTATCCTAACGTTATGCCTATTGTCCAGGCGTGTTGAAAATGGCGCGTATCTGCCCATCACCTCTGCTTGGTCATTGATAGGACCACATACACTGGCGTATTCCATACAATCTTTTGCTTTTCCCAGTCTACAAATGAATTCTTATTCTTTCTGGATTGGTGGCATCGTAGTCGAGGCGCTGGATGCAAAATCTGGAAGTCTGAGTTCGAATCTCAGCCGTGCAAGACTGGCTGCGTTACATTTGGTGTAGGGATCGGTGTTTCGAATCAAATATTAGGATTGATCCGAATATTACATCATTCTTTCGCTAGATATCCGATATCCGCTGATTCGAATCATCCTGTCAGACGAGAGATTGCTACATACCTTCTTTTTGATGAGATTAGGCCGAACGTGTGCCATAGTATGATGCAAGGGGTCAATTTTCACTGGCAAATGGCTAAATCCCTCACAGTAAGGCTATGAGCTGAGGTGTCAGTCTACCAGAGTCATTGTGATTTGTGACGATTATGCAAGTCATAAATGAGCTATTTTTTGGGTGGTAATTTCGAGGAAGTAGTCTAATCCGAAACAAGCAGAAAATTTTGCCGATACGTATTTATTCGATGAGAATGCATAAAATTTCTACCGTAGTCAAAAATTGATTCGATCCAAAAGAATTATCTGAATCATATTCGAACATGAAACTATTCGAAAAGGTCCATCCCTACTCGACACCAGCAATATGGTGTTAGTGTTAGGAAACTCTTAAGTCTGTACGGTGGTCTGAAAGATTATGAATTATTCTTCACTGGACTGGACGTTAAATCTATGCCGACTTGCTCTATAAATTATTCATTATACATTTTTACAGCGAGGACCGTTCTATCATGAAGCAATGTTATCACGTCTCTGAGAGTGTTATTAAACCGAAGAAGACAATCAAACCTTTGTTTCCGGAGTATGGATGCTTGTTGATGTCCCCTGCTTCGTTTTGGAGTAAAAGCTCGCAGAAATTTCAAAATGATCCGAGTATTGTACGCACAATTCATAAATATCAAACAAAAGCAATCCAAACTTCACCCTCTATAAAAGGTGAGTTATCCTAATAAAAATTATGATTTTATTGTATTTAATTCATGATGTCCTTCTTCTGCCTTGGTATGGCCTTTTCTTTTGGACTAGAAGTCTGGGCAGCCAAACAATAGCCACTGCTTGGTCACGTCGTCTAGTTTCTATCAGGGATGTGGAAGCGGTTATTTGTGATTCGCTTCCGAGAACGTACTGGGTTGGGTATATCTTAATATGTGCTACAATTAATGCCATACCAGGTTAGCGGAGGTAAATGCCATAATTTGATATTTCGAATTCTCGATGTCAAAACACTCTGAAAAGTTGTCGTGTAGCATGGTGACTAACGAGGGTCTTGAGTTCATGTCTTAATTACACCTAGGTTAACATGATGAATGTGTTGCTATGTATTTACGCTCTACTGTTTTTGGAAGCGGTTAGATTTTCGCGCTTCCACTTTACTTCCACCGAACAGTGGCCACTTCCACCAATTCTAGTTTCTGCTTCCACTACCACATCCCCGGATTCTCTAAGCTATATCTTTCATCACTTTGTGCAGGTGACAGTTGGTTGTAGGCCTACCCAAAAAAAAGGTCGAACACTGTGATATACCGATCCGGTACTGGCTCTTTGCTTTTGAATATCTGTGGTAGGCTATAAATGATACCAATTACCAAATATATATTTGTGATGTCATCTGTCTTCAATTTTATTTATATATATATATATTATAAAAGTTTGTCTCCCTTTTCGGTAGTTGGTAGTTAATAACCTCAATTCGGGGACATGACATTCTCATGACTCCATAGTAGCCTTATAGTTTAATATTTAAAATATGCACTCATTGCCATTTTGGAATTTCCAAAGTACTCAAGAGTGATTTGACATCATCTGTAGGCTGTAGAATTGTACTACTGGTAACGTGTTCCCCTTGCAATTTCATTTTCTTCTTATAACTTCAATCCTTGTGTGGTTAGTAAAATATGTTATGCTCTAGTGATAGCGAGAATGCGTTACACTCAGTTACTTTTTGACATGCATTCATGACTTCATTGATGTACCGTATCCTGTAAACTGCGTCAGTGAAACATGATTATAAACTACATATATTATATAATTATATATATATTCCATGTACTGTATGTATGTACTGTATATAATATATATTGCAATTTTTACATTAATAATGCTATTATTGAAGTTGTATAATATATTATACTGTATATATATATATTATGAAAAATAGTGGAGCCGATGGCGAACGATCGAAATAGTAATAGATATAATAAGTCACATTATTCACCTCAGATTTAACTTCCAGTCCAGGTTATTGGAATATATATAAATAATTCACGAGCCTTCGGAGCTCAACTCCGTCATAAGGTGAAGATAGAATGGCGAGCAAAGTTTAAGATTTGAATTATAAAGAATCACATGACATTGTAACATTTAGTGATCAAGGGGTGGAATATTGCAAGTGCAAACCATGAAAATGGGTGATGTGAATGCACCAAAGTTCAGATAAAGAGGTTGAGAACAGAAAAATGTATATCGAGCTTGGTGTTAGGAGTTGCTAAGTCACGATTACGCAAACTGCCTGGACATTGCCGCAGAGGCCCAATAGCCTTCATCTTGCACTAAATGTCCAGCTGACTTAATTTCTTGCAGTTGTACCGATAAGCCTAGTTATTTGAATTAATGGGATTTGTCAAAGATTAGGTGGTGCTGTAGACTCTGAATTAAAATTGCCCTCTAGCTGATTCGACTGCGAATATTTGTTTCCATCCCTGTCCTTCAGCGTCATCTTTACAGCACAACATTTTATGGCTTTTTGTTTAGATTTGCTGTTTGGCGTACCATCAAGAGAAACCGGCATTCGATTTTCGATGGACACAAACCACCAAACAGTGGTCACTTACGCGATTACACTCATTCTCAAAGACTATGACCATAAGTAAATTCACACTAAAAAACGTTTTTGGCAATTTTTTTTAACTAACGTTATTTTTTGCAGACTCATAGCTGCGATCAAAAGAAAACTATCAACACTGTATCCGACCAAAATTTTACACCAATGCAAAAACGGTTCAAATTGTGAGAACTCTTCAGATAGTGGCGGCGATGAATTGAAAACCGAGTCCGTCATTACCCACGTTCATTTCAAATTGCAAATCGGATCCACCGATCTTGTCCCACTCTTGTCTACAAATTTTCTAATGGGATGCTACATCTACTTTTCTGTCCGTGAGTATTACATAAGCTAGTCTTGAAGAGTGTAGTGGAGCCGATGGCGGAAGATCAATAGATATATATTGTAAAGAAGATCACCACAGATTTACTGTCCAGCCTTAGTTTATTGAGAATTAAAACATTCACTAGCTTTCGGAGCTCTCCTCCTTCATCAGGTCTAGTCTGTAACACTGTTTATTTCACCCCGAGTTCAGCGTATATACTGTTTTTGTCACAGATCACTTTGCATATCATTTCAAGTTTGTTAAGTTGGCAGCAAAAAAAATAGTCCATCACTAGGTGGTGCTATCAATCCCGATTTGTAATTGCCATAAATATTCGAGTTATTTGTGATTCGATGTGAATAAATGATCTTTAGTTGTCTTTGAAGACTTGTGATCTAAATATGTTGAGCGTATGAACTTTTGTGGATACCAACGCAGCGATTTCAAGTCACGAATGTCTTGATTGATCCTGCAGGTATTTATCAATGTGTTCAATAAATACATTACTTCTATGAGAATAGATATTACACCATGATTAAGCACATAAGCAGTTGTCGAAACAAGTTTCGATACTACTAGGCATGCACATGCTATACTTTCCGCAACAGCGTTTGCTGAGAGAGAGAGAGAGAGAGAGAGATACACATTTTGTCAACCAGCAGAGTAAAAGAAATCGTTAATCACAGTATCTTAATGTACCGGTACACATTAGTCAGCCAAACAATGCGGTAAAACGTAGAGTATGAAACGTGGGAGTCAACCGGCATAGACAGGAAACGGCAATACGATCATCAGTTGTTGTCAAGTCAATCTGTCACCTTAATAGTTAACAATATAAAAACTCTATAAAGGTCCTACTTACCGACTTGTTGACTTGCTGTGTGTTGAACCCAACCTCAAATCATCTTATCTGTTACAATTTGCTTTACTAGCTTGTGATCAAACAACTTTATTTATTTTTTTAATTGTTTCAGGCAAAATCAACTTTGTGAAAAGTAAACTCGGCATGGCATTTTCTGCAGTCGTGAGCATCATGGCGTCCTTAATGACCTCGGTCGGCGTATGCTCGTTATTTGGACTGAAACCAATTTTAAATGGCGGGTATGTTTGTTGTTTTTGAATTCTGATCGTTGCCATGGCTATGTATTTGACAATTTACTTGTGAAATTTGACGTTCCTTCGATTTGAAAAGCTATTTTATCTTGACTTTATTTGTGAGTCGGATTTTGAAAATATTGAAAGAATCGGGTCTCAAATCAGACCCATGGTCTCGGTGACTTGACTTGTGACTCAAATTTTTAATTATTTTGAAAGACTGACTTGTACCTGGAATCAGTGACTTAGTCTCAATTATGTTAAGTCAAATGTCAGTTGAATATTTTTATCATCGTGATGAATTTCTATTTTTCAGTGAGATATTTCCATATTTGGTCATTTTTATCGGTTTGGAAAATGTTCTGGTGATTACGAAATCCGTCGTCGCAACTCCTATTCATTTGGACGTCAACAAAAGAATCGCATTAGGTCTGAGTCGAGAAGGATGTTCCATCACCAAGAATCTTCTTCTGGAATTGATACTCATTGGATTGGGGTACTTTACTTATATACCAGAGATTCAGGTAAGATATCAATACTGTGCAGCAGACTGGATGCCGGTGACGAGTGGAGGTCAGAGTTAGAACAGAATAATAAGCCACTTCACCTCTACTTCCCCACCCCTGACCTTGATGCGTCCCCAGACGGCCTAAATCTGCCACTTCTGCGATCTCACTTGTGAAGGGAGGACCTGAAGCATCCCACCTCGGTTCTGAGTCGATTGAGAGGCGTCCACGGTAGACGCGGCGGGTTGATGCTGGGTGGAGAAGTAGAGGTAGATCACATGAAATGGCTATTGCTAAATAATGTTATATCTGTACTTTGTCTTTCAATAAAGTCGTCATTTACACCAGGAAATGGATTAATGGACGCCCCTTTAATAATTCATTAAATTTTCAGGAATTTTGTGCTTTCGCCGTTGTCGGCGTTCTCACGGATAGTTTCATGCACATGGTGTTCTTCACTTCCATCTTGTCTATTGATATACGGCGGTTGGATTTGAGCGAAGATTTGTATATGCAAACTAGAGATAGCGACAGTGAAGATGACGATGTTCGTTGTACGAATATGCAGCAGAATCATCAAGGGAGAAAGAAGTCGATGCTCGAACAGTAAGGATTTTGATTAAAAATTGGCAAATTCTGTGGGATTAAAATTTCTGAAGAACTTAGGTTATTAGAACGGTGATTTCGTATCAGGATTTATAGCGTCGACTAGTGTTTGAAAACTTTTTTTTTGTTGGTAGCTGAACAAACAGTCTTGTGTTTGTGTTGTTTGCGTTCTAGAAAAAACTTTTCCGATTTCTGTTGAATCAAAATTTCTGAAGAGCTTACACTTTTGTATGGAGGTCCAGAACATTGCTGTGTTTCTTCCCCCGTCATTACCCACAATGACCGTTGAGGACACTATGGCGACCCCATTTCGAATATACACCAGACAAAAAATATATCTTGTCCGAGTGGGGGAAATTTAAGAAATGAATCCGACATTTTTCAGACTACGAGCCGCTACTAAGAAAAGACAGAGAAAAAACTCGGACGAAATTCATGAAGTGGAAACGGGCGGGAAGAAAGTAACAATATTGAAAATTCCAAAGAGGTTACGAGTGTTGTTCTTTTGGGCCGATACCAGGATGTTTCAAAGAGGATTAATGGTATGTTCTCAGAGAGTGCGAGAAAGAGAGAGACATTCTCTCATTCCTACCTTGCACAGTTATTTTTTCAATTGTCTCCGGACTCTCCGCCTATGTGAACAACATTGTCACGATGTCCTTTTTCCTATGTTCAGGTTTGTTTGCTGATATGGTGTGCCATTTTGATGTACGGCGACCCACTGGGGAACACTCGGCCGCGGCCAGTTGGAGAAGCACAAAACAAATTCAAATTATCAACAATGCCACCTGTCCCAACGCCGGATCCGTACAGACTCTTCAAGAAAGAAGAGAAGGAGGTGTGTTCCATTCATGGTCCGGTAGTCAGTGACTGGTACTGGTTCGATCCCAACGAGCTGCATTGAGCCTAATGCATGTATGTTGATGATTAGGTCACAAAAGAGTCGTTTGACGCGAAAGGAAACTTGCGTTGGAAAAAATCAGACTTGGAACTTTACAGACGACTCTCGTTCCGACATTGGCCAACCTTGTTCGCTTACTATAACGTTACTCTGGCAGGAAGGTACGTTCCATTGCTTAGTGGGAAGGTTTTGCCTCATTTCCTTTTCATGAGAAATTTTAAATTGCTTCCTTGTTGCTGTGAGCATTATTTACATCGCCTTGTTGCCGGTCAGGATTTGGTTATGTTATTTTTTTAGCAAAGAGTTCTTTATGATTGACCAACTGCCATATTACGGCTTTCAAATATAGTGGAATTTGGATTCCAGACGGTTCGGACGTAAACTGTCACCCTAAAACAGCTATTCTGGCTGGTCTGACAACGTGATAAGTCTACTGTAGGCAGCGAGCTGTCTGGAATCTTAGGAATATTCCGTACTGCAGACAAAATGAACATCTCAAATCTGCTGAATCATATTGTCTTTAGTCCTATTTAAAAATGACGCATCATCGCTCAAAAAAATTTTTGATCTGAATTTCCCAAGACAATAACAAGCACCTACCTTTAGGTTTGTCAGCATCTTGCCTACGATACCTGTCACCATTGTCATCCCACCGAGTGAAGTAAGCAAAGAAAGAATGACCGACAGTGATTCAAGTAAACATGTACCATCGCCATCAGGTAGCTCCCATTCTTTTCTGTGTTACAAATAGATCAAAACTGACGTGTCAGATTTGTACAGTTTAATGCATTCTAATACATTGCTCTATTGATTTATCTTGATTATTTGAGGCAGACTGGCGTATGCTCACATCCATGTCCATTATAAGGTTTAAAAAAAGTCTTATTGGGTTTAACGTGTCATGCCACCTAACGACTTTCGATCCGACTACCAATAGGACGGTAGTTTTACAACACTGGTGTCTCAATCTTGGCATCGTTTGCTCTGCCATTTCGTGACTCAACCAGAGAAATAGTCGCGCTACAAAGTCTGCAATTGTTCAATAATATTTGTATAACCAACCTCATTTTCCTCTACTTTCCCTCTTGAGGCAGTTCAGTCACCCACAGTGTTCAAACTAAGATTAGTTGAAGTGAATTTATCTCGCTTTATCAAAGGGGTGTGACAGTAGCCTTATTTGGCTCATCTCCTCCTTGCCAGTCAGTTTTTGTATAATGGGAATAGTCTCTCGCTTTGATCTTCTTTCCTGTGAATAAATATACATACATATTGTAACAGACTCCCCATCACAAGACGACAACATGGGACAGCAGCTCCCACGCATGTACTATCCAATGAACGGTCTCGACTACTATTTAACGCTACTCGTTGGGGCAGTCTCTGGCATGATGATGGTATTTTTCTTGACCGTCCTGTATCGCTGTATTTGTACGAGGAGCTATGCCGATTGGCATTCTGATGGAAAACATCATCGGAGGACAGGGTCTGCCAAATATAGAAGCTCGATTGGGGATACGATACCGTTGGTGCTGGCAGGACACCCACAGGTAATTAAGCAATTATATTAAATTACCGATTAAATTAAGGAATTAAAATAATCTTTCGTAATCAATCTGATGATGGTGACGGAACATTGGGAATAGAACATCGATTATATTTTGGTCTTTATCGCCCCGGCCGATAATTTTGTGATTATATTGGTACATTTACGACCGTAGGTCAAGTGAGCAAGTCGATATTGGGAATCAGACTCGATAATCAAATCATTTATCGAGTCTGATATTCATGAATTTTTGTTGAACGATATCGCCCGACATGACCAAAAGACAATAATCAACTGATTACCGAGGCCGACCATAAAAAAATCAATACTGGTCGTTCACAATCCTATTCATAGTATAGACAAGGCTTTTTTCAATATTTTTTTTACTATCTGCCAGGTAGTGGACTGTATCGTATGCGATGACAATTTACTTGCGTCGACTGATTTGAGCGGGGAGATTCGTGTATGGGATATACACACGGGAACTTGCAACTGTGTCATTAGAAGGTAAGAACTAGCACCTCCACTCTCTACTAATAACGCCATTGTACCTGGGTATTAAAATTCTAAATTCGGCCTGGCATGGGGCATGTTATGTCCAGGCTTATGAGTCATGAATCATCTCAAATTGTTGGAGAATTAAGTATGAGTCCGTTTGAATGACCATGTTTTAAAAGCTTTCAATTCTAGTTCATGACAACAAAGTTTCGTGGTCTAGAAAATCACATTGTTTCATCATAATCATTTTCTGTTTTGTGCGTTCTAGAGTGAGTGTGCCGCCTCCGAAACGGGATCCGGCAGAAGGTGCCGTCGACGCAAAGCCGACTCCTATCGGTTATCAAGAAAATGATAAATTCATCCATAATCAAGCTACTCCTGTGCAAAGAGGTAAGAGTTAGTTGATTAGCGGAATAAAAGAAGGTTATTCTAGCCCTGGGCAAAGTTTTTGGATGAATGATCCAATTTGACCTGACATGCTACTTTGACTACAATTTTTTTTTGCAAGTCGTAAATGAAGACGGAAATAAATTTGCCAATTATCAAATTAGTCAATTTATCAAGTTTGTCCGAGATTGGTCCTAGGGTACAATCAAAAAAAATTTCGGAACAAAATCTTTTAGAATTTGTATTCGTTTGGCAAAATGACTCGGATTTTTTATGTTCAAAGATTAGACTTGGATGAAGGTCTTGATGACTCGACTTAGGTCTGAGCCACTTGACTCAACTTTTGTTGACTCAGAATGGATGACTTTTTGACAACACTTGCACCCATGGTTTTTATCTTATATTCAAGTCATCATAAATTACTTTCAATAAACCCCATCCTCCCACTTCTAACGTGGTATTGTGATGAAACTGCTATCTTTTTTATTATTATTTTTCAGGTCACACAAGACATAAATCGTGGCATGAATTGTCTGCTTATCAAAACATGAATCAGAGCAACAGTTCCGGTGTGGCTATTCCGTATTCGTCCAACCGTGTCGACAACACGATAGCAGCAATGCAGTCAGCTCTCGGATCGTACAACCCTGAGATTGATTTTTCGTTCAGTATTAATACGGATTTTGAAAGTAAAGATAATGAAATGGAATCGATGAATAGATCGAGGAGGCGTGGTGCTACGTCTGTAGCATCGATTTCAAGGTGATTTTGATTAAATATTTTTCTTATCGATTGAAAAATATTGAATGGAAACAAAAACACGCCACTCAGCCTCTACTTTGCCACCCCTGAAGCGGCCCCGGACGACTTCAATCTGCCACGTCGCAATTAACTCAGAAAAGGTGGGATGCTCCAGGTGCAGATCATCCCTTCACAAGTTGTGTGGCATGCAAGTGTGGTGCAAAGGAGCAAGGCGCTGACCATGTCATCCATTTCTGTGCAATGTACAAACCACTGAATGGAGTGACTGGTTTGAAAAGCCTGGTTGAGGTCACCAATCACAATCAGTGGCTGTCCCTGACGTCTAGTCCAAAGAAATAACCGAGCCAAACAAAAGAAGAATTACGGCACACTAACTTTGATATTTTTTTCCTAGTTTACCAACAGAGAACGGCTCCATAAATTACAATTATGACGAAGGATCGGTCGGATATGATTTCGAAGGTAAACTATAGTCTGTTAATACCATTTGATGTACCGGTATGTTGAACTCACCCTACTCCCTCAAATCTATAGTCTGGGATTTCATTATTGATGAAACTCGCATGATATGCATTCATCTGCAGTGTGTGGGTATTAGGGGTTGACCTATTATTGCACCGCCCGGTTTATCGAGGCCGATATTGATATTTTTCCAATTTTATCGGTGTCGATCGTTAGCCATGTATTGAAAGTCTATGTTAGATATCGGCCTCAGTAATCAGCTGATAAATCGGCCAAAAGACGATAATCAAGGCTGATATTCATAAATTTTTTTTGTCAATATCAGCCAGATGAAAGGGCCGATTTTATCATATCGACTTTGAAAAAATTAATATTGATCGATCTCTAGTTCGTATATCATCCGAGTCATTGTAAATGCAGCAAAAAAGTGAATACAGACGAAAATAAACAACCCACTCGTACTAGTCTATCTTACGGTTATTGGAAACCGCACACATGTTTCTTGTTCTGTTTAGGTATCCTACGCGATAGCTATCTCAGTCAAATTGCACCGTCCACCGGGATATCAAGTTTGGGCAGTCTAGCGAGATACCTGAGGATGGACAGCTTGCTCGAATCGCCGCTGGTGAGGCAACGAAATCGAACCGTGTCACAACCGTGTCTGATGCCGTCTAGCAGTTTGGCTGCTCTTCACGATCGGAATCTTATCATGCCGTCATCGCAAATTGTAGTCTCGCAATTGCAAAGTGAACTGTTAGCTGGTGATACACTCAACGTGCTGCATCCACCACAACTGCAGTACTCGCCAGGTTTGTGTACTTCTTCTTCCACGTGGCTTTCTTCAGACTAGACGTTATGGCAGCCACCGGATTATATCTATGTACGGTCAGTACGGATATATCAGGCACCCGATGGATTGATTGGTCTGAAGAACGTGGATGAGGCCACCAAGCAGTGGCTGCCCTGGCGTCTAGTCTGAATAAAAGAAAAGCCATACAAAAGTAGAAGAAACTTCGTTGTGTGTAGGATTGGTATATTAGAGACTTCCACCTTGACTTTGACTCTTGGATCAATGAGTATCAACACTCAACAATGTCACACCTAAGATGTGAAAAACAGCCGTTTGACGTGGTTGATTGATTTGAACCACTAACAGATGTATTGTGGCAGTCCACCCCTACTGAACACATTGCTATGGCTATGGGTGACCCTATCAGCCATGGATGTTTGTTGGTCAGTGGCTATTTGTAAATCCCTGGGGGCCATTGAGTGCAACACGAGAGAGAGAGAGAGAAAGAGAGAGCCAATAGTTATGGTAAGTAAATTTTCTCCAATTTTTTTTCAGGTCTTACCAACATGAGTAGTGAGTTGTTAGATGAAATGAGTATGATGGAGTCGTGGGGAAGTGAAATCGGACAAATGTCACCGCACTCATTTCCAGGAAGTCAGTCAAGCTCTCCAGGTAAGCAACAGATACGTTGCTCCGAGCATGTCCACATGTTGTAGTCCTAGTGTCTGTACTGAACACTTGAACTATATTGTGTCCGGTACTCTTGGGGGTCCATGTAAGTACCGGTAAATTAAAACTGTGCGATGTGGTTGTAAAAGTCCAATTTATATTGTTTAACTAATATCGCTGAGCTGTGTTTGTATATATTCTTGTTTTTCAGGCTCGCCAGCCGAGGTGGAAAATGGTCCGGCAGTTTGGTGTATGGTCGGTCTTCAAGATTTTATCATTACAGGCTGTGAGAGTGGCAAAATTGAGGTGAGTACTGGTTTATTGAGAGTTATTACTTAACACATGATGGAGTGGATTTTGGAACGCTTATGAGTGTTGTATTTCTCATTAAATTCAAGGCTGCATGTTAAATCTGTGGTGGATTTTCTTTACGATATTTATCGATTGTGAAATCAACTGGGGCATCGACGAATGAAGTTGGTTTTTCTAACAGGTATGGGACGGAAGATCCGGCGTGCTGAAATGTGCGTATGAAGGTAGCAGGGAAGGCGTCGTAGGTCTTGTCGCAGAGGACAAAAAAATTGTTGCCGCTCGAGTTAACGGTAACCTCGATTTTTTCGAATTACAAGCAACCCCGTATCATATAAATACCGTACAATATCGAGGTATCTATTAATTTGAAAATATTATAATTAATTTTTTTTTATATGATTTGAATTTTTCGCAGGTCCTGTAAGGACTAGGCATACTCCGAACTATATTGATGACATCATAATGGGTGATCTTGTTCTTTGTTTTTTCAACACTGTTAAAAGTGCACACCAACAACCCATCACAGCTTTTAAGGTCAGTGCTAACAGTTTTTTACGATAGCATAATTATCAACTGTCTGCTCGCACGTTACGCAAAGCCATCCGTAGGGCCACTGCTTAGTGACCTCATTCACGTACAGTCTGCTGTACCGCTGCACTGGACCAGTATGAATGAATAAAGACCAAAATAAATATCGTCGTATTCTTATTAGATGGCGATGGGAAGAGTCGTTACCGGAAGTTGCGATCACACTTTAAAAGTTTTTACAATCCAAGATGCACACTGTCTTTTCACACTATATGGACACAAAGCACCAATATCTGCTCTATTTATTGACAAGGTTTGTCATAAATCAACATTTCTGTCGCATACGATCAACCGGTCATTTTTTTGTTTCTTGACTATTTAGAGTCCACTTGTTCGAGCAGCTAGTGGATCATCAGATGGCACTATTAGGATTTGGGATTTGCTTTCGGGAAGATGCTTGCACATGTTAGATGATCATAAAGGTATGAAAACCGGTGTGGTGTAACTTATGTCTGTTGATCGTCTGCCATCGGCGACTACAGAGTAGTTTTCGACAAGGATATTTTTATTAATAGTCCTTTTTATGACAGTTAACCAACATTTTAGAGTGTTGGGGCCCTTTAAGCGTAGTATTGCACAGTTTTCGGCATTTTCTTTCCAGCTGAGGTTACATCATTGCAATGCTCTGATACACACATTGTTTCTATTGCGCAAGACGATCAATTATGCATATGGACACGAGCTGGTGTCTTGCTTCATGTCAGATGTCTGGTCGGTATCACACCTTTATTATTGATCGGAAATCCACTTGCTTATGCTTATATGATCTTATTTAAGGATCCTGGGTGCTCGGCAGATATGTGCTTGTTAGGAAGCTCTTGGTGTGTCACCGGTGGGACTGGCCATATACTATTGTGGGATCTCAGGTATGTTTTTAGTGCCTAGTCAAGTAGGCATTGCCTAATCTTTTTGTGGCCTTCATTCATTCCATTAGACTGTGGCGTGGGCTACTGTGTGGAATGGATATGGTTGAATTTTCGTAGGTCCCGTTTCTACATCCCTGACTGACAATCCCCAGATTTTTCTCGGTGCTATTTTTAAATGACTTCGTTATGACGTGGTCACTTTCGATCCCTCTCCCTGCTATTTTGTGTCCAATTACCATTACACCACAAAGCCGTTGCAGAAAAGTCGATAATATGCCAGAGTGGCGTATATTCCGACGCTTTCTTGTTGGGATGCTATTAGCGTTCAACCATGCAGTAGTTATAGCTTATCGCATGAATTCAGGAACGGAGAGTTGGTGCGAAAAGTCAAACTCTCTGGTGGAACATCGGGACTCACTTCGCGCGTCACGAAATTAGTGCCAGTGGCAAATCTTGCGGTGGCCTGCGACACGGGCAAAGAGTTGCAAATCGTTTATTTTCCTTCTGTGTTGGAAAAAGTTGATTGAATTTTTTTATTTCGAGGCTTGTCAATGTATCCGTGCTGATTATTATCATTTATTATTATTTATTTTGCATTTCTACTTTATTTTTGCTGCCAGTTATATGCAAATTTGTGTACTAAACGTGTTTCATACCTTTAAAACTGTGATATTTGCTTCCGGAAGATGGCGCTGTGACGGCGGACTTTTGACCACGATTCGAGGTAGGCATACTAATATTGTCCCGTCATTCGAACAGGACGAGGTTAGAGTGCTGCCAACAGAGCCATTGCGAATCTCATATAAACGCCAGCTTCGAGGTGTGGCGCTGCGTAAGAACCAGGCGTGGCCATCGCCTCGGCCCGGTAGCCCGCGAACCGGATGAGCTGAAGTCCGACGTCCCTTACTGAATTTGTCGGTCTTCCCGGTTAATGCGCCTAACAAGTGATCGTATGCTAGCGAGTAGCGATACAAGCAAGTCTTGCTTTAAGACGCCCCTCGCCAGTTACTGACCGATAGCCACGCGTCGGCAGCCCTTGATACTCGGCGACTGATGAGAGAGACCCCTGTTTTACACATACGCAGTTCAGGTATGCTGTCTGATACTGTGCGTTCGGGTGACCTTTAGCCTTCGTCTATTCCCCTAACGTTTAAGTGTGACCCTCACAGTTACCGACAATATTCAGCAGACGAATGAGACGGATATACATTGCGTAGAGATTATTTTATAAAGTGGCGAGAGGAAAAAAGGAATGAAGAATTGCGATAAATTATGCAGTTTCATTCGGTGTCTTGATCGTCCGGTATATCGTCATCATCATCAACACAGTCCATGTCTTCATCAAAAAAATCGTCCATCTCTATGGTGCCTTCCTCACGAATTTTTATCGTTGTTCTAACGCAATATTCTTCTACTGTTGAAGGCACTGTCACTCCATCCCTTAGAGCTTCTTTTTGACTATCATGAACCTAAAAAGTAGAAAAGTTGGATCACTTCGGAGTACCGTGGCTGAAGCAGAGGCTTCAGATCACCGAGGTTGCTTCCTTCATCTTGGGAGTGCCAGATGTGTACGTTATGGTTGAGTAATTACTCTTCTTCGGAGTCTGAATTCTCAACTTATTATCAGCGGGAAATCTGATGAAGAACTACCTGTTGTTTGACGATCTCTTCATATTTTGTGTTTTTCCTATCAATCCAATCTCGAAACATGACCGACGCGTCGACATTCGCTGGCGAGAAAGTATTTGGCTCGTTCAGTAACGAAATAACGCTCAGTAACACTGTCCTAACGTTTTGAGTTGGATTCCATCGTTCCTGCGGTAATTCACCACCTTGTGGATCGTCAATCGGTGGATGAAGAATCGAAATACAAACCTAAATAGAAGCGTTCGGTTCTTAGATCCCTCGGGATGCAATATATTCGTTACACTTTAGATAACTATCTCACCTCACCGTTTGAGTACACGTTCGGATGCCAAATATTTGACAAGAATCTGAATGTAGGGGGTGAATACGGATAATCTCCTGGAAATCTCAAATGAGCTTTGAAGTATCCGCCTTGGTAAAGTGTCCCTGGAGGTCCGAATATGGCAACTTGCCAGTCGTACAAGTTGTTTTCATCGACCAGCGTGATTTTGAAACCTTCTACCGGTTCTTCTTGAATGTTTTTCAGTTCTTTGGCCAAAGCCTTTGCTGAACTCGCCATCGGCAAAGCCATGACCGAATGAGAACCGATTACCGCGTGCCTATTGGAACTCGGCTGTAGCCGATTTCCCAATTTTGCGTAGTTACAGAAATCTAGCCGAAAGCAACCCGCCCCTGTGACGTCACAATTACCGGTTATCAGCAATCTAGTTTCAAAAAAAAATGCAATCTGCAGCCTATAGGCCTATGTGTTATGCCTACGCCAAAATCAGCAATTTGCGCATGACTAGTCGATCACCACGGTTTTCAGAGCAATAATGCTATGGATGCAGCCAGAGCTTTCAAGCCTTGTAATTATAACCCATTCGTTAATATTGTTTTATAGCCTATATCCCAGGATAAACCATCGTAACCTAAATGGAATAATTAGCGCATATGGAAGTCGATCGCCTGTCTCGATTTTTTTCTGGTTGATGAATGCCTGCAATACAAACACAATGCTTTGAGATATTTTGATTGATCTCGTCAAAGATCGACCCGCAAAAAATGTGGATGTCTTCTTTCTGACACCTTGCGGATTTTAGCGCTATTATCTCTAAAATCATGAATATCTGAAATAGAAGAAGGCGGAATCAGTATTTTATCACCCGAATTCAATCATGTGTTTTCGATATTAGATCCGATCCAAGCCCTGTGTAGCCTACTTGCGCCTATAGGCGGCATAGGCTATGTCAGTTGCACTCACATGGAGTGACCGCAAAGGAAGGACATCGCAGACATACCGAGAATAGTAACGAACAACCAGTATCGTACAATACGTAACGTGACATGTTATCTTATTACTTTTCTACCTAAAGTGGGTTCCCGTGTGACCTTTGTATCCCGTTACGTTGCGATAACGTCATAGGCCTAGACCTACTATGCAATAAATATAGAATACAGCAAAATGAGAGGGATTTTATGAATAATGTCTGGGTCTCGATCATTTTCTAAATTTTTGAATCAGTAGAAATTCAGCAAAATTCTACCGGAGTCTAGTCCGTAAGTCCGGATCCTGTCCTTCTCATTGATTAACTGCGACGTGTTTACTGGAGCGTTTCATTTCGCCCACCGGAGAGCGGATACCGGATTAATTTATAGAGAGTAGTTTAGTTGTATATAATTAAATACGGATTTCCGATTGCTATGGACTGTTTGGCTATTCTGGTACTGGTGTTGTTGTGCTGTTATGCTTGAATCCGACAGAGTTTATTCCATCCAAAGCTAAGACAAACAATGCAGAAGTATACCTTGAAAAGAAAACATTGCGAATGAGATTATCAAAACTGGACCAGGCTCAGGATGTAGCGAACCCATCATGTAAAGATGGTGTAATAAATCATCTAGTCAACTAAGAACAGAACAGAGGTTAGAGCCACAGCCTACCACCGTGAAACTGCGAACTATGACGTTTGGAGATGATATAGAACACAAGAACAGAACGCTGCAATAATTTTGACCTCTGATGTTTTATATTCATTTTATGCGGATCTGGTATGGTAGTAACCTATTTACGTATTAATTTAGGTTAATATAGTTAAGTATTAAATTGTATAAGTAAGCTACTCCAAAATTTACGATGGCTGATGTTGGTTCAGGAGTTGAGAAGAAAAGCTCAGACATTGGAAAGAGCATTTGGTAAATTATAGAATTTATTTTGAAAACTATGATTGTATGCTTTGCAATTGATAAGCGTGCAGCTTCTAAGCCTTTTTGAGATTATGTGTAGCATAAATTATAGCCCTTCCGGCTCGCGGCCCCTGTCCTGCATTTGCTGGCTAATTTGAAGTTTGGGAGATTCACAACGTGTCAATCCGAATTTATCTATTATCGTTGATATTGTTTACAGGTCATCGTTGTTAAGTGAGGTTTCTAGCAGATCTGTGACATCCAAACTTTCCGGAAACGAAAAGAACATCATAGTCATCGGTATAAGAATCATTCATTAATCTTGAGATAGCAAACTTGTAATTTTCTTTCTTAACTTTTCTCACTTTGGCCAGGTGAGGATTTATCAGGTAAAACAACTTTAGTGGCAAAATTACAAGGGATTGAAGACCCCGTCCGTGGCTCTGGATTAGAATATCAGTTCATGGAGGTTGAAGATGAGGATAATGATGGTACGCCTTCCATTTCTCAAATAGATCACAATTTGAAGCAGTCTGGTGATCATTTGACTAGGATTAGTTCATGGCGGGGGAAGAACTTACTACTGATTGTGGATTTATTACCCTCGATTCGCTTACAATTTCGAAAACTGCCACATTTATCGTGATTGTTTTAAAGTATAGCGACCACTCAACCTTGACGGTATATATTGCAGTCACCATAAATGTTAGCATAGGTACGTCCAAGTACTCTGTACATGATGGCGGCCAACCCAACTGTGACCGCATATTTTAGTCCACATACTGTTCTCTCTCATTTGCAGAAAAAACGGTGTGCGGAATCTGGATTTTGGAAGGTGACCGGGCCCATAGAAGCTTGCTTGATATTGCCTTGCCAAAGAGTCGAATATCTGACTCGATATTAATTATCACTGTGGATATGTCGCAACCTTGGAGTATTATCGAATCGTTAGAAAAATGGGCGGCTGTCATTCAGGAGCATATGGATCAATTAATACCGGCTGCTGATTGGGCGAAATATGAAAAGAAAAGTAGGTCGAGTTCTTAAATAAATACGTGCCTACGGATTTTCTGAGACTGGACGAGGTTGTGGTAATGCTAACCATGGATGGGCTGGAGTTAGCCGTGTTGCATCGTCCTCTGCTCTCCAGATAACGCTAGGAGCCTGTTGTCTTCAGTTTGAGAATCAAACTAACATCCTCACTGATAAATCTGCTACCCTCCTCGTTCTTCCACAGCCACAGCAAATCGAATCGTCGGCTGGCTTATTTTTCGTTTTTCGGTTTCTTCAGACGTTCTTGGTTACCTTCTACATCCCTATACTCCCGTTTTGCAGTTATTGATGACTTCCAAAAATATATTGACCCATCCGAAGCTAGCGAAGAAATTTCAAGTATCGTGAATTCTTCTCTGCGTTTGTCAACGTCCGAAAACGATGACGACGTTGTCGTTCCTCTAAAAGAGAATACTCTAACTTGCAATCTTGGTATTCCTGTTGTTGTCGTTTGTACAAAGGTATGTATTGTTCACTAATTATCTGCCAGTGGTGTGACGACTCGAGTCAGTGACTCAAGCTATCCGAAAAACGTGACTCGAATCGAGTTCACGTCGAGGCTACAAGTAGAAGTATGCCAATCACTACGACTCGAGTCAACTTGTTTTCAATCACTCGGGCTAAATGACTCAAATTGACTCGAGACTCAGCAGTAATGGATTTTATCAAATTTAATTCCTAGTCTTAAGTCGTTAATTTGTCTCAAGCCGTCACACTTGTACCTCGCCGCCAACATGGCATTTTCAACACAGAACAATCAAATCTTGAAAGAATGTAGAGCTTCACCCAGCCAGCCGCCAAGGTCTCCATTTAATTTGTAAAATTTTGAATTGTTTCAGTGTGACTATGCTGAAAAGTTGGAAAAAGATTATGACTATGTTGATGAACATTTTGACTTTATTCAATATCATCTAAGAACATTATGCCTGAAATGTGAGTCATTAGTCATAACATCAAATTAATATCCCATTTTTTGTGTTCTTAGAGGTATGACAACCTCAATATGGCCACAAGTCAATTATGAACATTATCAAAATAATTGAGGGCAACTCGTGAATTCCTATTATCTTGGTTTATCTCTTGATTCTCAATCACCAGCAATTTTATGTATATATATATAACTGCTTCTAAGCCTAAAGGCCATTTTTGAAAATTGGTACGATGTGTTTATTGTGATGTCCATGATAGTTATCACTCAATCATAATGGTAATAAATATAATAAGTCACCACATAATGGTGTATTACAGTCACCATAAAATTTAGTAAATGTACGACTGAACACCTGGCCGTGACGGTATATTAAACGTTCATGGTAAACCACAGGCTCTGCCCAGTGGTCCTACGAAACATTTGGTGTTTTAATGATAGGGTACAGAGAAAAAATCAGCCACAGAGTTGACGCTTTCCTCAGCAAAGGTTCGGATCAGGGGTCAAATCTGTTGACCCACGCTTTATGGTCGCTGGAAAATTTTGTTTTTTGTTAGATGGCGCTGCTCTGTTTTATACATCCGTCAAAGATACGAAGAATATCGACATTTTACGCAAATATCTCATCCATAAATTATACGGACTACCCTTCACCACACCGGCGTCAGTCGTGGATAAAGAAGGCTTGTTTGTGTGCGTAATTTTGTTATTGAATTTTGGTTGTCAATTCGTATATTCAAAAAATATCTTTTTTTCAGACCAATTGGATGGGATTCGGGGAAAAAAATTGGTATTGTAAGCGAGAATTTTGTGAAATTATCACCCAATGATCAATACGACAGTGTTATTACACGGCCGATTTCTAGGAAGGTGGGTTTTTAGGCTTTTGCGATACTTCTTCTGTACGGCTTTCTTTAGACTAGACATCAGGGGAGCCACACAGAACATGGTAGCCACTGTTTCGTGGCGTCATTCAACTTTTTCAGATGAGTCACCCCATTAGCTGGTTTGTACATTGTACAGGAATGAATGACATGGTCTCCGGCTTGCTCCTCTGCACCACACTCGCATGCTGCATTAGGCACGAGAGAGATCCCACTTGGCCATCTCAAGTCTGAACTGATGATGAAGCAGTGCTCTGAAAACTTTTGAATTATGTTTTAAGCCATTAAATCAAACGTGTCAATTACTTTGTAGGCCTACACTCTACTAATCGTATGCCATCAGCACGGATCCATTTGAATTCTCTGAAAATTTCATGAAATTATCGTTTACGTTTTACACTGCTCTGACTAGACCAAACTTGGAAAAACTGTGGCCTGTGGGCTGCATGCAGCCTAGTAATTGCTTTTAATCCAGCCTAATGGCTGTGTTTTTATCCAGACTCTACATGACATGAAGGAGATAACAGCTGAAGATGAACAGTCATTCCTAACTCGAGCACAGGTGAGTGGTCAGTGACGATGGACTTTTGCTTAAGAGCCATTCTGCATGGTCCGTGCCCCACTCTCTGTTGTTGGCACTTGATTTTTTCGAGTAATTTTCACCACGTCAACTTTTTTAGACATCTTTAAGTGCTCCACCTAGTGGATCAAATGCTCCAAGATCTTCAGTGCCTGCCAGAACTGCCGACATGAGTAAATTGAGAGGAAGTCAACCGGGACGTGCCACGGTGGCCGGAATAACTAATCCAATCGCGGGGAAACTGAAAACCGAAAAACCGGCGACGCAGTCAAACGAGAGAGTGTTGGCCAATTTTTTCAATTCGCTACTCAATAAAAAGCCTTCAGCGTCAGGCACACCACCAAAAGGTAAGTCGATTTTTTTGGAGGTACTCTGTCCATGTTGGCCCGAAGATGACACCTTGAATTTTGATGGAATGTTCTCCCATTTGGCCTGGTGCAACATGACTCAGCCCAAACACCTCCAATCTTTATGTTCGGTAGCACCCATGGCATGATATGAGGATAATAACACATTTCTGGAGCCAGGGGTTGTTCCATCCGTGTTAGGTGCCAGGTGACAGCTAGAATTGAGGTGGACCGTTCTACCAACCAGGGTGGTGAAACACGAGTCAGCCCAGCACCTCCTGGCCTAATCTTTATGCTCAGTTGCACCCACGGTACGATCTGTGGATATATTAATCACAGGAGGCAATTGAATTGGCGGAGCCACACCCTGTTCCACGCATGGGTTGCAGAAAAATGGCCTCCCGCATAAGAAATCGTCCACTCCGGAAGGAGAACGGTTCGCCTTTGCCTAGGATTCAAAATAGCCAGTTCCATTTTGCCTTGGAGCATGTAACCTCTTCCGTGGATCGATATTTTTTTTCCGGTAAACAAATTGTCACGGATCACTGATCATGTGAACTGTGTTTCAAGGTACGTCTGATCAGACAAGACAACAAGGAGCATTGAAACAAAAAAATCCTTCTAGTTCTAAATCACCTACCGAAGCATCGTGATTGTATTTAGGTTAATATTTTGCTCTACGTATATAAAAACTGATATGATCGCGATACGTGTGTCGAAATATTCTAGAATTTTTCGTACGCCGGTCCCGAAGTACTGAAACCGATAAAGCAATTTATTTTCTTTCCATGGTGCTTTGTCTCATCGATCAACTAATATTATTTTTCTCCTTGGTCAATTGTCAAAGTTCTCCAGTCTGTGTTTGTTTACATATTGACTATGAAAGCCTTCAGCTCCAAAACTACCGTTTAGTCTGCAGATTAGAGTTTGGTAACAGCTGAGCTAAGCCAGAGGAGTTACAAAGGCTTGGTAGGTTCTCTGCTTCCATGGACGGGCGATGCCCCAATAATTTGATTAAATTGATCTGTTGGTCATGTGCGCTTGGTTCGGCAAATACAGTATTCTTCTGACTCTTGACTCTGTGTTGTGACCAAGTAACTGACTCTGAGTCACTAGTCAGGTCATTGGGTCCAAAACTTTGAGTATATATTTTAAAATTTATGTCACATGTCAAGTTGAGTCGCCAAAAGACTCAAATTTGAGTCATTTTGGAAAAGAAAAATTATAATAACTCATTATTAATGAGCCCTGCCACTCAACTAGATTACTGATTAATTGCAAACCTCTCTAATCTCCCATTACATTTTGTCCAATAAATAATTTGATAAAATCCATGCAACAAATTTGTTACTGAGTCAATTTACGAAATTGGAAAAACATAATCCTCAAGTCTCGGTCTCGAGTCAAGCCGTGCACCTCTAGTGACCTGACTCAAGTCAAATCATTGGAAAAAACATGACTCGAGTCGTCAAACACCGTGATCCATAATTACATCCCAATTTGATAAAGTGGGCCAGCAATGGCGTGTCCGTGGCAATTACGATGAGTTTGTACAGGCGCAATTGGGTATTATTGCTGCTATGTTGCACCTATTCCGCTTGGCATTTTGAATTGTTTGCCGTGTTACGTCTCTGCAAATATTTGTTTCTTGTTCCTAGTCATTTCTTGTTATAAGAGAGAAAGAGAGAGAGCGTTTATTTGTCATTGCAATACACAGACTTATAAATTAGAGGCAGTGACTGACCGTCCTGATATGAAATTATTTATCGTATTCCGATTGGTCCTCGGTTGTCAGTTTCCTAGAAGCTGAAGAATTTACCTAAACTGGCATTTACCAGTTGGCTTAGGTGCCTTCAGTCCAAAAATGTTGAGTGATTTAAAAGAGTTAACATCCACCTTTGGTTTATTGAGAATTATAACATTAACAAGCTTTCGGGCCGCCGCTCATTTAAAATGTAAGGTTATATAAATTTCCCAAAGATATAATATGAGGATGCTTCGGCATTGCTTTAACAATCGCCCTTGTAAGTTTTATTGAAGTGACGTGGCCTTACATACTTCCTCGGTAAAACCAAAGTCATCGGTCTCAGTGGGAAATGAGTAATGCCAAATAGTATTTTGTGCTCAACATCACTTTGTTTTGAAGCATCTTGACAGGTCTGCTTGTCCTGCGAGATGTAACGTAGCTTGTCCTAGGCAAATTGTATTGCTATTAGAATTTTGTGAAATAATTTCATCCTGATAAGAGTTGGCTGATCGGTGGGTTTTTCATGACGCCCTCGATTGTCATCCTTAGTGTAGTCAAGTGATTGATTTCATGAAAAAAATTCATTAGCCTACTCTTACCCTCTCTCGACATGTACACTTAAATCTTGTCCATTTTGTGAGGCACAATTAGAGACCGACTGATATTGATTTTTTTTCAAGGTTGGTAAGATTAATCGGTCCTTGGCCTGGCTGATGGCCGGTGTCGATCAATCGAAAATTCATGAAAATCCGCCACGATTATTGAGGCCGACATACAATATTGACTTCTCCTTGTCACTTAACTAACGACTGATCCTGATAATCCGCCGGGGCGATTGACGCCTTCACGATATTGAAAGAGTTGGCCTACTGCTGCTAAAGCATACAAAAAAATCGGTGCAGAACTAGGAACATTCGTAGCATGAATGCTTTGCACTTGTAATGGTAATATTTCATGTTTGTTTCTTGTGCGTAAAAATGTAACCACTTTGTTCTGTGTGTTGTGCAACCGATATAATATTATTGAAATAAAAAAACGTCGGACGTGAGTCACGTTGCATGTCACAAACGGACGGACGCAAACGAACGCTAAGATTTACATGTGCTAAAGTTTCGTGGACTACGCACTTTAAATCAGCCTCAGCGGTTATGCGATACACCTAATTATGAAACGGTAAATCGAGAGCCCTCACCTCTAAAAATGGCAAATCGAGTCCCACCTCAATTTTTGCCAAGTCTCAGCCCCACAGAAAATCAAGGCCCGCCTTACTTTTTAAAGTGACTAGGCCGCTGTCAACTAGACTAGATATAGGAAACAGCAAACATTCCCAAGAATAAACCAACGCTCGTATTGCAATATATATTTTTATATGGTGCAATGTAATACTGAACGACACTTATCGGTACATAGCGGAGTTCATAACCAGACAAGCTACGAAACTTGGCTCCTGATATTGTCAAAATCACAAATAATGAAGCAGGCGGGAGTAAAAATCGTCAGTCACTAACACCAAAAGCCGACCATCTGCTAAACATGCTAACTTTTTGCTAGCGGACTTCAAATTGCCAGGAGCATCCTTCCTTGTGCTACTCAAATATCAACACGCTATACGCAGCTCAGCAGCCATTTTTTCTCTCTGGGGAGTGGATACTTTAGGGAATGCCAATCGGGACTGAGGGGGGTGTCATGTAAAAATCATCCGAGGCCAATTCGCAGACTTGTCAGAGTCTCCGGGTATTCCCCGTGACGTCATCATGTTGGCATGAATCTTATCAAGTGTGTGTTTTCTCTAGAACAGTGGGTCTGGCGTCAGTCCCATTGAATCACTGATCTAAAAGGTACCTCAGAGACGCAACGGGCCGTCATAATGTTGACATCCCATGGTCCCTTACAAGAAATGTTCTACGTTACCCTGAGACAGAAAATGAGAGATACAAATCAAAGGAGCAGAGCTCTGAAAGCTAGTGAATGTTCTATTCACAATAAACTAAGGCTGGGTGCTAAATCTGTCGCGATCTTCTTTACAATATCTATTGATCGGCTCCACTACACTCTTCAAATCGAATTTGGCAACTTGAACATCGTACTATCTACGATTTTGACCGCCGTAACGGAATAAAATAACACAGACAAACTAATTGCAAACCTACTTATTATTATATGTGAGTGGGCGAGTTTTGATGACGATCGCCAGGGTTCGGGCTTGTGTTGGATCATAAAATCCAGAAGTTGCCCTGGTGCAGTTGGACCAAACCTGAATATTATGGTCCAGACAATTGCCAGCTTCCTAAAATGTTACGGACAAAACAAAAAACACACAATCAAATGCAGGAATGGATACAACACATAATAATCGTAGCAAAGCCATGTAATGTTACATAAAAATGAAATGTCTAGCCGACAACAATTGAGACCCAGTCTACTCCCAGCACCAATCCTTTGTGCCCACGTTGACAGAAAGAAGTCAACACTTGGATGGACTGACCGCATCTGATTATCTCCACGTCGCTGGTGGCAGTTTGGATCGTGATCATCTTTTTGCTGATTCAATCATCCACTCAAGACCAGCTGATAGCCTACAATATAGTTGAGTCATCAATGATACAAGACAGTGGACAATCCAAGTAGTAATAGATAGAATAAGTCACCACAGATTTAACATTCAGTCCAGTTTATTGAAACATTATTCACAAGCTTTCGGATCTCCCCTCTTTCAACTTCGGTGACTTATTCTTTATCTAACTCATCCATAACAACTCACCCATTTCCAGTTAAAGCACAACATGTTTGTATATGCCACGCATGATCTTTTACAGAAGTTAAATTTAGTTGTTGCGATATCTCAGCGGCGCTCATACATCCTTTAACGTCTTGTTTATTGGCATAAACTAAAAGTCTTGCTTTCCGCAACTCCTACAAAAATAAATAATAGACACTGTAAATACTTTGCTACGCAGTAACATTAAACATTATAGATTCATCAGTTTCTAAGGAAGATAAAAAAAGTACTATTATATTGCCTGTTTAATAAAAGTTACTTGTTGGAGAATAAAAGATAAAACTATGAAATTGTATAGTGCTCAGTATTTGTAAATTCAGAACAGATATTTAGGCAAAAAACATGTTGTCTGGCTTAGAACATAGAACATGACATTACTACACACTACCAAAGATTGTTATGATAAAATTAGATCCAATTCTTTATGTAATACCGAGTCTGTTGATCATGGTTACATAAGCTATTAATAAACCAACAACCAAGACAACACATACAATGAGAAATAAGTAGAGTAGGGCCTATTAGACACACAGCATGACTTATAATATAGCGGGTATACAGTAAAACTCACTACAATGGCTTAAAGGGGGTGTCTTGTCAAATATGATGATAACTTAAATGAAAGGTAAATTATTTGGTAATAGTGATTACCCACAAAAAAGTCATTATCAGACTTTTAACACACATGCACTTCAATCAGACCCGATTTATTTAAGTAGGCCTACGACTGTAATGTCTGTATTGTTTTGACACAGATTCGGTTCACACACGTACTGATAGGCCTAATACAATTCTGTCTGTCATCATTACATAAGTACCTGTCACTAGGCTTTGTTCTAATTAACCTTATAAAAACACACTCAAATCAAGAAGCCACTAACCCACAAAACACAAGCATCAAGACAAATATATAATATCTTAAAGATCGCCACAGATTTAACGTCCAGCTGTGGTTAATTGAGAAGCTTTCAGAGCTCGTTCATCAGAAAAATATGGTATATAATCTAGACTGTTTATCAGGAAACGATTTCAAGAATAGCGCTACCTACACACTCTGTCTATGCAGCAAAGACAAAGATAAACAACAGCTAGGGATCCTATATTCCAACTCACATCATTTTGTAGCATCCCATGTAATTCCTTTTTCGAAATATGAAGACGTTCTCTATCTGTGCTATCAATGACTAATATAACAAACTGAAAATAAAAATTAAACATTATCTATAGGCTATATCAAAAAAATTAGTTAATATCGAATTCTCACATCAGAATTTGTATAATATGTGCTCCATGACGTTCGAAGTGACTCTTGACCTCCTATATCCCACATGACAAATTTTGTTTTATCGCAAACAATTTCTTCTACATTGCTGCCTATTGTTGGCGACGTGTGAACGACCTCGTTCATTAGACTAGAATAACAAAAACTGAATAAATAAACTTTGAAAAAATATTAGGGCTACCATGTTGTCTATATACTTTATT
The DNA here is from genome assembly GCA_030412335.1 of Botrylloides violaceus. Taxonomy (NCBI): domain Eukaryota; kingdom Metazoa; phylum Chordata; class Ascidiacea; order Stolidobranchia; family Styelidae; genus Botrylloides; species Botrylloides violaceus. Next base: position 320,673 of record JASFYC010000526.1, on the reverse strand, counting down.
GGATTTCAGACTTTGCCACTGTGGACCTTTAGCTTAGGGCATCCCACTTCGGACACCGGCCTTGTATCAGTGACTACTCCATGGTCAAAACCAGCAGATGATGGAGGGTCGCCAGAATTTCAGCTGGGCTTTACCACATCAAATTTTCCTGTCAGAGTACAACCCAAAGTTCTACAGATTGTTTGTTACTTACTACTGATATAAAATTGTTGTTTTTCCAGCATTATCCAATCCAACGATGATAACTTTATGCTCTGAAATTTACAAAAAAAAAAACATCGGTTTGGCATGGGTATATCATTTCAACAATGCTGGCCAGGAATTGTCAATTATAAAGCAATAATATGACGTGATGTAGGCCTATACTGTTTAACCATGATTCCCGACTGTCCAATGTTCCGCCAATGGCCTAAGGAAATTGGAGAAATGGACTGCACAACAGGTGCTGTAATAGACTAATACCTATACGAGTCTGTGAAATTTTCACTCCACGCTTTATTGCTTAAAAAGAGCAATAAATCCCTATAAATCATGCTATAGAAACTTACCTTGGTTGCTAAAAAGTCGCATAAGTTTGGTTAGTAAAAATCCCATTTTCGTTTCTCAAGGAGACGAAACGAACCGAGGAAAAGTGTTCGTGTTTCCCTTTTACGTAGACGTAATCTTAAATATATTCTTGGGATTGCTGGATATGACAGGCCTTGATAGCCTGCTATAAGAATGAATTAGACTGTATACAGCAATGCGTAGCATAAAAACTATTCAGTGAGCGCTCTGCAAGCATCAACAACAACTCCAGAATCAAAATGTCAAAGGCATTTTCAACCTCTTTATGCAGACACAGCCTCAAGCAGCGGTGAGCAATGACGTCACATCATAACTTGCGAAGCAAAAACCTGGCGACGAATATCGGTGTTCGGGAGAAACACCATTTCGAATACTTCGAACATCCATATTTTTCTGTTAGCCGTGCTGTACGTAACTTTTTGAGTAAACTTCTTGGCCGATGATCAATAGATATCGTAAAAATTGTCCACATAAATTTTGTACTACCTTGGTTTATTGAGATTAACATTCACCCTCTTCGGAACATTACCTACCATGTTTCCCGTTTGACATATTTCGGTTTTCGGCCCTTGGCTTGTGAGGTCAGTGTGAGGTCATATTAGGGGGATATATTATGATATGTCGCCCTAAAATGGTTTTGATATACTTTAGACGATCAAACATAAATAACCAATTGTAATAAAATTGAAATCTATATTTCCGTGATGAAAATCCGTCGAGAAAATCAAGCTGCCAGAAGATCTTGCGAAATAAAAAATTACAGCGGTGCGAAAACCGTGGTCGAAGTGCAGCGGGTAGCTTGAATTATTCTAACAATAAATAAAAAGAGTAGGACAGTGCGTTATGAATCATCTCGGCGCTTCCGCTAGCCAGCATCAGAGAATTTACAAGCATGGGTCTCCCAGTTGGAAAGAATCATACAGACGGCGTTGTTTTGATCGACTCAAAAACAGCCGCGCAAAATTACTGCAGCGCTTCCGTAACAAATGCAACATAAGTGATGGGTCAGAATATGATAACAGCATTGTAGATGACATTATAAAAGATGAAATTGGCCAACAAGAAAATTATGATGCAGATTTTGACACTATTGTTAAAGTAATGGAAGAAATTCGACTAGAACTTATAATCCAAGAGAGAGAGATTCTCCTTCAACATGACCGCCTCAAAGAAATGGACGATAGAGAACTAGATTGTGCGATATTACACCATGAGAACCACACTGGTGATAAAGTTCTCTGTCCGATATGCTCAAATCATTATTTACAACAATGTTTTAATATCATTAGTTGTCAATGCGGGCTAAATATTGATATTGGTGAAGATAATATAAAGCTAGATTACGTAGCTTTGCAGCTTCAAGTAGGCACTACAGTACATTCTGAGCAATGTCATTCAAAGCCATTATTTGGTTTGATAAATGAGCACGGTAATAATAATTTGATAATGTCTTGTGCTGCCTGTGATTTCATGTTTATTGTGTTATAAAATTGATATCAATTTCATACTCGTGGTCGTATGAGTGAGGGTCTAACCTGTGCCCCAGTATGAAAACAATGGCGTATTTCTGTAAAGCGTTCCATGAGGCTGGCCGAATGGAATTAATTAGCTGCTGGATGGAGTAGAAAAATTGGCAATTGTGCGCCTTTGATGTGCAAAATCGACCTAACAACCCGATTCAGTTTACTCTGTGGCCACAGTATCAATGACCCAGTATGCAAAGCGTGGAAGGGACACACGGAGAACTGCACCAGACCCTTGAAATCCCACAGAAAAAGTACGGAACGGTCTCGTCACCAGAAGTAGCCGCATACGAAAATATGTGACGTTCCCGTGCCGTTTGCAATGCTACTATGTTTCCATGGAAAAGTGACCGCTTCCACATCCCTGGTCTGTCGTACTGAGTGACGAAGGTGTAGTTGGAATATGTTGGATGTTGCTTTTCTGCTACTATCAAAACTTGACTCATTTCTATTTGCATCCATTTCTTGCCCTGATGGAGCATGACTCCAAAATTGTGTAAAATCGTTTCCAAGTAAATTATGACCAGGCAACTATACTTCTGTTTGACTCATTTTATACTTTGTTTTTTATGTTTGTAGTGAACTTGAGTAGATGTTGTAGTTCCAATTATTATATAGTAAACTTAAGTAAGCACTTACGCAAGCACCGATGGCATTAGCCTCTACAGAATGTTCTCAAGAACCTGAAGAGCCTGCTTTAATTGTTAAAATCCGCGAATTAAATCCACATATCGTGTGTGGCCTATGCGCAGGATATTTCATCGATGCAACTACCATCACGGAATGTTCGCATACATTTTGCAAAAGCTGCATCGTAAAACACTTCCAAACAAAGCAATCGTGTCCGCAATGCGGACAAAAAATGAACGAAACGTACCCGTTACATAACTTGCGAAGCGACCGCGTGATGCAGGACGTCGTGTATAAATTGGTGCCGAATTTATTCAAAAGCGAACAAGAAGCCGAAGCAAGGTTTTATACGGCGAAAGGAATGGACTTTACGCAAAGCGGAAGCCACCTACTCAAAATCGGTACTCCGTTAAAATACACCAGTCAAAAAATAACGCGAGAGAACACTAACGCTGAAATCCCTGCCGTTGACGTCTCAGCTATACCAAACTGCGACTCGGCACATCGATTTGAATATGATGAAAAAGTAGTTTTGTTAATTAACATGGATTCTAATTTTTCAGAAAACGTTGCATTTATCGAAGATTTTTGCAATTTTCGAGGCATCAAATTTTATCCGCTCACAAAAAATTACGTCCGTTGTTCGTCACGTGCAACTGTTTTGCATGTTAAAAATCTTCTTAAACTTGTATCGTTTCGTCATAAACCAGATACTGATATTGTCATTGAAATTTGCAGTGCCGGTGTGCCGTTGTCTAATCATGTTACAATGAGGCAAGTTTTCCTATCTCAAAGTTGGTCCGAATCATTTACTGGATTATATGCAAAATTAACATATAAATTTGGTGGTTTGTGAACTGCGAAGCTGCTCCTTGAGGCGATAAATGGAGTGTTTCAAGTACAGAATGACCTTACCCTAATGTCCATGAGCGGCTGGGGTTGATTTTATGTGAATTGATAGTAGCCTAGTCCACACATTTCAATTTTTTACTCGTCCTATGACCTGGGGCGGCTATAACGTACCGGTAAATATTGAAGTCTGCCATTTGGAATTTCGTCTTGGCTTTGAAATTGATTAATCGATTCAATTTTTTTACTGATTAAAAAGTCTAGTTGTAATGTGTTATCTGCCTAATAGTAGGTCAGTGGCGACATAACCGGTAGGTTCTGGGACCACATCACCACCAAGTTCAACATTCACGTTCACAGTTTGAATAAGGAGTACGATATTATGATATCTTGTACGATTACTGGTGAGGATTACGGCATTCTCAGTAATCTCTGGTTGACCAGGATCAATATTTTGCTGAATTTGAAGCATTCTGTCAAATGAACTAGACCAATTTTGATATTCTTTTATAATAATTTGCATACACTTTTACACATTATGTGCTGGGCCTAATTACTTTTAACTGCATTTTCAGTTTAGCTTACTGTAGTCGTCTCATGAAATCACGATGAGCGGTAGAAATCTTCGTGATTTCATTGTGTCTCACCGCTCACAAAATTACAATGAAGGAGAAAAGAAACATCTCGTAACTAGAATGATGATCGGACTCGCTAGTGATCGTTACAAGAAAATTGATTATGACGAAACAAAAATGACAGCGGCGAAATTTCGTAACGTCGCGAAATCTTCGAACGTTCGATTAGACGAGTTGCAAAAAAGAGCGAAATTTGGAAAGGAGAGGAATTGGATTCGACAACATTACCCGATCTGGAAGTCGTCATATAAAGAAGTGCGTGATCAAATGAGAGAAGCGGAATTTGCGTATCAGTCAAGTTTTCAAAATTTACTCGAAACACTTTCCTATTTAGAATACGATGATTTTGCCGAGGAATTATCAATATATGATCAGGAACTTGATGTCGATCTGAAAAAATTTTCTCAAACCGTGATTTCACCAGTTCAACAATTAATCGCAGATCTAAAAGTGCGATTACATAACGGTGTCAGAGATGACGATATCGTTAGACAGAGTCTTACTGATGAAGGTGATAGTATTTTAGAAGAAGTCGAATCTGTCAAATTACAATGCGAACCCGTCACAAAATGGCTGAGTCATCATCGAAAAATTTTAGAGGATGACTTAGCAAAATGTGAAATTTTGAATGACAGAGAATTACCGACAATACAGCCAATGGAAAGAGCCATACCAGTTGACGTAGTCTTGACCGAATGTCCCGACACCGAATTGAAACGCATGATTTTTAAGCAGTTCATCGAGCTACACGAGAATTATACGAAACGTCTTCGTGAAGAAGAAAGTAAATATGAAGCGACTAGCGTTTATATGTCCCAACGGGGTATGGATTGTTGGTTGTTCAGTACAGTCCATGACCTTTACCACTTGTATGTTCCAAACCATTTACAACAAACCGTTCACGGTCTCATTATCGATATGATATCAAGGATTCAACCGAATCTTACTAAAAGCGACGTTTTTGGGTTGGAAAGTCACTTTTATAAGAAAAAATACTCAAAACGGCAATCCGAAGTGTTGGTTTCAAATTACAACAGAGACTTCAACAATATATTCACGACGGCGATGTTCGCGTTTGCAGAAGCGCAAAACGCTTTTGTCCAGACGAATTTAATAGCGAAAGATCGCGAGCGGCAACAAAACATATGTGCTGCATTGCATGAAAAAGTAACGAAATTGAAACTACAACAACAAGAAGTGATGGAACTGGAAGCGGAATTAAAAGAACGACAGAGAATGAGAGAAATAGTCGACGAAGAAAAAAGGCAGTGGCTTGAAAATGAGAGAAGGAGAAAGATCAAAGGAGATGTGTATAAATATAAGCGGAGAAAATTGCAAAACGAGCGGAAGTTGGAACAGGAAAAAGAAAGGCGTCTTGAATATTTGAAATCGCAAATCGAGCAACAGAGTGAATTTAATCAGGAACGTATAAATTATCGCGCAAATAGACTGAGAGAAAAAAGCGAAATTTCGGCGGCAAAACAACGAGAAAAAATCGAACAACAACTAAAAGCAGCACACAGATTAGAAAATTTACGACAAACAGTCGCAATTTCAGCAGAGTCAGATCCGTCACGCCTCGTTGCAGATACTGTCGCGAGCAAAGCTCGAATCGGAATCGGTGCCAATGACGAAGTCGCGATACAAACACCACTGTATAATCTTCACGGATATTCACAAAAAGAGATCGAGAAAGATGTTCGACTTCGCGTCGAAGCCGCTCTGCGTAACGCAGGTATGCATCATACGGAATACGCACAGAGGATTATATCCAACCTACCTCCTCCGACACAACCTCGAAGAGATAACGATTCAACGGCTGTTACGTATTTGTTCAAAGATATGTCTTGATCATGATATGTGATAGCTCGCCCCGTGCAAGTCCTGGATAATGTTGTTATGACTTGAGACAGTGACTTGACTTAAGTCACATTCATCGATGACTCGACTCGATGTGCTTGGGGTGAACGACTTGACTCAATTTCTTGGAAATAGAAGTGGAGACTTGAGTTGTGCTATTACAATTCATTTGATCTTCACCAGATTAAGGGGCGGAGCTACAAAAGCTTCTGAATGGTATAATTCTCAAGGCTGGACGTTAAATCTGCGATGGTGAATCTTCTTTACTCTTGGCAAGTCGGCATACATTTACAGTATACGGATAATGCCAGCTTACTACGTACTTCATGGGCTATCATAGGCCTAATATATTTTCTGTACATACATATATAGTTACTGTACTAACTGTAGCAAAATTATAATACCGGTAGTCATAGTTTTGTTTTGGAGTCTGCAAGTTCATGCTTTGTGCATTTTGAATTGAGCTGTGTTGAAATTTGAAATCACTGTAAACTTATTTCATGTATATAGGTCTATTATATAACTGATATAAATTTTTTATTTTTTTTAGATCATTTATTTAATAAAAATGTATACAAACAGTTGCTACGTCTAATGTATAATAATTTTGATGCCGTCGAAGAAGTTGATTCTGTCGTCAAAGAAATAAAGTTTGCAGTTCAAGACGCCACAGTGGACAAAAACGACTTGACTCGTTTTTCCGTTACTACATTAGAAAACGTCACTTTCGAAATTAAATTATCAGAATCTGGTTTTTTTGTCGAAAAACAAACGGCAGAAAATGACGAAAAATTTTTAATGTTGAAAGGCAAATGTTTTGAGACGATTTACGCATTTTTGGATAACGCAAGCCCGCTCTATCGTGACAAATTTTTCTCAAATTTATCATCGAAATTGGAAAAACTTGCTAACAATGACGGACAATAAAGAAACTTTGAAGGACAAGCTTAAAAACTTATGGAGTTTGCGCGGGTCATCGCCAAAATCACCCTCTGTCAATTTATCAAAGAACACAATCATTTGTGATGATTTCTGGCTCGATATTTCAGCGTCGCAACCGATTGAAGTTCGAATAGAGAAATTAAAAGATGCAACGAAAGTTGTAGAAAGCGATGTTCTGGATGATTGTGTCATGAAGCGATTATGGCTCGAAACAAAAGATCTATTACAGCCGGAGACACGATATGAAATGCGAATTATGGAGTTACGATTCATTCAATCCATCATCAAGGTTAGCGTTGTGACATTTTGTTTATTTGGTTTTGTTCGATCCAACTAATTTCGTGACCTCTGACCTTAGAACACTAAGTGGCAGCTGGCAGTATAGATCTCGATTAAAAATTGCCTTTGTATCGATTCAAATCTTTCGGATTCAATACAGTGGCAGTTTCAAATCGAGATCCATGGTGCCACTTAGTAGTTGACAATTTAATTTGAAATTTTTGTGATTTTAATTGATTCTGATTATTTGATTCAAAGTAGCCGTCTGTACCTATGACTCAAGTTTGTTTATCGCTGTCTGGCGTCCAGCGATTAACCTCATTTTGGAGAGGGACACTGGCAAGCCCCTTTGACTGCCGAGCTCGATACCTATTTTCACATCTTAGGTTAACGCGAGTTATGGAGTTAATGTCATTCCCAACCAAAACTTCACGAATGAGCGGCGAGAACCGTACTGATTTATGGTAGGCCTATTCAAGTGTCGCTTCTAAGCTAGTACGAAGTTATTTTCCATTTGCAAGTTGGAAAATTAGCCTTTGTCACTATTTCAGGGTCAATATCGTCGCCTTGGATTAATGCGTGCGGTATTTTTTCAAGCACTGCGTGAGCATTCGAACGTAGAAGATTTACCAGAAGTCGTAAAAACATTTGAAAGTTTAACCGACAATGGCAAAGACGCGGAACATTTCGAACAAGAGTTAGGCCCTTGTTTGATTGATTGGTTATCGAAAATGAAACGCGACACGACGTTACTTTCTCTTCTTATTAATATTATAAAATTTAATTCATCATATCTCGACGAAGACACAATCACGTCGATGCTGAAATTTGTCTCCGATCTCTGCAAGTCGAAATGTGAGGAACAGGAGAGAAAACTCGGATTACAGGTGCATAGCAATTAGTATAATTTGCAATTTGTTTTTGTATTAGCCTATAATAATACTAATTAATTAGCCGGGTTTCACCCGGGGTCGACCACATAAGACGCTGTAGGCAAACACGAAAAACCCAACCTCCTCTATTTTAAACCCAACTAATGCTGGACTGCTATTAAAACTTAGTTCAACGCATTACCAGTAACGGAAAGCTTAAAAAATAGCTTTTAACTGCAAAACTACTCTACCGTCCAAAAGCTCTATAGGCACTGATACTGATACCAGTATTGTTTTATTTGCAGGTTGTAGATGCCGTTATCTGTTACAGCGCTTTACCACACGGTTCGCTCAATTCAATTACAATCATGCTTTGTTATACTTTGAATATGAAGAAGTTTTGCAACCAGAGTTGGATACTCATGAGGAAATTGCTCGGAACTCATCTAGGACATAGCTGTATATCAATCATGTGCTCTTTATTACAAGTAAGAAAACATTTGCAAGTGAACAACCCCTCCCCTCAATGCAATATTTTGCATTTGCAAGTGAACCCCCTCCTCCTGTCCCCGATGCCACACCTTCACACCTCAGTATTTGGGCAATTTTTTGTTAAGTTAACCTGGCATGTCTCCTAGGTTGACTTAAAGTTAGAGTCTCAAGTCAAGTCTAGTCATGAAACTTTGAACTCCCAAATGGACGGTGTTGTATCCAAGTCACTGCTTCCAAGTGACTCGAGTCATAGAGAAAACGTGATTGTTAATATCTAGCCTTGTTTGCAGAATCCAAAATTTCTGCCAGAATGGCCACTTCTGAGGAGTGCAGTGTTTTTCATCGGTATGGGTCTATGGGGTTCTGTACGAGTAAAAACATTGAAACGTACCCCGCAATCAGTTCTGCCGTCGTTCAACCGTGCCCTTCTCACTAAAAACGAAGAACTCGCACTGGAAGTCGCACTTACTATTCAAAGACTGGTCTGTAAATATGGACACGAATTGCAGGTGATGTATCTTATGACTGGATTTATCATTGTGGCGTTTCTTCTTTCGTGTGGGGTGTGGATTTGCGACCGGTTCGAGGAACGTTTTGGAGAATAAAATTGGTCCACGTGCCAGAAAAGGTTGCTGACACCAGCTCTACAACACACTCGCATGCCACGCTGCGCACGAGACCCGGTAGCTATCCCGAAAGAAATTCACAAACTAACTTCAAGACACTCGTGATTTACTGGTTTTTTTGCCATGCAGGGTTGTACTTGGGATCACGTCCTCGATATTCTCGTGTCTTTGTTCGGAGTTATGGATAAAACACACAAGAAGGAAATCCCGTCGTCGGTATCACTGTCTTTGCAAACGGCGACGCATGAAATTATAACTTTTATCGAGAAATTAGTGGAAAGTGAAGTCTACGATGGAGCAGTCGACAGGTTGTTTGCGATCACGGAACGTTGCGTAACATCCAGACCGACGGAATCTGTGTTTCTGTTGATTTCGTACAAACTTCGGGTAAGTTCCCGATACCGTCACGTTACATTCCAAGTAGTCAAGTTTCCGTTGTGGCACCAAGACTTTAGGGTCACTGTCTGTCCTAAGTTGCCTGATGTGAGGTTGACTGCAAGATGTTGCCCTGGCCCCTTATGCCTGCAAGCATCTGCTGCCGTGGAATGCCATCGGTTGTGGCAACAACGATTTAATTAAAAACTGATATAATAATTATGATTTTTTTTTGATTTCCAGGCGATCAATCCATCAAAACAAAATTGGATTCCAAATATTTTATTATTAGTTGAAACTTTCTATAAAAAAGAATCGAGAAATGAAATCAGATTGAAAGTTCTCGAAATTTTGTCAATGGTCATCGAGGAAAGCATGGATCTGTATGAAGAGGTACTACTTCTCTCATATTGAGGGGGATTGGATGAGTGTTTAATTTTGGTTGTAGTACTTGTAGAAGGACAATCTATGTGCTTTTAACATCCGAAATGGTCAAACTGGCTCCTGTAGCCCAATTGCAATGATAACTCAAAATTATAGATGATACAAGTGTAAAATATATACTCTATCAGTAGTTAATTTCCCACCGAAAATCCGACTCCGACTCTACGAGTTAATTCGGCTCATTTTTGGCAAAATCACTAATTTTCTCCAATCGAGAGGAAATCCTACTCTCAGGTGGATTTTTTTGTTTTTCAAATTTATGTAGGAATGATATCTGACAAACTTTTTTCCAATTAAATAGACCTAATAATTCTCGACAAAATTTATTGGCGAGTCTCAAGTCATTCACCCATAAGGACTGACTGCACTGACTTGAGTCATCACAGCACTATTTCAATCTTTTGAAGCAAATTTTGCAATTTACGATCGTCTTTTGTAGGAACTCGTTAATGAAGTCCTGGTGATTTCATTCCAAGATGTAGCGAAAGAGAAGAACTTGAGCGTCAAAACTAAATGCTTGGAGTTACTGTTTCAAGCTTGCCTATTATCGGATAATGAAGTGGTGGCTATTTTGAAACTCATCGAAGGCGCGCTGCCAATTAATTGGATGGAAAAATGTAAGAATTTTACACATATACCGTACTATAATGACATTGATATCGATCGACTGTGAAATGTTCTCTCTACAGGTATTGTGAGTCCTGATAAGGATGATTCGAAGCATTTTGTTGATGTGGATGTTTTAATTACGGGACTTATAAAGGTTTTCGAGCAAAAGATGTACAGGTTTGAGATTTTGATTTTAATGATAATTATAAATGTGGGAATAGGAACGTCCTTGGTTTTTTTTGCTGCATTTACACAAAGCGGTACACTAAGTTACTTGACGGCCCACCTGTTGAACATCCCTGTCGAACCAGATTGGTGGCATAATGGTCGAGGCACTGGTCGCCGAAGGAAGGGTGGGCTCAAATCCTGGTTGCGTCATATCAAAGACGTTAGAATTGGTATCCATAGCTGCCCTGCTTGGCGCTACCTTTATGCAGTTAGTGTGGAGGGTGGTACTCAGTAGTATATAGTTAGGGGCGTCACTCAACTTTACCTAACTAATGCCGGGCATTCTACTACACTGGCTTAGAAAAAGTGCAAACAGACCATCCTCCCCACTCTTTTCTCTCACATACACTGCTGGTACATATGCATATTATCATGTCCCCCCTCCCCTTCCGAAACAAATGAAGTAGCGAAGCCTGTTACAGAGTCAGACTCGAGCACTGATCAGTGATTACTTACGATCGCTAGTCGTTAATATTGCCTGACGTATATTTTCAGATGTCCAGGATCTAACGCAGTTCTGACCTATAACCTTTTAATCATGTTCCTTCGTCGAATCTATTCTGACGTTATGGTATCTTCAATTACTTCCAATGTTTCGTTAATGGACAGCCGAAAGAGAGTGTTCAAAACGCTACTCTCTCTACGTGCAAACGAGAAGGGAACGATTTTTCCTTATGGGGTAAACATTTTTGAAATTTCTTCTTATAATGTGAGGAGAGTATTACGGTGTCGTTTCAGGCGGAACAGAGCAATATCCTTTCGAGCCTTGTCGTCTCTCCTCAAACCAGCGATAAAGACGATACAAGGACTGTTACAGGTGAATTCTTTCTCACATCATGCGCTCACTGTATGGTACTCATGTGTGATTGCTTCTACCACCCTAGTAATGTAAGATATAATCCCCTGTGGCCTCAAGGTGGCGCCGACTTAAAGACTATGTCACACTGGAGTCACCTTTTCCCAACCTTATCCGGACATTATTGCTGTTATTCGTGATTTTTCGTTCACATTTTCTTGCAAAATAAAAAATTCTCGGTCTCTCTCTCTCTCTTCAAGAGAAGACACAGATGGGCACTTCGAATTTGACTCTGCTGGTTGACGAAATCTCTCTCTCGATGATTTGATCCAATTCGAAAATTTTCAATTCGTAATCGGAACCTCAAATGATTCACTTTGCCCATCTGTAGCCGTGAGCTGACATCAAAATTTTTGTATTTTTTTTTCAGACGACTCCGGTTTTCTGCAATTTCAAAATACATTAGAATGTGTCATCTCTTGCCTCGAAAAGGATAATTCCTGGTCAGTCGTCGACTGCGTGTTGACGCAACTCAAAGAAATTCTTCAAAACAAATTCATCTTAACCGGAAACTCAAAAGACTCAGACTATGCATGCCTTCCATACATTGATAAAATTGCAACGGTGCTTTGCGCAATGACTACTGATGCGGAACTTACAAAGATCAAGTCGTACAACCAAGAAATTGCAAAATACGATATGCAAGCCGCAGTCATTTCAGTTTTATCATCGGTTATATGTTACCACCGATGGCTCGGTATGTCTCATCAACGACAGATCTTGAGATGTTTAGAAACTGGGTTCGTGTCGCGCTGTGCGAGACTTTGCGTACAAACGGTGACACTTTGCATCGTCGAAATGCCACAAGATGCTCTGTTGAGGCTACTACCATCGATATTGTCACGACTCACACAAATGTCATCGACTGTTCATTTGTCTACGGCTGTTTTGGGATTGTTGGCTGTCCTGGCACAGATGCCGGGGCTGTTTATGAATTTTGTTGAAGAACAGTACAAAAGTATATTTGCTGTCGCGCTGCAGTATACCGACCCTTCGAGATTTTCAAGGTATGTATTATCATTTTTTGTTAGTCAACTTCTGAAGGATGGCCGTTTTTAAATATTTTCAATTTTCATACGATACCAATTCATCTCATCTCCTTACTGAATTGAATTTAGCCATTGGCCAGTGAAAATTGTCCTCCTGCATCACGCTGCTGATTCCCATACGACAAAATTCCACTCGTATCTTGTCAAAGAGGAGGCAAAAGAGCTTTGTGCAAATATTCGCTTCCGATAAATTTGCATCCCAATCGAATCAAGTAAGAGCCTCCCTCGCGGCTGGTGGGATAATTCAAATCGAATCACCGGATGTCGAATACTTAGCGATTTGGATCAGATCAAAGCAGGCAATTTCGGGATCTATCCAACTATTCGATTCGAAACGCCCATCCTAGTTATGACCTCTCTGTGCTAGTTTTAAAGAAACCTTGACTTTGACCGGATTATTTCATTCACAGGTACGTTGTCTCTCTTGCTCATTTCGTCGTCGGAACTTGGTTCACAAACTGTCGCATGAGCTTCCGATTGGAATTTGTCGGCTTCATTACTCGCAATCTGCAATCGGTCAACCGTGCCGATTCAACCGCAAGCAATGCCAAATCGGTCGAAGCTATTCGAAATAACTTGATGGAATCATGTATCGACATGATGGTGCAACACACTTTCTCAAACGGCTCATTCATGCCGAAACGTTCGCCGTTGGCGAAATTTATGTTCGATGGCGGTTCCACCGCGGCTTGGATCGTCGGAAATAAACTCATAACCATCACGACGAGTTCAACAGGTACGGATAAATACATCGAATATTCGGAATCAATGAAAAAAATTGATTCGGAAGAGTAGAACACCACCTAGTGTTTTACTCTTTTTTTAGTTTTGAGCACATTTTAAAACTACGTTCGCTATCGTAAACTGCTACGCACACCTTAGGCGTAAGTCGCACACGTTTGCACTACAGCCGTTATTGAATCGTTGACAACATACCCCCCTTTCCAAAATCAAAACGCTAGTTGTAGGGCCACACCAAATGATTCTTTCATCCTTGTTAATAGCACATAAAACTGTACAGGAGATTGATGATTAATTTCAAAAATTATTCGACTTGTATTCGGAATCACAAATGATTTCTTTTGCCCATCCACAGGCAAACTCCATAATATAACATCGAAATTGACATCACCTCAACGGACAGTCGCTTTCGAAGCCCCGGCCAAGCTCTCATCGTCGGCTTTTACACCGGTCGTGTCATCAGCCAGGCAGCGTCATAAATCTGGAGGAGCTATTCTGAAGCAGTGAGTCGATGGAGATGTTGTTTAGTTGTTTTGCAACTTATTAATTCTTGATGTATCTACGGTTGCAGGTCCGACTCACAGTTTCTCGATTCAAATGTATCTGATCAACAAGGTAACTGAAGAGGTTGAAAGTCAAGTGTCCCCATGCGGTCCTGGGGCTCTTCACATTTTTGGCACCTCACAATTAGGACGCCTCCTGGATATTGGGACCCATAAAAATCACGTTTAGATTCATTGATTATATTTATTCGAAATTTTAGAGTCACGGGACATCGCCCCGACTTCCACCCTTTCTGAGTGACCCTGGGTGGAACCAGGAATTTCTTGTTACCATTCATTACAGGTTCTGCTTCTTTGAGGAGCCTCTTGGATATTGGGACATCGAAAAATAACATTGAACTCAATGGTTATATAATATATTATATTTTTACTTGAGATTTCATGGCCTGAGGCATTGCCCCGCCGCCTACCCCATCTGAGTGGCCCTAGGCTGAAGTTAATAATTTTTGGGTCTTCGTTACAGATTCTGGTTCTGAAAATTTGCCAGTCGTCGGTATGACCGAGGAGGGATCTGCATTCAATCTTCAGCAATGGCTTACGAGTGGGTGGGCAGAAATTTACGTTCGAAGGCCAAACGGGAATTGTGCATGGTCGATGAGAATTCAAAACCGCCCAAATTTTGGAGACACGTTCGCTGAAAACGCGCTCAATTTTCAATCGGCGTTGGAAGAAATAGGAATCATCCCGAAAAAGGTTGGTATGTCACAACAGATAGATATACCGGTATTAAAATTTTTTCCAAATGTCGTATTCTACTTTTTGACAGGGGTTGAAGAAAGATAGAGACACTGGGGCTGCTGATCTGGACGAAGAAAATAGCAGGTTTGAGCCATCTATTTTTTGCGACAACGTAGACTGTGCAAGTCTCAGAGTTGATACTTACTTAAGTGCTACTTCTTGTACTTAGTTAAGTCATTTCTTTTGGCTTACTTGCTTACTTACGTAAGTACTTTTAAAAAGCAAAACTGTGTACCTTTTACCTAAGTAATTTTGGTGAGGTATTACTTCTACTTTAGCAAAGGGTAGTCCAACTTACAAGACTACTTATTACCACCTCTGCGGCATCAGATAGTTGAGCCCTTTTCTTCATTTCAGCCAATTCACCAGCACAGATCAAAACACTCTCCCTCCAACCAAACAGCATCGATCTCTGTCGACATCCGATGAGCCGGTAACAATGGATTATACGACATCACCCGATCTTTCCGATGAATTATTCCAACCCGATTCCGATTCTTCATCAACCGAACCTCAGTTACGACTTCGAAGCCATACGTTATCGACATCAAAAGATTGCGATGTAGAAACGGCTGCGACGGCAGCGCGATATAAAGCGGAGCGTAAAAAATATCAACAACTACGACAACAAGAAGTACGTTTCGATGAGAGTCCGACGCGAAGATCGGCAAGTGTGTTCGGAATGCAAAGTCCGTTGTTTCAACACGATAACAGTGTCAGATCACGCGTTTCTATCGATAAACGAAACGAAATCACAAGCCCGAGTTATGTGTTTTTGCAACTTTTTCAATCAGCTTGCTGGACGGAGTCTATCCACAGGTAAGAGAGTTCGACTTCCCTAGGTTGCCTGATTTGGTCTAATGCTGTCTGTTTTAGATAATCCTGAGACTGTTGAATTTTTTCCTTTCCACTCAGCTTAGACCATAGACCATGGCGTTAAGGGAAGGGGTACAACCCGAGCGTAATAATACGGTATTTCAAAATATTGAATTTGACCAAATCCATTGAAGGTCCAATCAAAGAAATTTGGGCCCGGCCTGACTCAATTATGTGAAACACTTTGAAAAATTTTGGCCCCACAATATTGGGTGCCTCAAAATTTGGGATCATCAAAGTCGCTGATCTTTGTTGATTGTTATTTGAGAATTTTGAGCCACAGCAAAGCAAGGACCCTTGGCCTTGCCCTAACTTTTGTCCTCTGAGTGGCCCTATTTACAGGACTATGCCAGAAGTCTTTCTTATTTTCAACCATATACTTTGGCCCTTTGCATTCCCCTGGCTGTATCCTGAGTGGCCCGGTCCTTAGGACCAAGCCGACTATTATAACATTTCTTATTTTCAGACCTATACTTTTGCCACGTACTCCAGCTATCGAACGTAGTGTCCAAGTTCTTGATCGGATTCCCCCTCATGACACTTGGTGTACCGGGGTCATCTACGTCGGCCCAAATGATGGCGGCAACGGGGATGCAATTCTATCAAATGAAGGCGGGTCGCCGAGATATCAGGTGTGTTACAAGGGGCCAGAAATATATTTCGACTGGGGTGATAGGTTGAAATCATCTAAACATATGGCCCATATGGACTTAAAATGCTGGTTGGGCGGGTTGATTCATGACTTTGATCCGCTTACAATGAAAAGTCAAGATTCGTCGCACACCCCGGTCGGATCCGAAAGGAAAGATCCGCAGACCAGTAATGAACTCCTCACAGACCAGCCATGGCCAGTGATTGCAGATCCCTATTTTACGATTACAATGACAAATATTGATCTTATTAACCATACGATTTTTGGACAGGAGTTCTTGAAAGGGCTGGGTGAATTAGTATCGCTGCCAGAGTGTGACCCGGTCAGTACTTTTCTTGGTGGATTGGACACAAAAGGTGAAGACGGTGAATTTACGTATGTGTGGAAAGAAGAGGTCTTGCAGATGGCGTTTCATGTCACTACGCTAATGCCAGTGCGATCTGACTTGGCGTTTAAGAAGCGGCATATCGGGAATGACTATGTGATTATAGCGTACGACGATGACAATGGAAAGTGAGTATTTATTCATCGGTCATTTTGTTTCCTGTTGTGGCACTTGTGTTGTGAATCTGGGCCCGGTTTCGTGAATAATTCACCCATTCTGAGACCTTCAAGCCCAAGCCGAGTCCGAGTCTTTCCACGGTTGAAAATTCTGGTCACAAGTCAAGTCACAGAGACCTCAAGTCGGATTTGAGTCTCAATATTTTGAGTCGAGTCAAGTTGTTTTGGCAAAAAATACCGCAAATACCAGTTTGTTAGCTTTAGGGTGGAGGCCAATTCACAGACTCAGATGTTGTCAGACTAGATGTTGAATCTCTGAATCTAATTATTGTGCACTGTATGAAATTCGGGAAATTTTTTCCTCGTTCCAAATGCCCGGGACCCCTCCATGTGCCTATAACCTAAGTGTAAATGTAGCGTTGGAATCCTCGATATGAGCCATAAACCAAACTTTTGTTTTAGCTATGTTCCAGGCTGCACTGTTAAAGGGCAGTTTCGGTCCGCTGAGCTTGTGATCAGCCCACTCGGCAAACAAACCAACCATGTCCGTTACGTCTTTCACAAAGAATTGGTCGAAAAAGCAGTCGGTCCTGATGCAGGTCCATGGTTAATCTCTGACAAGCATCTGCCAGTGTTAGTACGTCAACTGGCGCTACATGCATGCATGGCTGCTTACGTTTCTGTGGGTGAAGGTGCTAACGCTGATGAATATTCTTCAAAAGCTCTTGCCAGATTAAAGCAAATTAAACGTATACGAAGTCGAGCCATGCAAGAGATAGAGCGGGATGGCTCGGCGTCGAAATCGAATGGAAGTAAACGGCCAGTAACTACGCCTGAAGAAGGCGGGAAGTTAGAAGAATTTTCAGATTATGTTAGATGAAAGATTGCTGTTCTGTGGTAAACACTGTTACTCCTTAGGTTATTAGATATTTGTCAATGTGACATTGTGAATTAAATTGAAAATAAATTTGTGTATTCACGCAGATTTGATCCCTCTGCGAAGGGCGACCCCTGAAAAACTACCGTCATTCAGCGCCATCTTGCGGTATCGGCAAACCCTTTCAGGATATCATTCTAAATTTTTGACCAACGCTACGGACACCAGGTGTTTTTTCGCAATGTACTAAAGAAAGGCAGTAATGGTTTCTGAGATCTGTCCCCACTATTTGACGTTTTATTTACGCAACTTTGCTCACCTGCACCAGAATCGATCTCTCTCCATTCTGTTTCTCTTTGCTCAGAGCGCCGCGAGCTGCCAGTCAGATCGGCGAGTTTGTATTATTGTATAGTGAGCGGGGAGGAGCAAGTGGGCAAGCATCGGGCGTACCGGCAATACCTAGCCAGGATATCATATTAAAAAGCGATCCGCAAAATTACTGATACTAAAGGACGGATCGCGGACAACGTGAATAATTCTATACGAATTTCGCATAAGTTTAGTTCAAATACATATTTGAGAGGGAGGTCGGAGATGAGTTGATAATTTTAGTCCAATTAGGATGATACCAAAAGACAAACCTAGCAGACCGCCGACGCCCGAACTTAAGGAAACCAAACTGCGGAATCACAGACCCTTGGAATAATAATCATTAGATTAAAGCTGCGTGAGCGACGGAGAAAGCGAAAGTATCATTGACACCTTGACTAAGGTTGGGTGACTCTCCTCTAATTCTGTAGTCCAGTTGGTTGATTGTCTGTTAAGTGGTGGCATAAGGTCTGAGTCTGTAATTTAGGGTTTACCCCATCTGTCATCTGGTTTTCTGTTCAGGTAATTTTGTGTGGCCCGTTCTCGTAAAAAATATGCCTTCTAGTAAATGTCAGAAACGTGGAAAATTAAATAATCCTGGTATCAAAAATTCCGTTGAGTCATCACCCATCGCACAATCCGACATCGCTATTTCAAAGAATGCACACGGAAAAAAAGACAGGAGACTGAAGAAACGACAGGATTTCCTATCAAAATTACAAGCCGATAGAGATGCTATCAAAGAAAAAAAGGCTGCTAAAAAGAGATCAGAGACACCGGTGGTCGGAGATTTGAATCCGATGACTTTAGCATTAGCTGAACTTGATGCTGCCATGAAATCAGTTGAAGAAGACAAGCCTGTAACAGCTGCAATTAAGCCTGATACTAATAATAATGACAAACCAGGCAAATTAAAAGGAAAACGTCTTCAAAAACAAATTTTAAATGATATATTAATGATGAAGTCCGCTTTAGGCTCATCGTCTATCTCAAATCTGGAAGAGCCGAACTGAAGATAGATAGAAGGATTGGTCGGAAGCGTTTTTCCAATTGTTCTGCAGTGTGTTCAAAGGTGTCCCTTTCATCTTGCGTACAATAGTGCTCGTGGTTCAAAATATTTTATGCCTCCTGTTGTTTTGTTACATTTGTGATATCACAATTTTATCATGACTCGTTAAGTTATAGTAAATAGTGATGTCACAGTGTCATGACAAATGTTTCGCCTTCCCGAAATTGAAGGTGAATTATAGGGTGGTCGGTGTCGGTTGAAATTTTCATTGGCTGGCGTTTTTGGAAGGTTTCCAAATACTTTTGGCAGCCAAACAACGATCAGCCCTTTGATTTTTGTGTCTCAAAGCATCACACATGTGAGGTATGGAAATGTCTGGGATTATGTGACAAATCGTGTGAAGGACCGTTTATGTATATAGTTGAAAAACCTGGCACTGTATTTTTAAAATTCTGGTCATTTTACGATACGACCAATTTTCCTTTATTTTGCAGGTCATTTAGATTAGAAATAATAATGCAAGCATTGCAATGCCGATTGGTGCCTCGTTTGCGACAGGTAGCTGTCAGCACGGCAATTGTGGCTCGTTCTAAGCACACTCTCCCTGACTTGCCGTACGATTATGACGCGCTGGAGCCGCACATTTCAACAGAGATTATGATGATTCATCATTCCAAGCATCACCAGACGTACGTCAATAATCTAAATGCAGCGGAAGAAAAACTAGCCGAGGCTCAAGTCAAAAGCGATACGTCATCTATCATTAATCTCGGACCGGCCTTAAAGTTTAACGGCGGCGGGCATATCAATCACTCCATATTCTGGACGAATTTATCGCCGAACGGTGGAGGCGAACCTCAAGGTGATCTCGCTGCCGCAATCACACGAGATTTTGGATCGTATAAAAAGATGGTGGAAAAATTCTCGACAACTTCAGCCGCTGTACAAGGATCAGGATGGGGCTGGCTAGGGTTTAATGCAGCCAGAAAACAACTTGAAATCACAACGTGCGCTAATCAAGACCCTCTACAAGCTACGACAGGACTTATCCCTCTTTTAGGTATCGACGTGTGGGAGCATGCGTATTACTTACAATACAAAAACGTTCGACCTGATTATGTGAAAAACTTCTTCAACGTCGTCAACTGGGAGAACGTAGCTGAAAGATACGCAGAAGCTTCGAAATAATAGCGATAATGTTTTCAAATGCATAACCTTCGTCGATAATGTATCAAAAATATGAATTTTGTCGTGCCAAAATAATTAAAAATGCTAAATTTGTTCCATCGCATTAATGCCTGCGTATTTTTTGTTCACAGTAATAATTTAGGCGTAGGCCTATCTAGTTGAGGCATGCCTAGTGATTCTCGAAGAATCCCCGTGCCTGAAAGCAGCTTGAGTCTTAATGAATTGATTCAAAAGACAGAGGTTGATGCATTCGGTAAATTCTTGTTCCTTCGTTTGGCTTCAGTTTTTCTTTTTTCTGACTTTATACTGTGCTATGCCATCACGGTTGGGCGAACCCAATCAGTGGTAAGCAAGTTGGGATGTGACATGTTGTGACAAGTCTTTTGTCCGGCTACTGTTTGCATTTAACTACAGTAGTGTATGTTTACGATAAATCATGCGAGTCTGTGTAAATGCTGCAAAAAAACTGGGGCGCAAATAAACACTGTCATATTCCTAATGAAGAATATTTATCTGAATTTTTATTTATATTATTAAGATGGAAAAGCAAGGAAAGATGCTCGATCTTGCGATGAACGCCGACCGATTTTTCTCAAGTCGGGTATCATTCCGCAAGCACAAGGATCAGCTTATATTGAAATGGGTAAAACCAAAGTCATTTGCTCGGTGTATGGACCGAGAGACTTCGGAAGAAAAGACAGCTACCAAATGAAAGGTAGGGATAGGGGAGGACCCCCTTTTTGGTTTGGTCAATTGAAAATTCTCAGATGTTACGCCAGGAACTCCCTCCTCTCTGGTGTATAAAGAAATCATAATTATGAGAGTCTGTGTAAAGGCAACAAAAGGATAAAGTCCTATTCGTATGTTTGTGCAGGTGTGTTGAAATGTGAATTCAAGTTTGCACCATTCTCTTGTCACAAAAGAAGAGGCCATGTGCCAGATGATGAGGAAATGGAATACTCACAGGTTTGTCGTAGTTGCTCTGTTGAGCTGTTAAGCTGCATTCAGACAATTTGTTGTCGGATTCGAAATTTTGTATGCTCAGACCGGTAATATTTCAGTAATTAAAGGCACTCGTCTGCAGTGTATCTTGATCTACACAACGTCAATAAACAAATTTCGAAAAAACAGGTCATTGCAGTCACCATAAATGTTAATTAATGTTCTATGAATCCCCAAAGATCAGTCCATCAATGCCGTATTGCAGTCACCATAAATGTTAGTACCCGGTAAATGTACTTTCAAACTATCCACCCGTGACGGCAATCTCATGGCCGCAGGGATATATTTCTGTCTGTGCAAAGATTATATTATAGTGATTCCATCTTCACCGGAGCTCCGAAAACTCCAATAAGCCAAAGCCGGACGTTTTAGTCAATCTTCTTTACGATACTTTAGGTTATGACACAATCACTGGAACCAGCTGTGATGATGGATAAATTCCCAAAGTCTCAAGTTGATGTGTATGCGTACGTACTGGAAAATGACGGCGGAACTTTGGCAGCAGCCATCACCGCTGCTTCTCTGGCTCTTACTGATGCTTCTATCGAAATGTACGATATGGTAGCGGCTTGCAATATACGTCTGCATGGAAAGGTATGTATTCTACTTTCATTTGGCTTCAAATATTGAATTTAAAATTCGATTTTTGTGGTGTTCTTTTTGCAGAATACAATAATTCATGATCCTACAGCGAGGGAAGAGTACGACCGTGCAGGGTTATCTGATGAGGGATGTCATAATCATGGAAATTTGACTATTGCACTTCTACCGCAGTTAAATCAGGTCATTGCAAATTTTATTTTTTTATCAATGTGGCCCAGAAGGAAAGAGGACTTCGCACTATGACTTGTCCGGTAGTGTGCATGCCACTCTATCTGTGAGGTCGGTTCAATCCTAGCCAACGTCAATGAAATATCATTTACGAGAAATTGATGTACCGTCACATCGAATAGTGTGCCCCGACCATGATGAGTATAGTATAGACTAGCAGCGCAACTTTTTTTACGGTCTCCTCTCTCCATTTGCTCTGAAAACACCGTTTATGGAGCCGAATCGATGTTATTGGTCTTGGTTAAGACGTTTTAATAATATTGCAACTTTTTGCAAATTTTTAAAGTGCTACTTTTTTCTGCAATTTTTACCAATTTTTGTTCAAAAGTGTTACAACACGTTTGAACTTTTGGGATCCAAACCCTTTTTGCCATAAAGAAGGAGGATATGTCATTCTGTTTTTGTTAAATAAGAGGGTGCGTTTTTCTAGGTTTCTGGGATGCTCTCTATCGGCGTTATTGACTGTGACGTTTTGTCGGAAGCAACTAAAATATGCAACACGGTAGCTCAGGATGTTTATACCAGTTTACAGAAAGCTGTTTTCAAATCGTACCAAGACTTATCAAAATGACCGGCAATTTGAATTTGATTGACCCTCTACGGCTGAATTTCAAGTCAGAAGAACACGGTGTTACGATCAACGGCGACGTTGATTTGTGACTTTGGGTTGAGAATCTGTGATTGTATTTGTCAAAGATGGAGTGGAATTTGCAGACATGTGTGGGGAAAATCTCCCCAAAGCCTTGTGACTTGTGGCCCGGTCACTGAATGCGAGTCAAGTTGAGCCACCGAGACGTTCCAGTCTTTTCCGGGTCTTCCAATATTCTTACAAAGTTGATTCAATACATTGTCCAACTTGAGTCTTTCGATAAATTTAGTTTCCGTGTCAAGAGTCGAGTCATTTTGATGAAATCATCGCAACTGCAATAATTTTATCAAATTGATCGATTTTATTAGCTTCTGGCTGATTATTGAGGCCAATATCCAATATTGACTTCATTACATGATTGGCATCCGATACGATAATCGCAATCAATATCTGCCTCGTTAAAATCTGCCATGACGATAAAATTGATCGACCCCTAATAATAACTGTAATCGCCTGCAAATTTTTTTCAACAGATCCTAGTTTACTCCATAGGCCCATATCCGTCCACCATGCCTGTAAGAATGAGAAAGCGAAATGTTATATTTATCATAAGCCTTGTGTTTCTTCTGGCATTTGCCGCCTTCGTTCTCAAATCAGACCCGTCTGGATTACAAAGGAGAAAGTTGGAGAGCATCACAAAATTGCTTACAGCGAAATCGTTACGAACGGCGGATGGAGCGGTACTGCAAATACCGAAGTTGTTACCAAATTTGACTAAGAGAGTGTATGATGTGAGCGGAATGTTGTCTCAAGCGGCAACGCTAAATTTCAAACAAAATATCCGCAACACTGAAAAATTCGGACAGCATAAAGCTGACGACCCAATAATTATCGTGCAAACTCACGATCGTGATATATTTCTCAAGTTTCTTTTGAATTCTTTAAAAGCCGTTAAAGGGATTGAATCTACGACGTTAGTAATCAGCAGAGACAAGTTCACTCAAGAAATGGATCGTGTAATCGATATTGAAATCGATTTTTGTCGATACGTCGAAATATTTTTTCCATTTTCAATGCAGTTGTACCCGGACTCATTTCCTGGGGACGATCCAAATGATTGTCCACGAGATATATCAAAAACGGAGGCCAGAAAAAAAGGATGCAACAACGCAGAGTGTCCGGATATGTACGGGCATTACAGAGAAGTCAAATTCGTGCAATTGAAACACCATTGGTTTTGGAAATTGAACATGTTGTTTGGCGGTATTCGTTCGCTACATAACAACAATGGACCGATTCTATTGCTTGAAGACGATAATTATGTTACGCCTGACTTGGTCGATGTCATGATTAAAATGCAAGAGCTACGGAAATCTGCATGCCCCGACTGTCTCGCTATAACGTTAGGTTCGTACGATTCATCAACAGATTATAAAAAATTTGGACGCTACGCCGATGTCACGCCGTGGATCAGCTCGAAACACAACATAGGAATGGTTGTCGATCGAGAATTTTTTGACAAATTATCGGCGTGTGCGGAATTTTTTTGCAAATATGATGATTATAATTGGGACTGGTCGTTGCAAGCTACAGCGTTAAATTGTATACCTTTGCACTTGATTACTGTGGTCGCAAAAGTACCGAGAGTGTATCATCTTGGCTGTAAAGGTTTTCATCAAAAACAAGGAGGACGTTGCGATGTCGACACTGAAGTGAAACGGCTCGCTAATATGATCGCTTCCGAGGATGGATTTTTTCCTCAAAATATGGAGATTTTGTCGACAAAAAAAACGCCAAATCCGGAGCATGGCAAAAATGGCGGCTGGGGGGATGTTAGAGATCACGAACTTTGCCAAAAATATGCAAAATTGTCGAATATTTTTTTGCAAAACGATACCTATTAATGCGAACAACGGTTGTAGGTAAAAGGGTGCTATGGTAAAATTAGTCTGAACACAAGATAAAAAATGTGGTACCGGTACATTTTAGCCAGTTTAGTTCGGTAATTGCCGAGTGCAGAGACTTTGAGAAGTTTTGAGAAGTTACCTGAAAATGGTAATTTTGAACAGAACCAAACAGGCTAAAATTAGGTACAGGGTGTTTTTTCACCCAAGCTCGTGTGCACCAAAATTTGCGAAAAGAAAATTTTTCTAAACAGCCCTGACGAAGGAGTACCGAAACATTCGTGAAATTATCCACCGACAAAAATACCTCCGATGCATTCAGCATACTGTATTTACGCCGCCGTTTCTTTTAATTGGTAAAATATTGATAACCAGATTTAAAAAATACCGTACTTTTTTTGTCAGAGAATTTTATATCGTTAAAGCTTCATCTATATAAATATTAGAGCCTGTTTATATGTCTGTCTGTATGTATGTACTGTATGTAGCCTATGTTTGTCTGTGCGCAAATCAACTTCTTCGTTATTGAAGCTATCGCCATAATATTTTAGTTCATTAGTCCATTATAATTGCCATCCGTCATTCTAGGACTTATTATAATTTTTAATCATTTGAGGAAAGTCCTAGAATGACAGATTTCAATTTATCGTTGATGTTTATGCATCTTAATACCATGCTAAATTCCAAAAATCTGATGCTCCAAACACAATCATCTACTTTTTTGTGATTTGGCTTTGTCCGATTTGCGATTGTCCACACTGTGGCTGAAAATTTGGATTTTTTGACAAAAATTGAAAACTTTCAAGATCCGTGTGCACAGCAAATATACTGAATGCAATACATATTGAGAAAGGTCCACTGGGTTTCAAACTTGTATGCCGCATATGCGACTCTGATGCTGTAGTAGTGTTATTGTTGTTGGGGGTTTATGCTTTAATCGCGGGTTCTTCGTGCTTCGACAGTACAAATCAATTGAATTTTTCGCAAATGACGCGTCGCAAGTACAGGATCAAATTGTATGAGGAAAGTGTCCGCCACGCAGGGACACAAAGCAGGAAGTTCTGCACCTCGGACACAAAGTAAGGAAGAAGGAAAGGGTTAACGAAGCAGGGCCTAATGAAAGCAAATGGCAACGGCGTCGTCCTTGGCCCAGGTCGATTTAACAGATCTAGAATATCAGGTCAGTGGTAATTACATTTTATGGTTTCGTCATGGAATGTAATCATTACACTCTATGGTTTCATAATCTGAGCTCGTTATCCGGAGATAACTCCGGTTCAGGTTCAGTCTCCAGACTTCTCGGGTCGTAGACGACAGCGGACTGCGAGGAGCTGTGACGGCGGATAGAAGAGAGATGGGGTTTGGGAATGCCTTTGGCATTTTTATTTATAGAGTTATCTCTTTTTTCAGAGTTTTGTGTGGACTAAACTAAGTTTCTGTTTTTTATTTGGTCTTGGTAATCACATTAATCAGCGTAAAAATGGCATCCTCCGATCAGCAATTATCAGGTGATGAGTTTCATCGAATGCAGTTGCAAATTTTGGAGCTACGTACTGAGAACTATCAGCTCAAAGATGAGAATAAGAGGCTGAAAAGAGATTACGCACAGTCTTCTGAAAGTCAAGCTAAACTGGAAAAAGAGGTTTGTACTTTTTTGAGTAGGCTGCCTGTTATAATAGTTGTACGTTATTCGGGTATCGAGTGACACATTTTATGTAGTTGTATACTATATTGATATTAATAATCTTGAATATTTGCACATCTTCAAAAGTGTGTATTATGTGTGTGTATTTCTGTCTCATTGAATTTTGGCGTAGGCCAGTGTAGACGTGACCGATTAAAACTGCCAGAATGAGATATATTGCATATTTTTATTCCAATTTGAAGAATTCATGTCCTAAGTTAGAAAGCAAGGCCCCCCCGAATATATCGAGATTTCATACTGTAACTAATTATATGATATGATATACGATCCATATTGTATATACGAGCCAGCGAAACCTCCTAGAGTGCTGGATGCTGGAGTTTCGCCGAGATTTCATTAATCTGAGCCAAAATATTGACGGGCTCTAGTCTATCTTTCTCTCTCTCTCTCCCTGTGTGCCTCATCAATGCCAGAACCTTGTCTCCAATTTAACTTTTAAGGCGGCGCTTCCTCAATTGAAAATGGGTTATTCAATGGCGAGCATGGACTAATCAGTTAGAATGTTGAGTTTGATCCAGGTGTGGGCGTTCGACATTTGGAATTCATCTCCCTTAGCCCCTATAGTCCTTAACTTATTGAATCTTGAATGTGCTATGTGTATGGGATGAATGAATGTCTTTATTTGTTTGTTTATTCACCGGTCAGGATAAATCAATAGAATATAAACAGATCTAAACAATTTACGCTATAATCACCAAGACCATAACTGTGAATAGGCTTATAAGCGCATTATAGTTTATATAGGATTGTAGACCTATATACCGGTATATATATTTTGCAGACACATATTATATAAATCATTCGGCGATTCCAGTAAAATTATTTTATGTACGATATTGATTTTTATGCGACTAAAATCAATGGCAATTGAGTTTAGTTGGAAATTGAAATGATCGACATCGTGACAGATAATCTGAAATATTTATTAAAGTTATAAATAGGCCTACTCTCACAGAGTAATTTGGCGCTTGAGGGCACTTTTTTGTAAAATATGGAAAATCCCACCATTTATTGATATACCGGTACCAAGAAAATTCGCCTCATATTTAAAGTCCAGCGTTGATTTATTGAGAATTATAATATTCACAAGCTTTCATAGCTACACTCCTGCCGCGCATTAATCAAAAATCGTATCGTTTATTTTTAGGTAAGCAAACAAATCAAATTGCGGAAAGCTTTTACGACTCTCAATAAATCAAGGCAGGCCGTAGAATTTGAAGAATTGCTTCAACAAAACGAACAGGCGTTCATTTTACAAAACCAAACCCTAGCCGAGGAACTCGGAAAGCTCCAATCATCATTGAAAGCTCTTGAAAATGAGAACAGACAATATAAACGACAAATCAGCTTCGCCCCGCAAGATAAAGCGAAAGACGCGGAATTACGGAAATTACAAGCCGCGAATACGGCACTACGGCAATCTTTAGAGACAGCCAAACAGGCAAGAAACGACGACGTCGTGGAGGGGGCTGAAAAAAATGACGACAAAGGTGACGCATCACTTGATGGCGACATGGTGACGAAACAAACGACGAATATTTCAATTCAAAAAGAAAGTCATGACAACGACACGGATTTTCAAGTTCAACTTTTAACGTTACAAGAGGAGAAGAGACTGTTAGAGTTTGAGTTGGATAACGCAAATAAAAAACATGACACGAAAATGTCCGAATTAACAGAAGCGATGACGGCGTTACAAACGAAATTAGACCAAAAACAAAAATCATGCAACAGCTTGCAAAAAGATATCAACGATTTACAAACGTTCAAAAAAGGCGCTGTTGAAACTTCGAAAAAATTGAACGAAGAAAACGAACAATTGCGTAAAGAAGTCGAAAATTTATCATCGGAAACGTCTGGATTAAAAAACAGTGTGCACGAATCACAAACTATTGTGAAACAACAAGAAGAATCGCTTGTACATTGGCGAAAACAAGTCGACGTAAAAGACGAAGAATATAAAGCATTAAAATCAAAAAATAACCAAAATTCGGATATGTTAGAAAAAACTACAAAGGAAATGGACACCGCATTGGCGAGTTTGGAATTACTGCAAAAAGAGAAAGATGAACTGCAAGGCAGATATGAGAAAAGCGTCAAGGTTGGAGAAGCGCTGTTAACCCAACACACAAATTTAGAACGACAAATGGAAAATTTGGAACACGATTTACAACAAAGTAAAATTTTGGTCCAAAAACAAGATGAAAAGTTGAAATGTATCAAAAAATATGAGTCCGAAATCGAAAATCTCAAAAGAGAATTGAAAGACGCTTTAGAACTAGCGGAAAAACGTAAAAAATCAGCCGATAGTCAATCGGTCGAAACGCAAGAAACAGTCGAAAAATTCAACATGCGTATCGCCGAAATCGAATCGTCGTACGAAGAAAAATTAAAGTCGTTCACAGATGATAGAGATTCAAAGTTGCAAAGTTTAGAAAACACAATAAAAGCGCACGAAGACGAACTGATTCGTGCGCATCACCAAGAACGCGTGAAAACAAGAGAGATCGACAGTTTGCAACAAAAAATCAACGATTTAACAGCGGAAAATTCATCATTAGAAAATTCCAAAGGCTGGTTCGAACGTGCGTTACAAGACGCAGAAAAATCGTCAAAAGCGAGAGAAGCCGAATTCGATGAAACGATCGAAAAATTAAAAGAAGAACACGCGGTCGATTTGGATAACGCGAAAATTTCAGCCGAGGAAAAAGACGACGAGGTGAATTCCGTTAAATTAAAAGTGCGGGAAGCGGAACACGAAATTGAAGAGAGAGAGAAGAAGATACAATTCTTAAAAAGAGATTTAAAAGATCAGGTGCAAAAACAAAAATTAGTCGAGAAAAAGGTGCATACCACTCTGAAAGATCTCAAAAAACAAGTCGTTGCCGAAAGAAAAAAGAACGAACTTTTGCAAGAAAAATTAAAAGAGCAATCCTCTGGAAAAAGCAATGTTGAAGAATTATTAACCGTAGTCGATACATCGCAGCAAAGCAACAAACCATCATCTGGGGGTGCTAGTTCCGTAAGTTCATTTAGTTTCCGTGATTTTATCACACCGACTCGGTCCGGACCCGGTTCGTCAAGTCCAACCGTACACCGAACGATGTCAGCATCACCAGCGAGCAATTCCACGCAACTCACGGCCGGTGAAAGCAATGATCTATTACACAGAATCGCGCAACTTCAAAACGAAAAATGGTCACTCGAAGAAAAAGTGAAACATCTAGAGGAAAGTGGCGGTGCAATGGCCGACGAACTAGTCGAAAAAACAGAAATGGTGCAACAATACATCCAGCATACAAGAACTGATTCGATCAAGCGTAACGGCGAGCATACGACCCCAAAATCGTTACGTGATAAAGTCAAATCATTCGTAACCGGGCAAGAAGACTCTCCACAAAGCGGCATCGGAAATATTTACGAACTAAATAAAAAACTGACTAGAATGCTCGAAGAAGAAATGACCAAAAACATTGCCCTAAAAAAAGACATGGAGCTCATGGCCGAACAGTTGGCATTGAGGTAGCTACACATCGGAATTTCTCATAGGTACAATTCAATATTATCATATATTTAGTGCAATTTTTTATTATTACCTTGTCAATTTTTTTCCATTCGGGTTGAAATTGTAGCGGTGCATGGCTAATTAATTATTTAAAATAGATTTACTGATTCCGTTTAGAGAGGCGTTATGTAGTTTAGTTTGGTGTACAACATGGATACGCAGACTTGTCCCTATACTATACCGGAAGATGACCTTAGTAGTTGAAAAACTCCATAAATTCATGTTTTCGATAGCGTCTGTATGTTGCCATTACGGCACATTTGATGGGATTTAGCTAGACGCCGACGTGGAAATGGGCCTCTTGCACAGTGACCGTAGGTCTACTACTTAGTGTCTATGTGGCAACAAATCAGGCAATTAAGGTTTCCATGAATATTTGGTTCATATTAATTTGTACCCAGATTGAATCACGCAAGAAGCTGTATATATACACGTTGATTCGAATTCTGTACCGGCATATCGGATATCTAGCGAGTCCAAACAAATCAGCCAATATCCAGATCAGTCTGAATATATATCTGTTCAATTCGAAATTCACCCATTTTTAATCATAGGCCGACACATGTAGTAGACAACGCCCAGTCACTTTGTCAACATGGTTTGATACTAAAGTGGACCTTTCAACACGGTTGTGCTGTATATTATTATTAATCTTGCATGGAATATGATATTGATTTCTGTATGACTATTAATTCATTGATGATGTATCAATAATTGTGAAAAAATCGATATTGATAACCCTGTCTTAATTAATGAGTTTCAACTCAGCGATGTGCTATTGACTTTCACTTCAGTATTAAAAGTATCGGTAACCCATTCCTTAGCCTGCTGGTTCAGTTCTAACATCCCCTATGGCTAAATGTTACTGCTGTTTGCTGATGGTGTGTTTGATTGTTCATTTATTGAATGTGGAAACCTTCGTTATTTTGTGGCACCATTTCTAGGGGTAACGTGTGTCGAATTTTGGAAAGTGACCCAATAAGAAGTTTTGGCCAAGTATTTTATTCACTTTGACTGAACAGGAGGCCCTCTGTTTCCTCCTCCTTTCCAGCCGTCCGTTTGATCAATGTTTATTATCGTGTTTCAAATTTGTCTTGGAATCAATTCGCTCGCCAATATCATCAAGTTCCCCCCGTTACGAAACGTGTCCAAATTAAACTTGTTCCGAAAAGAGTTTTGTGTATGCCTGAATATTCCAATATTTCTGTAAAGGCTTTAAGCCTTGATACCATAATTAAGCTTCATTATAGGCCTATATATATCTTTCTGTGTTTTGTGCTTCTACACCTTTTCATAAGCTCATTGAGCAACTGTTTCTGACCAACACATGCTCCTCCGGTCCCCGTGGGCCAATCATTTCTTTAGTACCAAATAGAGTGTTGTGAAAGTGTAAATTTAGGCCTCAAAATGGTGTTGCCCAACGACCATCAAGCATCTCAAGGTCTTACAATCCGGCCCAGGACTCAATGATTGAAAAAATGTCATGCCACAGGCCTAATGCAGATTCCGTACCGGTACTTCACTTGTATTTGACTTTCAAAGCATGTACGTTACGGCCAGGCGGCGTAGAGGGAAACCATTATAATGAAAACATTTTTTTGATGTGTTAAATAGCTTATATACCCCCCCAATGCTTATTATTTTGCGCACTTTGTTAATCTAACCTTATCAAAAACGCAATGTTTTTATCCATTTAGATATTAGATATCATCATAATTTATATTAAAATATTCATGTCTTGATATGTACATTGAGAAAGGATTGAAGGTTAAAGTTCTTGTTTTGGGTGATTCTGGTGTCGGAAAGTCTTCTCTTACACATCTACTTTGTCACAGCGAAGCAAATAAAAATCCGGCTTACACGATAGGATGCTCCGTTGAAATTAAAGTAAGTGGAATTGCTATATGCGTTTGTAGAATTCGACCGATATTGATTTTATTCAAGGTTGATTCGATAATATTGGCCCCTTCGCCTGGCTGAAATTTCAGGAATTCATATCAGTCTCGATTATTGTGTTTTGGCCCATTAATGGGAGCAATCCGATATTGACTTCGCTTAATTAACGGTCAATACCGATAATTACAAACATACGACTATCAGCCGGGCGATAATCAGTCAAACCCTAGTGTTGAAAGGGCAAAGCTACCTGGTCACGCCCTGTCCCTGAATGGGTGATTTGGGAAATGTGATGGTCGTATCGAAACCAGTATTCAGAATCTCAAATGACTTGAATCAATTTGCAGATATTTCAAATCGTGATCTATAGTGCCACCTTGAGATTGAAGACTGTTTTTTCTTGGTTGCCAAACCCTAAACGGTCTTGAAAATGTCAATTCAATCGATACACTCGACCTCAATTATACTTATTCGCAGATACATGACTACAAGGTGGGCACACCTCAGGAGCAAACGTACTGTTTGGAGGTGTGGGACATCGGTGCTTCGAATAGTCACACCAGCAGTCGGTAAGTATGCCTATTGGCCTGGACAGAGTGCACTGGAAGACATTCACTCTCCTTCTCTCTCTAGTTTCATCTTTTACTCGGGAGTGGATGGAGTTATTCTAGTACACGATTTAGCAAACCGGAAATCACTTCAAAATTTAAACAAATGGATGAACGAAGTTATTGATCAAGATCCTGGTTTATCAGTTGTTACTGTCGGCAATGATAACTCTAGGTAAAGCAGTGACAGCATTTTGAATATGTAGAGTTTTAGCACCTTTGTGTTCATGTGTGTGTCTGTCTGTGTGTATTTGTTTATTGCTATCCACTCCACCATTTATTTGATGTTTAGCTATTAAACTTAAACAAATCTCAACACAGGCATAGCATGCTGGCCTTAGCAGAGCTTTGCAATTTCAAGTGCCATCAAAACGATTTTGTGCAGAATCAATATGAAGGGAAATTACCCTTTGTAGGGATCTACTGTAGAGCACGTTGCATGTCGCCACGCAGATATCAGTGTACCACAAATGGATTTTAAAAAAGGCCTGGAAACTTGGTGGCGGCTCTTTTGTTACGAGTGGCCTTTGTTCTCAGCGCCTTTGGGGGAAAGGAAAACTACGGAGCTTTTGCAATTCCTGTTATGATGATTGGAACCAAATTGGATCAAATTTCTGATGAAAAACGACGAGAAGTTGCATCCAGATCGGCTATCGTTGCTGAAGATTTGGGATGCTCTGAAATTTATTTGGTATGGATTCTCTACTCAAATTCTATCATTGGATAGCCGCAGTGGATTGATCCTCATGGGATGTGGCTGTATGAAACTGGTTTTTGAAATTTCTCGTTTTCGGTGTTTTACTGCGATACTGACCATGATATTTGTCTTACAGGATTGTGCTCAACCTCAATTTGTTGCTCCTGGTTCCGGAAACGCTGTGAAATTAACAAGATTTTTCGATAAGGTCACACTTATTTTATTTTTACGAGTCTTGCGTTAACAGTTGGAAGTCGGACTTGGAACTGACATTACTGAATGTTTTTCTTAGTCAAGTGCCGATGAGCCAGCTAATAGTTGCTGGCATCGCCCAGAGACGTGCAAGGGCTCCTTTTTCAGTGGAAGCGCCGAATTTCTAAAGCGTACAAATTGTCATGGGATGCTTTGAAATACATAGAAGGGTTTAGGTGTACCATGTACAAATTGGCCTACAGATTGTAAGTCTCCCCTTGACTGTCCTTCAATTCAAATACTGTATTGTCTTTAGGTTGTGGAACATGGTAAGCAACGACAAGTCACGAGCCGAGGGGAAGTGTCTTCCCAACGCCCTACCAACAGGAGAGGTTCATTTGGTGTGTCAGAACGGAAACGATTTGGCGGTTCGCAAATCACGGGAAGACTCACACCTTCAAAATCTGCTCATCAAGACTAAGTATAATTCCCTTCAAAGCTGTGCCTATTGCTAGTGCAATCTTTCAAATATACTCTTGTCAATATCAATTGATGTGTTTTCTGTCTGCCAGAAAACTCTGAATGGACTGGAGTAACAGTACCGAGTTATAAGCCTACAAGGTCCTTTTTGAGCGGCAAATTTTAACAAACGGCTTAAGTCACATTGATCTGACAATGAACGGCGGCTGTGCGATTCTCACTGCCAAAATCTGTTGTTATCCAACAGCGTTCTGCCGGGGCAATTTTTGACTGAAGTTTGGCAGTTGGCGATGTCATAGCAAAATATACCAAACGTTGCTTTTGAGTATAAAATTTCTCTCCTGGCAATAATAACCTCTTATTTGTAAAGCTTTTTGTAGCAGGTGTCAGGGTTGTTCAACAACTCTGCGTCCCTGTATTCAACTGCCCCCTGGCTTTTTTTTAATTAAAATCTGAGCACCTTACCCATGGTGGTACAGCGTGGTAACGTCCAGCAATTCAATGCCAAGAAATTTCACTCAACTATCAAGTATCGACCCGGACTGTTGTACACTTAACGAAGATCTGGCCTCTAAAAGAACCACTCATGTAAACCCATTGTTATCATTTTATCAAAATATTCAATGATTGACACCAGGTCATAAATCCATCGGCTCATTTCCAAGGCAGCCTCCAACAGGATAAAAAAGTTTTGCTTGACTTCTTTCTAGGGGTGAATCATTTATCGCCCTGGCCGAGTGGGATTTTTGCATTAATTGGTATCGGCCGCTTCTCAAATGAGGAAGTCAATCTCAGATATCGTCCTCCATAACCGGGCAATAGACGATAATCGAGGGCGATATTCAGGAGTGTTGGACTATCAACATCGGTCTACTTCTTTCTGCCCCCTCTCTCTTTGACTTGCAAGTTGATGACAGACATGTTGGTTATGTTATAGAAAGCTAACGAGTTTGAATCTTTCATGAATAAGCCTTCGAGTTGTAATTTTTGCTTTCCGCCAGGCATACCAGTTGCATCATGAATTTTGGCTTTGATAACAGACACCTCATCTGTGAGCGGCAGTGTGACGGTCAACGTCTGTCCTTTCAAATTCCAATCAGCCCGTTCTGCAGTGGGGCAGTTCACTTTAAATACAACAGGTCCACGGTTTCTTGCTAAAAAGTCGTTTTCTGGAATCAAAGTCGC
The DNA here is from genome assembly GCA_030412335.1 of Botrylloides violaceus. NCBI lineage: Eukaryota > Metazoa > Chordata > Ascidiacea > Stolidobranchia > Styelidae > Botrylloides > Botrylloides violaceus. The sequence continues at coordinate 285,669 of JASFYC010000526.1, read as the reverse complement.
TTCGGTTCGTTGCCGTTTGTTAGCTGGTCCTTCGTCCATCCCCATAAACTGCCTGACCGGAAGTCGCACTTGATGCATCGGCACCATCATAGGCTGCTGTGCAACCGACATAACCCTTGGGGCAGGTTGGACGACTGTCATTGGCTGTTGAACAACTACGACTGGTCGTGGTGGTTGGACAACATTAATAACTGGCCGTACAACGACCGGGGTTAAAACAGATTGCATTGACACTTGTTGCGTCCTGACTTTGATCGGTTGTTGTGGTACATGGCTGACCGGTGGTGGTACCGGGGCAGGTGGGTTTGGCTTGGTTGTGGACGGTCCAATGTTTTCTGCCTTTTCATCTGTGATCAATCCTTGCGCTTTTTTGATGGCCTCGATTTGTTCGTCAACACTGATTCCTTGCGTTGCTTTTCTCTGCACGCTTTCAGCACTTCCGGAATGTCCGTCCCACATTACCTTGTCAGTAAGTGCAGGTTCTTCCTCCCCGACTTTTTTACCGATTGCGGTTTCTTCTACACCAAAGATATCTGTACGTCTTTCAGCGAGGCCTTTAAGAGCGTGTTCGATGTCAGTACCTCCTGCGAATACCTCCTCGTCTTGTTGTTTCTCTGCGATCTGTCGCTTTTGTTGTTCTTTCCAGTTTGGATCAAGCAAACCATATCTCATATGCTCCTGGAATTTATCTGCCGGGATTCTCTCTCCAGTTAAAGGTGATACCATCCATTTACCATCGTCGCTGGGTCCAGTACTGACTTTATGACGTTGTTTTGGATTGTATTTACGGACAATAACATCACCTGCTGTAGGTGGAAGCGGCGGTTTTTCCATCTCTTCCTCATCCGAGCTCTCTTCCATGTCCATATCGACTAATTGACGTTGTTCGGCTTGTGGCGGTTCATCGCGGCCCGGGGGTTCTTCATCACTGTCACTTCGACTGTCTTTTCGCTCTCGACTCTTTGCTTCCTGTGTTTTCTCTGGTGGCTCTTCACCATATCTTTCGTAACGCTCTTGTTGTATTAGTCGAGCTCCAAGATCGTTTAGCGATACTGGCGTCGGGAAATTTCCGATTTCATTTTGTTGAAAATCTACAGTTTCCACCACGACAAAATCGTGCCAATCGATTTGCGAATACGCAAGTCTCTCCTTTTCGATAGCCTCTTTTTCTCTTGCTTTAATACGCTCTTCATGTTTCATCCATTCGACACGATATTTAACATCATCGAGTATTTTTTTCGGGTTTTCTCCCTCGATTTTCAATTTTGCCATCAAATTTTTGGGCGGAATCAATATTTTCGTGTACTGCTCCACAAGTTTTGTAAAGTAATTGAAAAGAGAATGTTGTGGACGCAGAAAATCGAATTGATAATTTTTTGTTTCTTTTTGCATTAATTGTGTCAGAAAATTCCGACCATTTCTAGCAACAAATTGCGCCGTCAATCGAACTACGTCTAAATCATACGCAGATATCGATGGAGGTTCTGCCAAGAATTCATATGAGGCGGGTGGGTCTTTTGGGATGAACTGGTCCTGGACAGCTTGTGTGGTTGGTTTTACCATCCCTTTCAATGGAACTTTTGGTGCAGACGGTTCTTGGCCTCTTCCTTCTAGAAATTCTTTAACTTTGTGCCGGTAATATGCGTGATAAGGATCAGTCGGTCCGAGAAAATTAAATTTTGAATTATTTGCCTCATTTTGACGAATTCTCGCCTCAAATTCTGGACCGTTTCTCGCAACAAAACTTGCTGTTTTATCGACAATATTCCGCACCTCCGGTGGTGGATATATAATTCCAATAATTGGTTTCGAAGCTGCTGGTTCTGGTTCCACTGGTTCTGGAGCATCGCCTTGGATTCTAATTCCGGCTTCATCGTCCCCTTTTGGACCCGTTTGCATAATAGGTGGCATGGTAGTTTTGTAATGCAAAATCACACTTTCAACTTTAAAATTAATGCCTGCATGGTAAAGATATATAAAAATAATTAGGTCTGGGTGCCAACGTGCTAAGCAAATGAGCGTATGAACCCTTTCCATTTAGTACTTCGGCTCACAAGAATCACGTAACGTCTGATTAAATTGTTCCTATATTTACGCAATCTATATCTAAACTTGACTCAGTCGAAAATGGTGCTGTATAAGGGGCTAAGGCCGTATATAACGCTACATATTTCTACCCCTCCATTATTGAAGATGTGGCGCGAGACGTCGCGGTTGCGTTTGGATTGATTCTCTGTCTCCACCGACCGGAACTTTAACAATATCCTATGAAACCGCTGAGTGTCAGTATAGAAACTCTCTATAGTGTCAGCATCGATTTAGGGTATAAATCCATAAAATCAGCGGTATTAATATCCATGTATCTATGTGAGTGGCATATCCTACCCCCCTACCCACCCTTTACAGCGTGCAAAGGCTATGACCAAACTGTGAAAAGTCGACCCTGGTACTCTCTCTGTGTACCTGCTTGGCAAAGCAATACGCACCTTACTATAGTTCCTATCATCTTCGTGGGTTCTGTTGTCTCATTTTGACTCTGTGCATGTCACACTTTCAAACGTGACATATTAATAAATTCATTCATAAATATCTCTGAACTGGATATGAGGAAGACCGGCAAATTTAGAAGTGACTGCGTTCATTTCCTATGGTTACCTGCAAAGCCTCTCGTTTTTAGTCACTCTCGTTACCTAATGCCGGGCTCTGTTGTTGCTGTCAGTCGCTGTGTCTGTGTGGTGTTAGGATAGCCTACTGTATATTTACAAGAAGTTAAGAGCATGATATAGATATCATATTAAACTATCATTCTTGGAAGTCATTTTGGAGCATGGGAAATATTATTAGAAAGTTGTCACCTCGAACTGCTGGCGGTACCGAAGTTGGAAAGAACGTAGACGAGCAGGCAGAAGCAGGAGAACCAATTTATGAGGTAGGGTATTTGAAATCTAGCTTTGTATTTTATATAATGGATATCCGATTTTCCCATGATGACTATATGCATTTTCGTTTCAGCTAGTGAAACCGCCCAGTGATGCAATTGGACAAGACAGAGGAACTCTTGTCAAAGCAGCATCCGATGCATTCAAGGACAAACATTATGACAAACTTCGTGAAATAATCAAGTTAGTGGGCTTGTGTTTCTGTGAGCTTTTTGGATAGACTCAGCACTCAAGTGAAGTCAAGACACTGGAAAATTGCGTATTGAGTTGACTCGAGTCATCACAACACTGCTTCGTTCCTTCCATTTATATCTGCGCCAGGTTTTGATCTCAGATTTATAGTGATTTACCTTCCGGAAATAAATCAACGGTATTTCAGAACTAGATCTCCCTGTTGAATTTATCTCATTACCATCTATAAACTCCATACTGAGACAATCGGGTCCTCGTTTTGCAGGGATTCGCTGGTCGGTTATCTTTACAATAATGGAGAAGGAAGAGAAATTGAAGTGAGCAAACTTGTTATGGCAAGACACGCAGAACGAGAGAAAAGAATCAAGCGACAAAAACAACAATCTGGTGAAACGTTAACCGAAGACCATACAGACTCAAATTTTCAATATAGAGGTATACCAATCATGTTGATGTGGTAACACTAGTGTTTCATTTTACCGGTACCTAACCTGGCAAGCAAGCAAGCATAGCCGACATATATACAGTGATTATAATATCAATTTTAATCAATGTGTATTAGAGAATGACCAATATATCGGGCTTATTAGCTGACCTCAGATAAATCTAAATATCGACCGCTGATTTGCCGATATATTATATATATATATATATTGGCCCATTTTCATGACATCACTGAATATTTGAATGTTTATAATGTCATGAACTCTCCCCGACTCAAGTTCGCATGATTCCAATGTCAGTAACCTTGTCTTTTGGCGTCTTTCCAGATTTTTCATCGTCATCATCCAGGCATTCTTTAATTAAGATATCCGGCAGATTTTCTAACATAATCTCGATCGCTATTCAGGTGTGCAGACAAGAAAATGTTGCTGGGATGTTGACAAACGTGGAGCCGTAGGGGAGACGATTCTTCATCTGTGTTTTCTTAATGACACCAAAGTCCATCGAATTCTCGCCAAACATCTCATCGTGATGTATCCAAACTTGCGTAAGTGAGGCCTCGGTTGGCAAGCTAACGCATGCAGATTGGCGCAGACATCGAATCAAATAGTCAAAATCGATTCTTATCACAAAAGAGTGATCCTTTCGAGCGTTATTTCTGATAAAAATCATAACGCGACCTACTGTTTGAAAAACATTTTTTTGCCGCTAAACAGACTGAACGCTTGTGTGATTTAAGAAGTTCTAATCGATAGATATCAATTGTTGATTAGTTTATTCCAGAATTCGAGGGGCCCCAAAAGCATAGGCCCAGGTTAATTGCCCCCAAGGCCTCCCTCTTGATTTGTTGGCCCTGGCTGGCACCAGCTGCCTGAAATCATCCGATTATGCATCCTTGCATTGCAGTGCATGATATATACCACAGTGAAGAATATTATGGGGAGTCTGTTTTGCATATGACTCTGGCGAATGAGGATATTGAGATGCTAAGCCTAATAGTAGAGAAAGGAAAAGAGGTGAATATACTGTACATTCCGTTAAATATTGCAGACATGTTGTAAATAACTACTGGTACTTTAATAGGTCGGCTTGGATTTTAATGAGCGTTGCTATGGAAATTTTTTCTGCATGGAAGATCAAAAGCATACGAGACGTGATGTTCCTTATGAAGAAGCAGTTGCTGTTGCTGTGGAAACCAGTTATAAAGGGTAAGTTACCCTTTCTCCTCTGTCCTGTTCATGATTGGTATGATATGGCAGGATTAATTTTAAGCAATTTGGTTCCATATGGCCATGGGATGGAATCCATATTCACCTGATGAAGAAGCGGAGCTCCAAAATCTTGTGAATGTTACATTTCTCAATAAACCAAGTCTGGACGTTAAATCTGTGGTGAATCTTTTTTACGATATATCTTGTTCTTGTTAGACTTATGTACTGGGGAGAAACGCCGTTGTCATTTGCTGGTGTTTTGAATCTTCAAGATGCAATGAAAATACTGCTGGGAGATGCTGGTGCTGATCTCTATGCAACTGATTCAAATGGAAATAACATCTTACATATGATGGTCATTCATAATAATAAGGTAAAACTAATCACTAATCTGGTCTTCGTCAAATGACATGTTGTCCTAATCTTGAATTCATATCCAATTCTAGGACATGTTCAATTTGGCGTATCGTCATGAAAAGGGCCATCCTCAAAAAGGCAAAACCTTGCTGGAACACCGAAACAGGTTGGTGTTTACTAATTATAGTCTGATGGAAAATTCTTTGACAGCCTGCCGTCCATTCATTTTTACACGGTCGTAGCGGAGGTACGTGCAACGTGCACGGCACATGATTTTGCTACCTGTATATGGCTTTTGGTCTGAATTCTTCTCACCATTATAGAGTCGTTGGATTTGGGGTGGGAAATATGGTGTTTAGTGTATTTTTTATATAATCAATTAAATTTAAATTGATTAAATTAAATTTAAATTGAGGCAAAAATTCACTTTTCGATTCCCGAGTTTTTCGCAGATGACCAGTTTCTTCCAGCCTCTGTCTCTGCCTGTCCAAAAGTTATTTTTCTTTTTCTAGGCAAAATTACACCCCTCTCACGTTGGCTGCTAAGATGGCAAATAAGAAGATGTTTGATCACATCTTAGAGTTGAAAGCGAATATAAACTGGATGTATGGCAATGTTGTTTGTAAGGATTACCCTCTTTCCGATTTAGATTCGGTAAGTTTATATCAAGGCAGCCTACATTATACCGATAAATCTTCCTTTTAGGGCATTTTTTACATAGTGGAGGATAGTCAGGGTGGCATGGGCAAACCACTTGTGATCCTTCATGCAAGTTGAATATTTTTTTCAAACATGGATGGTGCCTAAAATTGTGCTTCAGCTGAAAAATTTCAGACACTAGGTGTTGCTATAAATCCGATTCAAAATTGCCTTTGAATCGATGTGATCGCTGCTAAGACACTGGTACAGCTGCTGTAGTGTCTGTGTAAATGCAGCGCAAAAAAATAGAGCACGAAAATACACAACGGCCCACTCCAGTACATTTGCGTTTTTGACTAAATGTTTTGATGCTTTCGATGCAATTTTTCAGATCAACTCCAAAGACGGCTCAGTTAATCGTGATTCTGCTTTGCATATCGTGTTGTCTGAAGAAAGCGTTGATCATTTAGACATGTTGGATGGATTATTGTATCAATTGTTACATGACAAATGGAAGTCTTACGCAAAGATCCGTTTCTATAGACGATTTGCTGGATTCGCTCTCTATACTATTCTCTTCATTACTGTTGCGTATTTGCATCCTGGAAATGTGAGTGCTTTTTCAAAATTACAAAAAAGAGTGTATAGCCGATGGCGGATGAAACAAATAGTAATCGATAGAATATAAGTCACCACGGATGTAACTTCTACCCCAGTTTTCTTTTAATTCACAAGCTTTCGGAGCTCCACTCCTGCACGGTTTACTAGTAATTTCTGTAAATTGGTATTACAGCCTAATATTATTACAAGCCCTTCTTTGAACCTGTATGGACAAAGTTGCTACCTTCCTACCTTCACCAATGCTTCGGATTATGCAAGGACGATTATCGAATGTATTGTTTTTGTTGGAGCTGGAATATTTCTCTACCTTTCCATCACAGAAATTCGATTCCAGGTATTTTTTTGTGCTTTTTATATGAAACAGGATGTGGTTCAGGCTGATTCTGGGATCTGTACCCTATGCTCTTACGACGTACCGTCACATGATCTTCTCTTGTTCGGCATTTCTTTTCTTCAAACTGGGTGTTAGGGCGCCACACTGAAGCCACTACTTGGTCGCGTCGTCCAGTTCCTTCAGACCAGTCACTCCATTCGACGGCTTACACTGTTGACATGACACGGTTTGCTTTTCTGCACCACACTTGCATCCCCCATTGGGTGCAAGAATCCCACTTGTGAAGCGACGACCTGAACCATCCCACCCCTGTTCTGAGACGATGGAGACGCGCCCAAGCCAGACATGGCAGTTCGAAGCCGGTCAGGGTAGCAGAAGTGAAGTTGTGTAGTCTACAGTCTTACAATGTATTGTTACATCATGACAGGACATTTAAGTCTTACTCTGTATAATTATATGCAGGGTTTTAGGTTGTTTCTGGAGACACTCTATGACGCTCCCACGAAAGCTGGTTTTCTTTTTTCCTGTATACTCGTCATCATTGTTCTACCGCTTAGATTGACGTGTTCGTTGGGAGGAGAAGATATACTGCTATCCATTAGCATATGTTGCTGTATTCCGTACTGTTTATTCTTCTGCAGGTTAGTGTTGATTTCGTTTCAAGAATGATGAAATGTATGCAGGCAATAGTCTTTCTCCATCTTTCTCTCGTTTTGGTTTCTGATTAAACCGCACCGTGCAACTTTCTGTGCAGACCCAGACATTGTAGGCTTGGTAAGAAGGTGATAGACTGAACTGCATTGCAATGCCCTATCTCCTGCACACTCTACCTATATTGCCACTGGGCTGGCGAGAACATCTTGCAGACCAAGCATCCAACCACACATAATTATGAGTGCCACTCAACCAGGGATATCTAGACAGACAGACAGATTGTGTAGATTCGTTGCATTTTTACAAAATTGCAAGCAAAATTAGATTTTTCAAGAAACTTGGTGGAGATTAAGACATTGGCCTCGCAAGTGGAGCAGCGTTCACGATGCTGATTATGGGTACACTCGGGAGTTTCAAGGGTCTTAATGGGGGTTGAGCCATCCCAATAGCTTCACTCATGAACATCAATCACCACACTAATTGTGCACATTCACCACATTTTTTCAAAATTGATAACAAAATTAAATTTTTTAGGGGGTTTAAGCTGGTCGGTCCATTCGTCGTCATGATCTACAACATGATCGCTGGAGATTTGTTGCGGTTCCTCATCATTTTTCTCATCTTTCTCTTTGGATTCTCACAAGGTATGGTATCTCAGTGTTGTGCAAATCTCAAGTAGCTACTACCAAGTACCATGCGCTACACACGGATACAGCATCTTAGTATGACTTTCTCTGGGCTAGATGTCAGGGCCGCCACTGTTTGGTGGCCTCATCAGATTCTTCAGCAATAGTATTGATATATCTGACTTGTGTTGTTTACTAATTTCAGCAATGTTTGTCGTCTTCCGGAACGTAAATAACGATTTCTTTGAAGATCAAGTACAAGCGTCGATAGGAATGTTCATTATGACGATGGGTGAATTTCAAGATATTTACGATACTTTTGACACAACTCGAAATCCTGTCATACCAAAGGTATGCTGCAATGTCAAGCCTGTCATTATCTCAGCTAAGGAGTTAAACCTCCACCGTCCTCCAGGTTACGTGATCATGCGATTCGGTTTGGCTGGACGTTAAATCTGTGATGGGTCTTCTTTACGACATTAATTTATGATTTATAATTTGTCTTTATTAACAGACCCTCTTCTTCTTCTACATCGTGTTTGGCTCAGTGTTGCTCTTGAACATGTTAATCGCAATGATGGGGAACACTTTCAACAGAATTGCTCAAACTGAAAAAGAATGGAAAAGACAATGGGCTAAAATTGTTCTGGTTCGTTCAATTCTGGGATCTAGAAGCGCTTATTTGTCAATCAATTCGACTTCTACCAAGAAATTTAGACAAATTGCGCCCCTCGTGACCAGTACACTTAAATATCATAAGCGCCAAATTGTCACCTTTGCATTTTTCAGGGATATCTAGACATCCCTGACATTTTTTGACATCTAGATATCCCTGGCATTTTTTGACTAATTACATCGGCGAGGATCGGACTAACGACATCCCCACATTCAGCTAAAAACATAAAATGGGGACTCGTGTGGCCGTAGTACAATTTTCGCTTTGACATAAAAGAATTTCCGCTTCCCTATCCCTGGTTCAGTTTTCTTAGAAATTTGAGCCTCAAACTGAGAGTCATTGATGTTAATTCTTTTCTTCTCATATTTCATGCGGGTGCAGGTAATCGAGCAGACTGTGTCACCACCAACACGCAAACGAAAGCAACGTGGTTACTCACAACCATATGGACATGACGGAAAAGACAGAGCTTTGGTGATTAGGGCCAGACAAGAGGTAGGCCTACTATTGGTCATACAAGTCTTCGTAACTAGTTTTAAACTTGGCACGTTATAATTTTGCAGACTGTATCCGTCAAAGACACTGGCATCATGAGCTCCTATGTTAAAAAAATGCAGCAAAAAGCAGATATTGCAAATTGATCAAGTTAGTTGTCAAAGTAGCTTAATCATGTTGAACTTGATTTTTTTCTAAATATTTAATGCCAATACTGTGTCTAAGGGTTATCCCTAAAATATTTGCCTGTATATTACCAACACGTTTTATATCAATGCGAAAATTGTGTCTCTCTTCGCAAAATGATAGTCTGTTGGCAGGACCAATCTTTTTAGCGTGTGCACAACCTTTGTTCCATGCACTTCTTTATAGCTCTTATAGACGATTACGATCTGCACTGCACTGTACTTTACTCAATATATATTGCATAGCTTTGAGATTGCATATAAAATGGGAAAATTCCGTGAAACAGAGAAGTTAAGTTACCTCTTTCCATATTGACAGTGAGTTGGGTGTTGGGCGATGGCGATTTCGACTATTAATATAAAGTGTTTCCGCGCTCGCCTGGCCTGCTGCGTTTACGCCTTGTGGCAATACTGTAGATGTCGGGTCCTACTTTGCGAATGAAAACGTAGACTACTTAGGGACATGAATATAAGTCATAGTAGTGCCCGGGTCATCTTGGGAGCAGTAGTTCCATGACATATATTATGTAGTGGGGCGTCGCGGCTACAGGTGCAAGAGACACTCTACCTACAAATTGGCTAGAGCGAATTCGCCTCGTCGGTCACGGCGTACCCATTATTGTGATGATAGCGCGGTGCCTTTGATTTTATCTAGCGTCCATTTCAATTGGCCGTAACGAAGCAAAACTAATGGGCTTGCTAGCGCTACCAAACTGAAATTCCGGTCTATCCGCTTAATCGACACGCAACATTGCTGCACATCAACTCTGTTTGTTCAGACGATATGCTGTTGGAGTGATTCAAATATTGAATTTCGTAGAGGGTTTCATCTGGCAGTTGCGTGACCAATTAATATCAGTTCTCGAGTCGTGACCACCTGATTGCATGGAACAAGCAGGGGTCAGGCAAAGGATAAGAGCGTATTTTGATTCCCCTTATCACAAACTAATGGTTTCAATATATGCGGCAACACTGCGCGATAACATCGTAGTCGGTGTCGCCACGATAACATCGGTACTTGACTCATCGCTAGGCCGAAACCGCCCAAAAATCCAGACTAGAGATTTTACACCAGGCCCTCTATCTGCTGCAATCCTCCCAATTTTGTCCGGGCGTAGGTTAGCCCCGGCACTGGACATCGCAACTTAGAGTCTGGGTGTACGTGAGCATAGGTCTATTTCGCGCGCCTCTCCGGGCGCATAATTATGAGGTCGAACTTTGATGCGGCACTTGTGTTTGTGAGATATTTCAAATATTCAGATATCCCTCGCGTCTCACGGATTGCTGAAGAAGAACTATTCAGTTTAGATTGACAAATGTTATAGTGATAAGACTACTATAATTGAAATAAGACAGAATGTGTTCCATCAAATGTTGTCTCATTCCTATCTGGAAACAAATATGGCTTTCTGTCACGACCAGTGAATAATACCCTCTACAAAACAGGCGACGCCATTTTTTCTGTCTTGTTTACCAGCACCGGATCACACCGGAGAGAATTTGAGTTGAGTCAATGGTTTGTGTACCGTAAGCAAACGGAAATTAGGTTTTGTTGCGAGAAGCCGTTGTCGTAAGTCTTGATATTGTCAGAACAAGGTTTTAGTGAAGTTTTACTCTAGGTTGGAAGGAGAATTTCAAAGATTCTATACAGGGATATCAAAAGATATTCCTGATTCCATAGTTCACGCCGATAAATTGCAACGCTACATGTATTGTAGGCCTAATGAAGGATGAGGATTTGAACCCGCCGTCTTCTGCAAGCGTGCCATGTGAAGTACCTCGAACACGGTAATCTTTATGTCTGTTTTTCAATGTAGCGTGGTGGTGTCATGGCTATAGTTTATCTAAACCAGAGGTTTTGATGACATGGCCGGATGTAGACCATTAAGATCTTGCCAAATACGAACGAATGGGTTGCGTCAAATGATACCTTGCAGGAGAAATTGTCAGCTGTCAGTAGACTCACTAGTGCTAGTAAATTTGCAGATGTAGACACTGGTTATTGTGATTGTGGTTGGCAGTGAGTTTGATTGTAGAGGTATTTAGTATCTGTGCCGTTATTCCTCACGCGAAATCCAAATCCGCCCTTCTCTGTAAGCTTGTCTTACTCTCACTAGGCAAGGATTAGATCAGATATTGTAAAGAATTTAATAGTAGTCTATGCATTGAATGGGTACCTGGAACGCGATAGATTGCTGTATTAGTCAAGTTGTAGGCCTACTTCATAGCATTGACCAGAGTTCTACCGTCCCTTAAACAGTAATTCTGTTTTTCTTTCGGATAATACATCGAATCGTTGGCTCAAGATTTGCTGATCGTGGGTGGAATGCGTCATCCAGGTCGGGGGGTTGTTATCTATCCAGGTGCGCTGATCAAAATCATTCTTGCATGTAGCCTAATCCTCACATTTTTTTGTACAAAACCAGTAATTTCTGGTATTTCTTCTCGATAGAGAACTATTGTATGGTTTGCTAATTGAAGGTTTTACTTGTTATTCCTGGTTAGTCATCCTGCTGGATTTAGATCGATATTGGTCTATATTCATATACACTCAGAATGACTAATATTTTTATTCCCTTCATCTGCCGTCCAACAGATATTTGCTTGTCATCTCCAGTTTATTGGCGCTAGCTGGCTAGCTTGGCGTCAGACCAGATACCTACCATTTATTTGAAATTGCCTTCGGGGAAAGTCCGGCTATTTTTTTTATCGCTGTACGGTTTGTCGGATGTGTTACGTCCGTAGTGGTTGATGATTTCGTTCACGCGAATGGGTTTGTCTGTGAGTTTTTTCATGCTGGATCTAAACCCTCCGGTTTCCCTGGGGTAATTCGAACCATATTCGAACATGGAAAGATTCGAAAACGTCCATCCCCTACTGTCGACTCGTCATTCTCATAAACACCGACGGGTAGATATAGCTGTACACTTGTAGTCGGTTAGCTCACCAATTTTTTAAATATTAAAAATTTTGATGAATATGTAAACCAGACATGTAATACTGGATGACGGTGGGGCTGATAACGTTTGGGTTCTTTCCCATGTGTTTGTACAAGCTTTCTAAATATTATCTATCAGAAGAAACTCTTGTGGGGTAAATGTGGTGTCTCAGCGAGTTAGAGTGCTCTAAAAAGCGGGAATTAATAAATATTGGGGTTAGAGAAGATAAGTGGCTTGATTGAAAAGTTAATATACTCTTCAAAACCACTGCTTGTATTTTGAATTGTGATGCGTATATTATATACCTACTCCCGTAAACTCAAAGCTATTAGAATCAGGCGTATACCTCCTTGATATCACACCTCTGTTCTGACTTATGAAATCAGGTCATAACTCGTAAGTGGTTGAGTTCCGCGCTGCCTCCATGGGAAGCGGAGTCAAAGGCGTTGTTGGGAGTGACGTCGATAGCAGGTCATTGAGTTCATCAGCAAGGGGGTTATACTGAACCCCGGATCATACGGACCACGATGATTTACCTATAATAAACGGCGGACTTGGGACTTCGTGAATATGTCACGGGTGTTACTGATAACGTGATAAGGTTGTGGTACGGTTTGTAATGAGCATAATTATCGCGGAATGAACGACAGAAGGAGCGAACAGAGCCCTGACTAAGAGTTCTGGTGACTCCCCGACAACTTTCGTAGTCCGCCGTTTAGTATCACGAAGTCCGGTCGCTCCGTCATTTAGTGGTACTAAGAAGAATATGAGCTATGGGCATTCCAACTATAGTCAACCAACGTCATTTACGGCTTTTTGCGACAAACAACTCCCTTTGTTTTAATGGAATTCCACTGCCGTGATGAAGTATATTTAGTCAGCCAGGATGGTATGTAATATTTTTTTATTATGCAGTTTTATGGATTGAGACTTAGCAAGCTAGCGGTTGACATTTGTGACCACGGATATCGTTAGTGTTTTAATTCTGTCGCGCCATTATCATGTTGTTATGCATATAGTTATGGTAGGATTTTACAATATTATGGCGTTTTAGTGTGCTTGTTTAAACCAACGATGGAGTTCTGTGGTGATAAGTCTGACATCAGCAAATTCCGGGATATCATCTCGACGACGAATTTACGATCTGAACTGGGAAATAACCAGACTTTAACTTCCTCTCCAGCTGCTCAGTGCTTTTATTAGGGACGACATTTTGTCGAACTAACGGATTAGGCGCGAAGGTGAAGTGCTTATGGGCCATAGACAGACTGTCACGGTGTGTTAACACCCGACTCTTTGCTTACCATTCACAAGAGTCTTAGAATCCGAATCGATCCTATTCAAATCGCTGGAACATAGAGCTACGGCCAAGGTCGATTCCCGGGGTCTGTGCCTTTCGGGGACAAAAAATTCTCAAGTGGACCACAGTGTTATATTTGACGGAACGTGATCTTCTCGTGCCCCGGGGCTCAAAATTTATCTCAGTGATGTCGAGTGGTCTGCGAGGGGCGGACCAATTTTTTTGTGAAAAGTCGCCACCCGCTGCTCACATTGGGACACTTCATGACCAAAAATATTCTCCTCCAGAGCTAGTTTACCTTCCGGCCACAATATTCGTCCTTTGGATAAAAATGATTTTCATACAGCTCACGCTGACAATGCCACTGGCGGAAAACCGTGTGCAACCAGGTGGTCATCAGATACACGTAGTGGTTTTTAGTTCGGACTCGGTTCAGTTATGCTTGGTTGAGCAAGGACAATTTTGTTATCTATGTAGAGTAAGGTGTTTGTTATGGCTGACTAATATTTACTCATTTATAAATCTCCTATTTGGGTGATTCCAACCGTATCGTTATGATAACGATAAAGAAGAATGTGACCCTTTCACTTCAGATATCACTTGGACTTCGATGAATATTAAATTAACAATACATCATAATCATCGTGACGTGTCATAATTTCTTGTGATGGTGTGTCTTGTTACGAGAGCGCCGCCGTAAACCCCGGACTATCCCATCCGCTCGTGTACTGTATACAAACCACCCAATAGAGTGGCTGGTCTGATGAAACTAGATGAGGCCACGAAACATTGGCTGCTCTGTATAGCTTCCCTGACCTTTAGTCTGAGGAAATATGCCAAACGAAAGAAGAGGAAGAACGCCGTGTGGTATCTCGAGCATCGTGCAGGAATCGAATGCTGTTTCTTTGCCTATAATGGCAGTCCGCTCAGTCGGGATCTCCCCATCTTCTTCTTGCGTCAGGGCAGTCACTGCTAGGTTGCTTCATCCATGTTCTTCGGACCAGTCACTCTATTGGATGCAGGCTTGATCTAGCCTGTTTGGATCAAGGTCTTTCATGAGTATAGGCAGTCTACGACGTTGTCATCATGTATAGGCTACTACAGTACAGCAACAAGGTATGCCCTACTCGTTTAATTGGTGTACTTTCATGGAGAGCCTTACAATCATAGCATCGTAGACAAGCAGACAAACAATTTTATATCATCTGACAATAAACATTAAATATTCCGGTATGAACTGGGTGTTGATGGGGGCTGCATGGCGGAGATATGACAGGTACGTTATTTGTTTTTGTGTTAACAATAAAACCATTCGTTCATTTCATTTAATGATGTCAAAACAGTCGTTATCAGCAACCCAAAAAAGCAATGTTTTCGCAACGGCGACTTTGAAGTTTGGATTCGGCACGTTCGCGTAATCACAATGATCGTACGTGCGTTTTCGGCTCGTTAACCCTTGTTACATCTTCGTCTTATTTTGGTAACTGGTAGAAATACTTCTGTTTTCAAACGCCTTTTACGCTCTGTCGACCGTCCTGCACCATTACCCCCGTTAAAGAAGAATCGCGAACAACCACAAATCTTGTCAGCGAGAAAAATGAGAAAGTGGAGGTTAGTTGTTGTTGAGGGTGATGCAGGAAGGCTGTAGCGCGTGTCTTAGCGATTACAAAAGATCAAATGCGAGGATATACCAGGTTAGTAGTTACGTAGTTTGATGTTGTGGCATGTTGCTTTTGACTAGTAGTGTAGATGCTAATCTCAATCTCGTTGTTCACATTGTGTCTACTTTAACCAATAGTGAATTAGAATCAGAACTAGTAGCATTCTTGTTCTTTTGCGTATGAAAAATGTGATAAATCACTCCATCAAAATATGCGAGTGAGGTATACTGTATGCCGGGGATAGCAATCTATAGCTTGGTGCAGGCACACAGAGAAGCACATCCTGCCCAATAAATTGAAAATTTGGTATGGGCCTATTGGATGCAAATAGCAAGTCCATAAAGGTAGGCTACCCCAAAATGGCATAAGTTAGGTATAATGTCTAAATCTGTAGTGAAATGTTCATGACCTAGGACCAGTTGACTGTATCGTACTTTTGTAGGCTTAGGCAATACCTGGTCCTTGTAATATAGACAGGCATGTCCGCGAGAACATCGACTGTACGCTGCAGTGACATTGATATTTTCAGCGTTACTTGCTTTTTGTGGTCAGACTTGATGAGTTGAAAGGCGTTTCATTTCTGTTGAAATCCTATTCCAAATCTCGTTTCTGCGAGAAAGGATAGATTAGGCGTACCCAATTAGTGGCGTAGTTTATTTGCTTGTTTCGCGTTACCGTGCTAGGTATGATCCGTATACTAACGTCGTGACCGGCTTCAATTGAAAACACGGCATCGCCAGTTTTTATCACCGCGGTGTTGAGGAAATTAGGACAGCACTTGTGTTGACTACAGCCGCAATACAGTAGCTCTGAAAGATTTTAGATATCGGCAGATTATAGGAATGGCAGCTTCATTTTTTCAAAACCCTTTATATCTCGCAGTATAATTTTTGTGGTGTTGGTAAGCTTACTAGTAGGCCTATAGCGTTCACTGTGTATTTACTACATTTCACGATCGTGTGGCGTACAGGTAAAGTAGATTAGTCAGGTCAAGAGCAATCATGTGCGCACAAGCAGTTGTCACTGTCTCATGAGTTTGTATTGAGTGGTTAGCATAGGATAGGATGGTGCACTTTCGAGAAAGAGTATAATATATATAACGATTTTATCTGACCACACGTCCAGAAATTTTGCTCCATGTTCTACTATGTCTGTTGACAACAGGTGGAGTGAGATTGCATGCGCCAGCGGGGTTATCGCCTTCTGCTGTATTGCTGAGGTAGCTACGGCAAATTTCGCCAAATACTTACAGATATTAAAGGAAGCTTGTTTAGTCAGATGGTTACTCTGTGTGGTGGTGGCTGCGTCGTGTGACAACACCTACTCGCGTCTCTATTTTCAATATGCTCTTCGGCTTAGTGAGAGTCTTTAGTACCGCTCATTCAATTTCAAATCCCAGAGTCAATGTTTAAGGGGCGTAACGCTCTGTAGTTAAACAACGTTTCTGGTTATTCTCTAGTTTCGTCAGGCTGCGTGTGACTCACTCTACGCAGTTTGGGTTTAGGTCAGTGGGGTTTCGCCTGAGATATTTTGGACAACCACTCGTTTTGTGATTCACGAAGACGTACTTAAATCTGTCATCAATTTTTTTCTGTGGGATGCCGTCGGAATGGAACAGTCTTCACTAACTATACTACAGGAAATGATCATGTATCCCACGCACCCTTTGTTTTTACAGCTCTGTTTCTAATTAGGGACATGATTTCAAGTTTTTAGGTTGTTTTAAAGACTTTCTATGTGGATGGGACAGTAAAATAACAGATATTGTCACGGTAGACCTCGTTTCAGAGACTTGTTTTACCGGGAATTTTTTACGCTACATCGGATTTGATTGAGTCCTTATCTGGCGTGTTTATACAGCATATAGGTATAATATTTGACGGCGTTTAGCCAGCGATAAAGCCGCGGATTTTACAGTGTTGTAGGTTTAGCGAATCCCACAAGCGTCAAATTTAACAGAAAAAGCACACAGCCTTCCCCAGCTTATAGGCAACAACAACTGGCCCAAATGTGCCTCACATGCTTGTGATTGTGGATGAGTTTCTCGTGTCCAATAAATATCTCTCTATCTCTTATAGCATACTTAAATTATATCAAATAGATGCCGATGGCGAACGGCAAAGTATAACGTCCCCGCCACGTCTCCAGCATAGTTTATTCAGAAACAAATTCGCAATAATCGCAATCTTTCAGATTACTGCCCCCTCATCACCTGATCACCAGCAGTTGTATCTGCTTGGCAATGTCATAAAATTCACCCGTTGAAGAAGCCGTGCTTCGAAAGCTTGTGAATTTGTTTTCTAATAAACTGAGGCTGGACGTCAAAACTTAGTGGTGACATTCATAATACGTTGTCTATGCTTGATTTAGAGTTACACACAGAGCGCGACTGCCGAATTTTTGTGCGCGTTAGTTCATGAGCGCCTTCTCTATGGTTTGAGTCAGCTTAACTGGATCTGTAATTTCACAATTTCAAGCCCCTATAGATAGTGTGGTTTAATAATATTTCAAATTACTTGTACGGCTCATTATTCAAGGATTATGCTCAGCACTGCTGGTGCGGATTAAACCAAATCCTCTTGTTCAAGATTTCTCCCTTTTTTCGACTTTTCCGCCACAAACCTTTCAATTGTAGTTGAAACTCTCACATTGCTAAAAGTCGGTTTAACTTTGATAATTGGTACGAATCAAGCATGTGACATGTTTAGGGTATTTAGCTAACCTGTTGTTGAAATGTCTTTCGTGCTGTGATTTTCGAGTGTTTGGTATTTGCTTCGATAATCTCAAGTCGGCAAACTCTTTGATCTTTTATTGCTAACGCTAATCAGGTTTGGCTGAAGTAGCTTAGAGCGAAAGTAAATTAGATTTGAGTTCTCTCAACCATTCCCAACGGTTGAGTATTTGGTGGAGTACATGAGACCAGGCATGTAGTAGGGACAGGTTGAGATTTTTTCATTGTCATGACGGTGTCATAAACTTGTTACCTCATCATTCTAGTAGAGTCTGTGTGGAGTCAAATGCTGCGTTTGCGTTATCGGCATCTATAGCTTATTCGCTCACTTGGTTATTTCGTTGTCAGAGCACTAGCCAACATTCTACTGGTTCTACTGGTATAGCCATTCTAGTTCCTAGTGTTACGACCGTGGCGCATCAGACCTCGTCGGTGATAAGCGTCACTCTCTCTTTTAAACAACAACAATAATAATAATAATGGTTATTATTTCATGATGTGAGACAATTATGGTGGCATTTGTGGGACTTCTAGGTCTGGGAGTCTATAGCTTTACTGCGCTGTGAATCAAGGGACGCGAAGTTTGTTTATCAGGGCACTCGTCAATATTGTATCAGAAGTACACAACCCTAGTGACATTCGTGAGATTCCCATTACTCTTAGTTTATAGACGCAAATCCGCAGGCCTAGAAAACAATAAAAGATTTTGTGATGTCACACTGTGAATACGCCGTGATGTGTCACCGTCGTTATTTTTAATCGTGTAGCAGAGAATGCGCCACAGCACAATCTAAATTGGATTTCGTCGCTGTTGGAATCCAACCGTTTTAATACACTGTCAGATGGTACGCCTCCATTCCACATGATAATTCGCGATAATACGAGAGATACTCGACCAAAATTGAATTATGTAAATTTCTAGCGACGGTCACCCACGATAGCGTCGCGTGTAGTAGAAGCCATTCCGAAAGAAAATTGTATGGGATATGCTGTACATGACTAGTCTGTGTTCCCGTAATCGGGATTGTGTGACACGATGCGTTCGGCCCATTCATCATGCATTAGCGATTTCTCTCCGAACCATCGGTCCTGGTCCGGGGAAAATGTGGGTGTTTTGCCGCTGGAAAGGCGTCGAAAATCGCAGTCGATTGCCAATGACTGCGGCTGCTACCCAATAAATGATGGAACGCCGCCCAATAGGAGAAGGCCAAATGCAGTTTATGTGATTAACTGATTACTTTGTAGTACAGAACTTATTATTATTATTAGCATTTTGTTTGTGTGACGTCATAATACCCGATCTCCCTAGCTACAATTTTGATTCAAAATTTATTCTGGCGTGTTTACTGATGAGAGCCGGACGAAAAGTCTTTTAAACGTTAATATTGTTATGAATAAACTATTGCAAGTAACTGATTACTGACTGGTATGCGATGAGACCACGCTGGAGCATAAAAAAACCTGCCACATTATTAGACAAGCTCAGCAATTATTGCAGTGCAAGGCAATGTAACATATGTGAGATCTTATTGTCGCTTTAAAATTTACAAGTCCCACGCGAGGGAACTCAAATTACGTCTTACCAAGATGCACCACATATACACAGTTGATTATGCACATACAATATTATTTATGGCATGCAGCTTATTTCCAGCCCGTTGAATACGCGCTTCGTTAAACATAATAATACCTACGATGGTAGGCTATTTCTCGCAATAAATTGAAGCATGCATGAAAGGATTCGCGTGTGAATGGAAAGGGCTCATTTTACCACATTTTGCAGGCGAAAAATAATCCGAAAAAAAATTGATAAAATTCACTTCGTACTGTAATTCTTTCGGGTGAATACGAAGGAGCTGACGGCGGGTGATGGTGAAATAGAAATTTTCAGTTTACGCTGCATCCTTTAGTGTCGCCGGTTAATGAACTACTGTTGATAGATCTCTAAATGTGTAGTTTAGAATTGTTTTGATTACTGTTCATGGTAAGTCGAGAAAGTAGAAACATTAGAAAGTAATCTCAAGTTCAAACGCGACTTAGTTCAAGATTTATGAACCGTGGTGATCTTTGCTCACAAGACCCCCCACAGAGTAGTCTATTATGTAGGTTTAGATTTGACAAATCTTTCTGGTCGTGGTTCAATTTCCTTCTGTGATTGAGATTCATGCGGTGCGTGAACGGCTCGGTAGAACGGTGCGTCAGATTTGCCATTTGTGTCCGCAGTTTCAGGCGATAGGCGTCTCTAATGACCTACTTCGTAAGGAGAAGAGTTACTGTAGTTCTCTGGCTCTAGTATATGAAATATTTCTTTGACTGTGCTGCCACAAGAGTAGTTTTTCCGACCACAAGTCTCAGTGTATGGATGAATGAGATTGTTATGCCACAAAAGAAATAGTAAAGCCTGATCTTAACGTACTGAGTTAATGCGGTGGAACCTGTGGATTATTGTAGTACAACAGACGCCACCTGTAAATCTTCCGTTCTCATGGTAAATCCTTTCACAATCGTCTCTACACCCAGCATGAGTTTGCCACGGGATAATACGGCAACTAGAGTAGCGTGGCAAATTATATCCTACGATTTACACATATTTTATTGTTCGGTTATAACATATGGGCCACCAGTGTGGTTGTTTACAACGTGAGAATTTTATTGCTAAGTTGGACAAAGTGGACAAGGACATACGTGACTAATCATTTAAATGAACCGTGACCAGTAGGCCACTGTTAATAATATCGTCTCTTGGCTTGAGTGATTGAAGTGGAAAACAGCGCCATAATGCCTCGTGGTACGAATGCTTTACCTTACTATACTGTATATACTTATCCTTGCTTGCTATAGTAGGGAGTGTGAGAAATGCTACTGTGGTGCTTAGTTTACCTCGTTAAGATAAGAGTGTAAAAATATATTGGTTGTTGATAGATAGCAGGCATGTTGTTCAGCAACGACACGGAAACCACTTACTACAGTGACTATAGTTTGAAAAGTATATAAAGAGGTAATTTTGCATTGAGATTTGCTATCCGCCGATGATATAAAGTGATATATCGAATCGGATGGCGCTTATAGGCTCTGTGGAGACGACCAGAGAGTGAGAATCCGCGTTAAAGGGGACCTGCAGTCATAATATGGTGATGGTTTAAGTTCAAACATTGGCAGTGCAAAGTTTTGCAAAATGTTTTACTCGTAGAATCGACGGTTTTCGGCGAAAATCTCAGTAACTAGGCGTTTTTGAGTTGTGAGATGCAGGGGATGCATCGTATATTTTCGGAATCAGCTAAATCTACAAAATGAGCCAAAGTTGTTTTTACCGAGGTAGGTGACAAGGGGAGTGCAAAATTTTACTCTTTCCAGTATATAGTTATTTCTCACTGCAACTCACGCTATTATGCCGCAGTGCTCGTTTCAGGGATTAGTGACTGGACAAACTTCACTACCCAGAACCACATGTTCAGACCCGTTGACTCTCACCCTAACTTACCACGAATTCGCCTTGTTTGAGCCAGCTTTTACGCGTCAAACAATAGGTACATTCTGTTGCTATCCATAGAGACAGAGTGTGGTTGAGGTAGCTCAGGACGATGTAATCTGCTTGTGCTTAAAATGTTGAGTATTGCTTGGCTTTTTCATCGCGAACCATGCTTTCCTTTTGTTATGGAGGATATTTATTTTATTAAGCCATCATTTGTTCATTTCGTTGATAAAAATAACTGACAGGTTTAAAAACCAATCTAATAACCCACTTAACTCCACTGAAGATTGTGTACTCCAAGTTTGGAGAGTACTTATCCACCTCACTCAAGAACAGCAGCAAAAGAATTGAAGTTGCTGGTATCGTAGATATTCCCAATATTATAGCAATATCTCCATTCGAAACGGAATATTTCTGCTCCAGATAATACAATTTTGGATATATAAGTACTAATGTAGACATTTTCGTCTTCATATCTCGTGTGCGTCTGGATTAAGTTGCTGAAAATTGGATTATTTCGTCACAATGAAGACTGATTATGTCATAATATCCGCCATCTTGTTTCTCATCAATCAAGATGGGGCGAGAGCCAGGCGTGACAAACGCGACAAACGTCAGCGCGAATTTTTACAATCTGCCGGATTTCCGAAGATGGATACCTCCGGTATCCCCGGTGCAGCTTACTTTGCTGATGAAAATGAATGCCAACGTATTCATGTTGATGAATGCAAAAATATTGGATATAACCTAACGAAAATGCCTAATCGATTCGGACACGATAGACAAATGGATGCTGGATTGACGTTGAGGACGTTCTTACCGCTGATACAGTACGGATGCCACGAAGACTTGACTTTTTTCCTTTGTGCAGTGTATTTTCCCATGTGTGATCCATCGATAGCTTATCCAATAGGTGGGTATGACTGCATCTATAAACTACAAATGTTTTTATAAGGTTCCAGAGATTGGGGCCTTCGATATCGACAGCCACGCCTACGCCCACAGTAATCAAGCTGATAACGCACCAACATGACCTCAGAGAGTTTTAGCCAGACGGCCATACTCAGTCACACTATCTCCAAGCACCTTCACCCTGTTTTGTATCACGACTACAATCAATAAGCAACTCCTATGAATGATTCGGCTGTGATGTTTACGCCAGAAGCCTGTCCTGCGGCAAACTATACGTACCTGACTAGACCTACTGTATTTCATCAAGTTTCGGATTGGCCGTGACTAGTGATTTGAGGCCCTGGTCATACGTACGCCTGCCGTAACTGTGGGCTGGTCAATCGGTAATTGCCATGTTCGGTCCCCAGTCCTGATGGTCAGTCGTTTAGTGGCACCCGAAAAGCTGCAACCTACTAATCCTTTACCCATTAAAGCATTCCCTTGAAATCGCTCTGTGTTTACAGGACCCTGTGAAACCATGTGTCGGTCAGTTATGGACAGATGTGAGCACATTATTGTTTCATTCGGCCTTTCGCCACCAGACCACCTCAACTGTTCTGAGTTTCCACCAAAGAACACGCCGGGGACATTGTGTATGGCAGGAAACAGTCACGTAACAGAAAATGCCGTGACAAGACAACCTATTGCTGCATGCAGGTAGACTATAACCGTTGTCTGGTCGTGTAATTTCATGAATCTTTCAACCGCTTCCAGCGGTCTGCTTGATTTGATGTGATTGGAACGACGACAGGGACCCCTCGTCCCAAACCAATGTGCCTCCAATCTGCCATTTACACGGTTCATTACTACATCTACTTTGTATTTTTCAGTCCTCCTGAGTTTGTGGTTGATGACAGTAAATGCGCGATCAAATGCGGTTACGAAGACGGTTTCTTCACGACAGATAACAAGAAATTTGCAGACATTTGGATACTTATTTGGTCCACTCTTTGCTTTATCAGCACTGCCTTCACAGTATTCACCTTTTTTATTGATTCGAGAAGGTTCAGGTGAGAGAGCACATTCTAGTACTGGTCTAGTCTAAAAAGAAATGCTGCGGTAAAAATATGATGATATGGTTTAAATTTAATCATGGGAACTATTTTGGTCGGTTATGTTTCTTTGCAAAAAGTCCTAGTGCGCGTGCTTTGGGTTTCAAATTTACAGTATCGAGAAGTGGCGGTCCGTTGCCTTCCACTATATGCAAAATGATAATATTGAATCTCAATTTTTAGGTACCCGGAGCGGCCGATTATTTATCTAAGTTTCTGCTTCAGCATATATAGTTCTGCTTATATCATCAGACTTATCGTGGGGAGAGAGATTATTTCCTGCGCAATTAGTACTCAAGGACAAAAGTACTTGATTCAGGTATTGTTGTAGATGCGTGTCTGTATTCGAGAGAGAGAGAGAGAGAGTTTAGATGGCAACTGAGCCAAAAAATAATTTATAGTAGTTATATATATTCACGATGATTTTTGTGTACCGTGACCATTCGTGAGTGATCGTCCGCCATCTGTTTGCATTTAATTTAAAGGATACTGGTCGTTTTAAAAATTGTTGAATGGATACGGATTTACCGTGAAACGTTAGCCCCTGGACGTCGAAATCTCGATTTCAATTTTGGCGTTACGAGACCTCCCGGTCGTACGCTGCGAAGCGAACTCCATCAGTTGTATGAAACCTTAGACGTTCCTGTCGGGCTTCCAGCGGCATAGGGTTCGTTTAGAAAGACGGTGAAGCAAGGCTGAGTCCATATGTACACGCTGAATCTCGTTGTAGTAGCTCATAATGACGTAGGACCTAGGAAACAAAGACATACCCTAAGCCTTTAGGTCGTTGGAGGATCAATCATATTTATATTAATCATATTAACTTAATGAATTATTGCATTAATCACAGGAAGGACTCTCTAATACCGGATGTGCGATAGTGTTTTTCCTTCTGTATTTTTTCGGGATGGCAAGTTCCGTTTGGTGGGTGATCTTGACCTTGACATGGTTTCTAGCCGCAGGTGGGTTTACTTCAATGTATGTGGGGGGTAAACCATGGCCTACTCTAGGTAACTAAAGTAGGCCATGGGTAAACCCTTGAGATGGAGATCGTAATTCTGAAATACAAAAATAGAATACTCGTGTGAAGGGTAGGATGCCTCGTCAAGTCATTTTTTCATTGGCTAGGGTGAATTTGTGATAGCATAAAAGCACTCGAAAGTAGAAACGGGGAGAGAGGGGGAAACTGTTGAACGAGGTATAATTCCGAGGTTTAAATACTTCTAACGAGTGACTTGAATAGACTGCAAATCTGGTTTGTGAGAAGGAATTTATCTTCGGACTTCTTCCTTCTGTAGGTGGTGTAACTAGTACGATTGCGCATTCGGCACCAGTTTTGGATAGCAGAAACAAACTGCGATGAGTCGCCTTATAACGGACACGAATGGGAACCAGGTTTAAGGCCTTCGACACGCATATCTTATGATGTCTTTTTGATACCCACCTCAAACTCAAATCAGATACGCCGTCTTCAGACAATTTGCCGAATATTTTTTATAGATAACGTTATTTACTCATATGCGTTTTGGCGCCATAGTTACGAGTGTCTTATTGGAGTAGACAATATATCTTCAAGTAGTTGCGATACCAGTGTTGGTACACTTATTAAAGTGATCATATATACTAAATAGGCCTACTTGCGTCCTCGCCGTCACCCAATGTCCATTAATTAGATATCGGCGACCACTCTGAGCTAGTAGCCTACGTAAGCCCGCCGCCCGTATGCGTGTACACTGTAGGCCGAGTGCTGAGTGGGTCCTAGATTTCGTGTGCCAACCGGGAGGCGCGGGAAGTATTCAGATATTGCTAACCGTTTAGCACGCAGTGATCTATAGTCTACCTCCCGGGCGGCGCATGAAATCCCGGACCAGTAGCCACGGGTCGTTAGGTGACATTGCGGTTTTGGGTATTGAATTTAAAGCCTTGCTCAAGTCTATCCCCCTACGTTCAGAAAGAGTGGATTTTTACACTGAACCATTTTTCTCAGGTATGAAATGGTCTCATGAAGCGATAGAGATGCACAGTTCATACTATCAGTTGGCTGCGTGGGGCATACCCGCGGTAAAGACAATTGCTATATTGATTCTTCGCCAGGTAAGACCCTAGTCATTCATTAGTACCTACAACACCACATTGGAGTTGTTTGTATCAGGTTGATGGTGACGAATTGACGGGTCTTTGTTACGTCGGTAACCAAGAAACAGGATCTCTGACTGGATTCGTGCTAGCGCCTCTGTTTACCTATCTCGTGATTGGGACTTCGTTTTTGTTCGCTGGTTTCGTCAGCCTTTTCCGAATAAAGTAAGTTCTAAATCTTAACCCAAACCACATTTTCATCTTTTCCTTTGATCTTCTTATGGCTGTCTTTGGACTAGAGGTCAGGGCAGTCACACCGCAGCTACTGCCTGGCGGCCTCGTGCAATTTCTTCAGACCAGTCACTCCATTGGATGGTTTGTATATTGTAGGGGAATCGATGATATGATCTGTGGTTTGCTCTTCTACACCACACTATCATGCCGCACTGGACGCGAAAAGCCACTTGTGAAGGGACGATTTGAAGCATCCTGTTCTGACTCAATTGAGACGCTTCCACGCTAGATGCGGCAGATTGAAGCCGGTTGGGGACGCTTCAAGGGTGGCGAAGTGGTGGAGCCGCGTCTCCATCGATTTTCCCATTATATAGGTGTCGACAACGAATTGAACCGCATACGATTTGTATAATAAGGTTGCGGTTTTAATCAATTTGTAGAAAACATCTCGATTAACCTGCATTAATCGGGGCGCCATTATTTGTAAACGTAGACCGCTTCTATTTCGTTATCCTCGTCTACCTCTAAAAATATTCGACGGATACGCCTTGCATTCATTCTTTTACATCCTTTACTGGTATCTCTTTGAACTCCTGACGATCTTACAAAAGACTTCAATATTGTAATCATTATGGGATTAAAGATTGTAACCAGATAGGCGTTGCTGAAGAGTATAGATCATATAGTCATATTCAACAAGCGCAATTCAATATTTATGAAAGTACAATCTATTGCTGACACAAGTCACAATTAGGGGATGTACCGTATCGCCTATTTTGGATTCAGGCTGAAATTGAATATTGTGCGTCGCGGCCTCAGCGTTTATTTTTTTTTTGTTTTTTGAATTTATAACGTTTTAACTACTAAGGCCGTGTGCGCTAGGTCAATGCTTATACGGTACACGTGCCGATACTTCTTGCGGTTAATAGCCCGGATCACCATCACAACCACAACACTTCGAACTCCCCTGATACTGACTGCGAAGCAGAGAGGAACGGACACTACTTTATTTTTTAATTCCATCGCGTTTATCATTATTATTATTATTATATTGATAATTTTGGGATCTTGTGCATTGAAGGACCTACATGAAGAAAGAAGGGAGTAAAACTGATAAACTGGAACAGCTCATGGTGAAAATTGGGCTGTTCTCTGTCTTGTACACAGTTCCAGCATCGATCGTGATCGGATGTTACTTCTATGAACACTCACAGAAAGGGTAAGAAATCACTAGACCGTGACAATATATGAGACATCGCAGTTCAGAGGCTTACTGTTGCTTAGGTTGAATCAGGTCTGCTCGAAGAAATTTTGGGCCCTGGGGCAGGAAACAATGTTGGGCCACCGAAGTTCTTTCGACACCTCGAAATAGGGTTCTTCAGTTCCTACAGGGGGTTCCTACAGTGTTTGAGCCCCCTTTGTAGATTACTTATTTGAGAATTTCATGGACCCCGGGACATTGTCCAGTTCTTCTTCCTTCGAGTTGGCTATTTTGTGTAAAATCTGTGTTTGTTTGATCGTTTGACGTACTCGCGTTGTGCCAATTTTTGGAAGGAGTGGTGGTTTCTGCAGCATTTAAATCTTTGATGTCATATTTTCCAGGTATAACGAGAATCCGGATTTAGTGGTATCAATGTTTCGTGTTGTCATGCAGCTCATTATTGGCGTATTTGCAGGTGGGTCCGTCTTTATATCAAAACTCACACTTTTTTGTTACATCTCGAAATTTCGTACCATATTATTTAGGTTTTTGGGTGTGGTCGCGAAAAACAGTAGAATCTTGGAAAAACTTCGTCAAATCATTATTACGATGTTCACCAACTAATAAAATGTACAAAAAAGATTCGATGACGTCACGAACATCAAGTCTCAACCAAGTTCAACACAAGAAACTCGTATCATCAGCGAGCAGCGGACCTGGTTCATGTGTCTCAAGCGCTGGCGATTCGCCAGCGTCACGATGCGTCGGACATGGATCAAAGTGCGATAAACACAGGAGCGGTGGCGTAGGATCTGAAACTCACATTTTCCGAGAGTGTAAAAGTAATAACAACAACAAAAAACAACATCGAGCGTCGCAAGACGAATTGAGTTCGGCGACGTCAAAGCAACGCGGCGTACATATTGTAAGAAATCAAGCGAGTTGTCAAAATCAAATGCAGCATAAAAACTCGCAACGCGAGGATCGAAAAGTAGGCGTGCACTTGCAAAAAGGCGGCAAAACGCCATCAGTCAAGTATTCGCCAGTGGACCGTAACGCTGAGATTAACAAAATTAATATGACACCCCCATCCTACAACGAAGACTCTAAAAATGGTCGTTCTCGAGTTCCACGTATCACACTTAGTAATGTCGATGCTAGCATACGTTTGATAGACTCAAATGCAGAAAAAGACACGTAATTTCCAATTTTGCATGACATATTCTAACAAATTGAAGGGATTGCCTCCGAAAGAATGCCTAAATCGAGTTCAGATAAGATGTTCAAGTTAATCGTCGATTAGTGATGCCGATTGGTAGAGTGTACACCTTGGAATTTACGCCGATAGACTACCCGTCCTGCCGCTATACTCCTGATTTGTCCGGCATTGCAAACGTTATTGAATATTGCTCAGAAACTGACCATTTGGGGCGGCTATCGCGTTTCGTTATTGATTTCTATCTTCAGTGTAGCCTTCTAAATTCTAACTTTTAGGCCACCGACCCATTGTCATTAATATAGGCCTATATGCGAATAAATATTGATTTTAACGAGCTCAGAATTGTCTTCCATCGTTGGTTCGTATTGAAGTCAATAATTAAAGATTTTATTATAATCGCGGCGATTAATAGTAGGCCTATTGATTATCCGATGATGCCATTCTTTTATGTACACCTAAAGTTTTCATGCTTAACTACTCACTGTGATTCTTTCTACATTTGTGTTTTATAACCAAACCAATCACCAAGATTTCGTTGCGTTTCTCTGCATTGGTCTAAAGAGATATTTTGGTAAAAGTGGCGCCATCGTCGAGTATTGGATGTGAACCGTGACTTTGTAATGACGATTGTTTTTATTACCGGCAGAGAAAAATTCCGCCGGCCGCGTGACAAATGGACGAAATGTCAGACGGTTCAATTTTGAAAGCATTTCAAACGGCTTATAGTCTTACACACTCAACCGATTTACATGAATTTACATAAAATCGAAATCAACCACACTCTCAAACAGAGCATCTGCAATTTTTGTATCGAAGCTGAGGGAGGTGTAATAATAATTAATTAATATTTTTTCTCTTCGTTTTTACTGGTTTCTTCACGCAGTGCATCGCCTGTTTTCTAGTAATCTTCACGCCGTTTCTTTAACCTATTTTCTTCACCCATGGACGACTTATGTTACTCGTCATCTTCAGTATAGTTTCGAATAAACTTATGAGTTTATCAAGCGCTTGTTGTGTGACTTTAGTAGCTCATGTCTACCACCTTGCGGACTCGCATGCTGGCTCATGGATGAGCGAAGTTACTAACCGCTCAGGAATACAGCACAGCACCCTATGAGCGTTATCGCTAATGGTTCTGACAGTAAACCTTAAAATTTGGTAATAGAGCGAAAAGACCCCGGGGTGACGTAGGCCACCCTAGCACTTGGGTACAAAAGGTGAAATCGAATTGTAAGAAAACCGCGTGCATTCGGACGATGCTGGTTGACTTGTATCTGTCAATCGTGGGCTCGTTGTTACGTAGAGCTGTTGGTGAATTACCTACTAGAGATCGACTGAGATGGATTTTTTAAAAGCGATGTTTCCTTAATGGGAAATAGCCAATCCATAGAAGACTTACTAAGAGCCATAACGACTAACAGTGCACGGAACCACAGTATCAAGTTTCCCTGGCGTTATCACGAACGAACGAGGTGAGGAAAGAGGAAAAGTGTCTGGGCGGGTGGGCAGCTGGGCGCAGCTGGTTCCTGGTTGTAGCCGCTCCTAGCAACATTTAACAAAATTAGGGTGCTGTATGTAACAATTTCCCATGTTTTGTTTATTTAATAAAGTCTTCATATCAAATTGTGCTAATAACTTTGGGAAAATATCCTTAATCTTCAAGGTATTTTCATAGGTAGGAGCAGTACCTAATATTATATGTACCACTGAACTGCCGAGTTGTGTCACCAAAACGCGACAATGGCTACCAAGAAGGATGAGGAAGATAGTCGATGTTGTTGCAACATTCGATTTCCGACCATACCTGAATTATGGATGATGTTCTTTGATTTTGCGTTTACATTGGGAACGACAATTGTATATATCGCTGATATTATCACTGATATCATCACGTTGAAAATGTATTGGGAACAAGAATGGTACACCGCCTTCGGATTATCAATGGGATTTATCATTGGGCCTTCGATATTACTTGCAATACTTGAGTGCCAATTTCTCATGAAAACGTATGGAAAAAATATCAAATGGGGTACGGTTATTCTGAGAACAGTGCTTAATATTCCGTTTCAACTCACCGTGGTTTGGTATCATTGTAAATTATCGTATCGATACATGAAAATTTGGCTTTCGCATAAAAATTCAAAAAATCAAAGCACGATGAGATCTAGCAGTCGAGGTGCGTCGATGTCAAATTTAGCTGATATCGATGATCGAGCGAATACTATGGAACGACGTGCTTTTATGGAAGTACCTGTTGACGATACTGCCGCATCTACTGCATATCCAATCAATTCAGATCATACATGGTGGAAACAGTTGACCAGAGAAGAATGGTTGTCGCATTTAAATAAAATGAAATTGACTGAAAGCATGCTTGAATCGTTACCTCAATTGTTGATAAATTTGTATCTTATTGTACGATACCCAAATACGGCCGTCGTGCAGTATATTTCTGCAGCGTTGTCGTATTTATCATTATGTGGAGGTATTGTTCGATATGATAAAACTAGAAAAGACAACGAAGCGGATCGTCTCATGGTTGATCGCACATTACTTCATTCCCGTGTTTTCGCGACGAGATTGGAATGGCCGCAAATTATGTTTCTGTCATTATACAAAGGATCGTTTTTGGCTGCGAGAATTCTTGCTTTGGTATATTTTACTGTGTATTTTCGAGTCTATGTGCTCGTGTTTGTGTTCATTCATTGGGTGTGCTTGTTGGCGTATTTGGTTTACCTATGGTACCCGACTGACATGCGGAAAAAAACGAGGCAACTGGTACAGGCTGATTATAAATTTCGTGCTTATATGTTTTTGAGTCAGGATTTTCTTAGCGTATTGCACAATAGTTTAGTCGGTATTTTTATCAACGTTAGGCCAAGAAATTATGCATTTTTAGGTCAGCCATATTGCTATATTTTTTGGTACTATTTCATATACGTTATTGAAAATATCGTGCTTTTTATGCTCCCCGGTGTCTATCTATCGATACGTGATGAAGAATCGTTCCTCGTTGAACGGCAATATTATGCCGTTATGATATGTGAGCTGCTATTAAACGTGATCGGCTCTGTAATGTGTATAGCATATTACTTTTTTGTACACAAAATGCGTGTATATTCACGAAATGCGTACCCGCAATTCGTGAAAACGTATCACTTCGTATGTTGTTGTTATGATAATGTTGATCCACCTTTGCCAAAAGAGTGGACTGTTTGTAAGCAAGCCGAAACGAGTGAAATATTTTTTCTCCGGCGAGAAAAATTGAAAGAGTATAAAAGTGGATTCACCACTGTCGTAAGAGCCAATCGTAGGCATGGCCGTAATCTCGAATGTTTTGTCGATGATCGAGGCCAAATCTTTTATGCTCCACGGAGCAAATTGTTCAAAAAATTGCCAACTAGAGAAGAAGAAGAATCGGTGAATATGCGGAAGGAAGCCAGCCGACAGAGTCTTGATAATATCGATAACAACACACCATCGAAACGATCAGAATCACATTCGACTTTCCACAATGAGAGATTAGTTGGTGAAGAACCGTCCATGGTATCGAAAGACATCGAGCTACGGCTTTTGCCAACATCTACGGAAAAACCCCCTCCCCTCCCTGATTCACCACCTGTAGCACACACAACATCTTCGTTACGAGGATCTATAATCAGCAAAAGCAGTGACCGAAGTTCAATAAAGACATCTCATCAAAAGCATGCAAAAGTGGCAAAGTCTTCCGACGCTACTGTTGCAGACGCAAAAGAGAGAGACACCACCCAACCTCCAACTGATACATCGCCGCTCCTTACCGATGCAAAACAGAAGAACAAAGATCCAGCTTGTAGTTCTTCTAATTCGACACGGAAGTCTGAATCAAAATCACACCATTCATCACGTCAACCAAAAGAAAGATCACCCAGATCACCCGAATCTAAAAAATCATCCAACCGCGAAAGAAGTGAGAGAAAAGAAAGTCTGCCCAGTAATTACGAATCTCCCGATGTTGCAAAATCCCCACAGAAATATGATTCCAAATCAGATCGTGAAAATGAGAGAAAATCGAGAAGCCCACGATCAAATAATGAGCGTGAAAGCTCAAATCAACCGCAACGATCAAGCGACCGGTCGTCTCGTCACAGTCCACACAAGAAATCAAGCACCAAACGTGACGAGAATGACCAAAGCGAAAGGTCAACCCCAGTAGGTCAATCATGGGTGTAAATTATTATTTATCGTCATTCACCCACACCAAGCATGGCCACAAAAAAATCAATCGTTTTGCAAAAGTCGCAATGTGCAGCCACATTACATCGTTATATCGAGCATGCGATGAATCGATATCTTTGTATCAGCATTATGACATGCTGGTTGCCGTATTGGAATATGCTACGTGAAATATGAAGAATTCTCACCATGGAATAGTCCCAGTGACCAGCACCCTATAGATTGATCAAAGCCTCCTCAATACCGATGGAGATTCAAATCTCCACAATACATGTCCTCCAATTTAAGTTCGATCGAACAATAGCAAGAAAAGATTCAAGACGATGAAGTATGTTGATTTTTCATGTTTATATCTAACCACTTCAGATGTGCGGCTTATATTGTTTTTAGATATGTATTATATAATACTCGCTATTGCTTATTTTCTTATAGTAATCGCTAAATCACTTCATTTTAATCTGTAGCATAAACTTGCTTAGGTCACTGTTGATTTTGTCGATTGCTCATGAATATCAACTGAAAAAGCCATTAGCCTAGCTCTATTTACTTATTACAGCAGGTGCTATCTATCAAGTTAAGAGTGTTCATCTGAGTTCATGGTACGATCATGGAATATTGTCCAATCCAACATGCAAGGTTGCACACGCATGGTTTAAGTCGTGATATCATTTTTTGTAGAATTCAATAAATATTCATTGTGTTGACCACAGTTTTTTATGTTGTGTAGGCCTATTCGATATATTTCCATTTGTTTCTTCCTCGTAGGCCTATAGATTTAAACTTACACTTACACACATTATAGTCCGGTGATTTATACCATTTCTTATCCTTATTGTAGCTTTAAGTCTTAGAGAGATTGGCACTGCACGTGTTGTTAATGGGCCATTAGTGTTGAATTTATATACGGTTACCAAATCTTGTAATATGATGAGTATATTATATTCTTTCCACCAAGCTATCGTCATACAGGTACTCTATCTTGTGCCAAAACCAATCAGTACACTTCCCTGTAGTTGACATCTGGAGTTGTTGTCTTGGCATTACCAGTAATTAGGACTTTGAAATGTGTGACGGCATAGGAATGCACAACATGTTTACTGGATCTTAACTTGTTT
Organism: Botrylloides violaceus; assembly: GCA_030412335.1. Taxonomy (NCBI): domain Eukaryota; kingdom Metazoa; phylum Chordata; class Ascidiacea; order Stolidobranchia; family Styelidae; genus Botrylloides; species Botrylloides violaceus. Next base: position 252,130 of record JASFYC010000526.1, on the reverse strand, counting down.
GTCAGCTGAATTTCAACTTTGTAACTGCTTTTTGATTTGTTTTCTTCTTTGAATATCATTCTGGATCTGCGTTACATGGTACAATCCTGGTAAGATTGTGTAAAATTCAGTTTTTTTGTAAGATTTTCTATGCCAATGCACAAATTTATTTTTTTGCTGATTCATATTAGCCATTTACCTCTATTGTTGGAACAACCCCATTCATATTGTTATAGTTGCTCTATATATCTGCTATGATGAAAACTTAATGGGTTAGGTCTGTATAGTTGTGGATCTAGCTATAGTCTAGCTATAGTCCTATATTGCAAGGGCGTTCAAATTTATATTGTATAGCACTTTCATACAACTCGTTAAGTCTATGTTGAAATATAGCAGATAGACTTCATTCAAGAAGCTGCTGGACTTCTCTTTTCAGCTTTTTCTTGCCATAGCCTCAACATTGTAGTTGAACTTGAGATTTCAAAAGCAAAAATGCAATTCATGGGCTCATAATGTGGCCCCAGCAAGCTTGGTAATCTGTCCTACCGACAGCAAGATTGATGTAATGTCAATATCCCATGATATTGATTTTACTTTCTTCAATGAGATGTGGCTACGCCAAAGCATGCCATCCATTTTTCCTGGTCGGGGCTCCTTTGTCAAATGTTACCCAATGTGGCCATGTTTCCATCTTCACCTGATGAAGGAGCGGAGCTCCGAAAGCTTGTGAATTATATTCCAATAAAGCTGTCTGTACATTAAATCTGTGGTGACTCACTATTACTGTTTATATCGTCCGCCGTTGGCTCTGCTATTTTTTGTGCCTATGTGGCCCTTGATCCATTACATAATGTTTGCCCATTCCCGTCTTAGGCCTTTTTGGTAACCTCTGAACTCTTCATTCTAATATTTCTATTATATATGCCTTATTGATCATTTGTAGTGTGATTGCTGTTACGATTTTACTCTGTAGGCATGTATTGTGTTTTTATGGTGATCAATTTCTATTACAAGTTATAAAACCAAAGAATAACCATGTATCGTTTTATATCTCTTGCCTTATCTCTGGTACGTTTGTGGGAAATATCGACTGATAAACTATTATTAGATATAGTTATGAACAATACTGGGGACCCGCCCACGAAGCGAATGCGCTTAACGGGAGAGGATTTAAGCAAAATTAGTAAAGATGAAATCATCCAACTCTACATAAAACAACAAGACGTTCTAGGTGATCTTCAAGCCAAAGCACCAGAGTTTGAAAGAGGTATGTGTAGATGTCTGTGTTTTTTTTTTGAATAATATTATAGTGAAGGCGATGGCAGACGATCAATAGATATTATGAAGATGACTTGATTTATTGAGAATTCAAACGTTCATAAGTTTTCGGAGCTCCGCTCATTCATCAGGTACAGATGGCTCTCTAAAGGCTTGCAAATGTTTTAATTATTATCAATAAATCAAGGCTGGAAGTTCAATCTATGGTGATCTTCTTGATTTTTTTGTCCTACATATTATTACCATGTGTGGACTGATGTGACGCATCTTGCTTTGTTTGTGGCACAAGTGCAGTAAGATAATTGTTGGGGTTCCAAAATTTCTTACTTTGCTCCACGGTGATTGGCAACTAGACTAGACGCAGAAAATTTTGGGAAGGTTTGATTTCATACTCTACAGTCTAGACCCCCTGGCCTATTACAAAATGATTTGTCATATCATGGTCGCTTGTATATTGCAGGCAGGGTGACAACTGGTGTTATGCAGTACAGTGCGTAATATATATATATATATTGTATTCAGAAGCTGGTGACAAGTCAAAGATTGCAGAAACAAGTCGTCGTGAAAATGTACTCGTCATGCGTCTAGCCACCAAGGAGCAAGACCTTCAACAATATGCTGTAAGTTGAGATTAGTTGATTGCTGTTGTATATAATTATTTGACAGGCTGGCTCACCCATGGTGCCATTGTTCTAGCTAAGACTAGTTGACCTAAATTTACCTTGTTTCATCAAGGGGTAGGCTAGTGTTGGTAGTACTATTCAGCTAATCTACTCCTTGTCTCTGTTTTCTTGCTTAATAGGTATCTTTTTGACTGGTGAATAAATACACATACTAGTACCTACATACATTGACAGCGGGCCTTACATTATGAAATGCAATCTCCATAAATTTCCGCTCGTTTTCACAGGCACAGATTGCACATATCAAGAAGTCGCAAGAAGACATCGCTGCGAAAAGCTTGCGCGAAGCTCTCCTTGATCCCGCCGTCAATCTCCTCTTTGATAAAATGATCGACGAGTTGAAGGACACAAAAAACAAACTGGAACAAGCCCAAAGCGAACTGAGCGCATGGAAATTCACCCCAGATAGGTACGCAACTGATAAAACAAGATGTCTTGTCTTATTGAGATAAGAACGATTAACCGTCGACCTCATTGTAGCCAAACTGGAAAAAAACTGATGTCGCGTTGCCGGACTCTGATCGCAGAGAACCAAGAGCTTGGCAAACAGCTGTCTCAAGGGAAAGTTGCTCAGTTAGAAGCGGAACTCGCGCTACAGAAAAAATACAGCGAAGATCTTAAACAAAGTCAAGAAGGTGATGAAAATGTGACAATATTGAAGCTTTGTCGGGCTTCTTGTCCAATGTACGATTGACTAAAAGTTCAGTCGCTGTGCATGAACAGTTGTGACGACTTGGGTCATGTTCTGTGAATGACTCGACTCAACTCTAGTTTTTTTTGCGGTGAATGACTCGACTCGAGACTCAGCATATTGAAGTAGAGAGAGACTTGATTCAAAATTTTGCGTTAATTATTTGCAAGTCATGAATCAATCAGAAAAAATCTGCCTCATGGAATATATGTCATATTGCTTCTGGGACAAACATTAATTTTCGACTGACATGAATATAATATATATATATATATGAATTCGAAAACAACGTTCGGAGAGAACAAAACTTCAATTTTTGATTGGAATGAAGATCTTAAAATCTGAATTTGATAACATTTTTTAATATTGCAAGACTCTTGTACTTTAAGGTCTCAGTCACTCAACTTGAGACGTAGTAACATTGACTTGGTTTGACCATTATGTATGAGGTGCTTGTCAATGTTGGGCCACATGCACCTCCTTCCACAACAATCCCCGTAATGTAGGATTGAGATCGGCCGAGACTGTAGATTTCCATTTTAGCAAGTGGCGACACATTATTATGTAAATTACACTGTGTGGCTGGACTGGGTCATGTTTCATCACCTCTCTACACTATCCATTGGAGCCTGACAAAGAAATTGCGGATGCATATTTGGCATCTTCGGATGGACATAGTTGGTGCCCCTCAATCCACCGACTTCCCGGAATTACAGTGGGCCCCTACCGATCTTCGAAACTGTCTAAAAATATTTTTTTGTCTGAAATTTAATTTTTTTTATAGAACTCAATGAATTTGTGATTCAACTGGACGAGGAGGTCGAGGGGATGCAAAGTACGATTCAACTACTTCAACAACAACTCGGCGACACCCGTAAAGAGGTGGATCGTCACAAAAAATTAACACAGGACATACGTCCTGACGATAAAACTAGGACTAAAGAAGGAGATACGGATTCTATCGATACGGACGTAAAAAGAACAGAAAACCGTAAGGATACAAGGGAACGGAGTTTTGTCAAAATTGAGACAGGCGACAATGAAAACGAGCCTGTCGAACACCCGAAATCACTCAACGAAAGGAATAATCATAATGAATATAACCCAAATGGTGATAATAATCAAGGTGATCTTGATGGGAGTGAAATTGATCAAAATCGGGACGAAATGGAGGTGGATAATGAAAATATAGGGGTGAGAGAAGGGGAAAGCGAAACCTCTACATATTCTGAGCATGAAATTATCGATGAGTCACAAGACTCATCGTCAGATAGGACCCCTGAACATGACTCGGCGCAAAATATCCAAGTCGATATCAAAGTGGGAGATAAAAAATCGGATGGGGATTTAGACGAAAGAGATATTAACCCGATGAATGACGGGGAAATGTATAAAGTTATAGATAGTGGGAGTGATGACGACACCCCGGCTAGGGTTGAAACAACCGAGGGGTCAGCACCATGTGAAAACGATAACACCCCAAAAGACCCGCTCACTCCGTCAGGGGAATTTATAGAAAATTTCGAACACGATGAAAATTTGGATTATGAGGAAACAATCGAAGAACAAGAGGTTCAAGTTGTGGAGGAAAAGGAAAAGGACGAAATGCATGATGATCCCGGTGAAAAGATCGACGTCATCGAGAATGGTGATTCAAATAAAGGTGAGAACGACAACACTCAACCAGAAATCGACCCCAAAAACAACGGCGAAGATGAGATAATCGAGCCAGACAACGCACCAGTGGATGAAGGTCGAAAAGACGAGGCGCAGCTCCAAACCGAAACTACACCGAACAAAACACCACCACTTGACGAAACCAAAGCAAAGAGTGAGCAAGCGGAATCGGCACCTACAGAGCAGACATCGACCATGGTGAAACTACCCAGCAGCAAACCAGAGCTGCAGTTACCGCCTGTTAACGGTCCACAAGCCGCCTTGTCAACCCTCGCACATTCCTTCATGCAACCTACCCAAGTACCTCTACTCGGAGACCCAACGGCGTATCTTATGAACCCTCATCATTTTCAGCATCTTCCAAGTGCTAGTGCAGCCTTGGCTCAGCAACAAGCGATATTAGCCGAACAGGCTATGATTTATAAATCTATGTTAGCCCAACAACAACAACAACAACAACAAGTTGCTGTTAATGATGAAAAATTGATGCAATCAAACGATACGGCTGATCCAACAAAAGTCGCCAATGAATTGCGAAAAAACATGAATCCTACCCCAATTGTTCCAGGTCTACAATTTACCGACCCATCCACCGCCGCGTTTTTGGCGCAATATAAGGCGATGCTGGCCGCACAGTCTATGTTTGTTCCTAGTCGTGACGGGAAAACTCCGCAAGTTCTTGCACCCGGGGGTTTAGGACTATACCCCGGCTTGCCGTTAGTCCAACCCTCGGTGTTAACGCAACAACAGACCAGCGAACATGGTACCACTAATAATGTCGCTGTGTCGTGGCCTTCCGGCACTAGTGTTTCTTACGCCCATCATCCACTAATGACACAGGGTTTTTTGGGTACAAACGCAACCCCAGGGATGATGATGTACCCCAATTTGACTTCACAGGTCGTAGCGCATCCTGCGCCAACCGGCTCAGGTGACCACCACCAGGTTTTAAACGGACTTCAGTCACAAAAGAATCAGGACAACACAGATACAAACCCTGCCAAGGAGGAACCGCAAGCCGTGGTGTGATCTTCACACATCCGGCATGCGGTATCATTATCCCTGCCATTTTATCATGATAATTTTTAGCCTATTACGAATTTTTGGCGATACTGATGTGAGAACACTGCATTTCAGGAAAAAAATGCATTTTTTCTATTCAGTTATGTTACAGATGATCTTGAAAATTTCCAATGACTTAGTTAAGAAATTTATAGTTACGAAGTAGTATACACTGAATATGACAGCTTGGGTATTATTGGCGCCGTATTTCCCCGATTTGAGTACCGGTACATTCCTTTTTGGGTACTTACAGTTCACCAGTGACCGTGCCAATACCGTTAGGTTAAAATTCAAAAACTATACTGCGCTCTGATGGCATAGAACTTGTAAGACGAATGAAAGTTCAGGGGTCATGTTGACTCAATAAACGCACGGAGGAATTTGTTTCACCAATACTGTTCATTTCACAACACGCCAGTATTTTAACGAAATATGTTGATTTGAACTATTTCCATCGCCAAGAATATTTTAAGTCCGCTTAACTGGCAACAAGAAAGGTCTTAGACACTCGGTGGCACTAGAGATCCTGACTCAATGTAGCCTTCGAATCATTTGCGAGTCGATGCTGATGTGCCTATCCCCTAAGAAACACGTTGGTTGGGCTAATGAGCAATTCGGTATAATTTGTTGGAGATTTGCAATTTGTGTTTATTTTCATTTACGTGATCATGTGGATGTTAGCGATGTATTTTGAAAATTAGTTTGCCTCGGTCTTACCCAAGTGACTGTCTGACACCTTGATATGGCTGGATTTATCGACAATACACCGCAACTCTCATTGATTTAGGTACAATCTCAATATTCCGATGATCGCTGGTGATGGGAGTCTCGAAATCAGAGTTATAATGTGCATAGCAAATTTCAACTTTGGCCTCGTTTTACTCTCCTGCATTTCAATCATGTGATTTTTGGATAGTGGTACTAACGTCTGATATTGGTCTCGTAGGTCCTAGAATGTGACCACATTTAGGCATTTGAATTGGATGTATCGCTGAATATGCATCAGGTTTTCGTTCATACTTTGACTATACGTTGTATTGCCCTAGTTTTGTTTCAGCTATACTGGCGTACAGTGACGTACAATACGACAATTGTTACGTGACAGTAGAGACTTGATGATGGTTTTCCGTTTTACAGAGGTGACCCTTCCGTAGGTCAATGTAAGTGCTGAGCTCCAGCGTGTTTGAGAGACCTCTGTCGAATGCGAGCGCACACATTTTGTATATTATCAACTTGAATCACATCACCATTGTTTTATTTGTGTCCACGCGAGTTGTATTATTAATGTGTAAAATGGTTGTTTGATCTTTTTTTTTACAAAAAAAACATAATTGCCCGCCACATGGAATCAAAATGATTTTGTTCGTTGTTGTTCGAGGTTGGCCGACACTGATATGTTAATTTATTATGTGTAAGTGGGAAGGTAGGAAACACCATAGGTCTAGCGTAGCCATCAACATGCGGTTCTTACAATTTTCTCGCGCCCATGACCCAGCCGCAGCGGGGAGCGAGCAAAAAACCTCATTGGTCAGGTGTGACGCCTGCCGAACATGAGATCCGGGGTGTAAGTGATGCTCGGTAAACAGCTAGCCTAGGACTTTTGTCCGGTCGATATTCAATCAGTTAGGATGTGATGTGCGGAACCATGACAGTAAGTACGCGCAAGTGATCAGCCGGGTCAAGGGACTGGGGAGTATGAATCCAATCAGGGAGGGGGCTCAGTCAGTGTTCGCGAGAATGGTTGGGGAGGTGATCCAGAGCAGGGCGACTCACGGCTAGGATGGATTACCGTAAGCAAATGGTCGAGTGAAAAATGCAAAGTTGAAGGATAAGTAGCCTACACATAAATATCGGCGACCCTATAGTAGTTAACTGATGCAGGCGCAAATATGCTACAGAAAAATGTCGAGAGGAGTGATCCGCTGTGGCAACTGGCAACTCGTTTGTCGATGCGCGAAGTTGAACAAGCATAAGATGTCGCTACAGAGCTTTTGTTTATGTTAGATGACAAATTGTGAGTGTGGGGTAGAACGCGAAAACAGTCAGTATCAGTACGCCTGTGTTTAGACGCAAATATTATAAGTTGCGTGTTGCGATGAGGATGACTCGTAGTATAACCTTACGCGTCGGCTGTTGCGTTCGAAAGCGACATTTTTTAGAATTGTATGACTAGATGCGATAGCCTACTGACCGACTACCGAAGACGTCACTGGCATTCACTATTATAAGCAAACAAGGCAGTCTGTTTGTTTGTAATTCCGAGAATACAGACAATTTATAGACGAAATATTGAATATTTTAGGAGATTGGTATTTGTCTATAAAAGCTGGCCGATGGAAACGTCAATTTGACGTATGGATACAAATCAATTCGCTATTGATAGAGTAGGTGCAATACATGGAAATTTTACGAAATTGCGAGGCTAGCGATGGCGAAGTCAGTTGCATCGGACACCTTGGTGCTGATTTCTCCAGCAAGATGTGATTTAGGCAGCAGATGGACAGCATTTATCAGCCTAGTACTAGGAAGGCATCAATATTTACTTTTGAAACTCATAAATAATTCATGTATGAAAGGGATCGAAGATGAACATACCTACTGTACGTAGACCAACTAATGCCTTGCTTATTGGTGTCACGGCCTAGTATAGGCTATATGCCAAATCTAAACTCGATGATGACCATTTGAACGTGGGCTTTCCTTTACCCATGTGTACGGTAGTCACTCTACGCCTACGGTAGCCTATGCAGGGCGTTGTCAGCATTTATGAGGTTGTTGTTGCTAGGAGGATGATCTGTCTTTCGTAAGCAACACTCGAATTGCGAATTCTACAGTTCGATTTTTCTTTACCAAATTAGTATTCCGGGTAGGCCTATTTACTTTGACATAAGGCGATGCGTAACGTAACAACATGTGAAAGGCGTCGGCACTTCAAATTAGCGTAGAGTGTGATGCTTGCCGTAACGTACTTGTTTACTATGCTGCATATTACCGTGACGAGCCTTTATTAGGTGATGGGCCGACCGCAGGCCAGTCTCGCCGGAAAATGAAACGTAATAATGCCCTGACTGTAGTAAGCCTGTCATCTTGCTAAACCTTGTGTGTAATAGCACTAATTCATATTATGAATATCAAAAGTGATTCAAAAATGTACTTCTCATATCTCATATTCGACTATTGCCACTATAAGTGGATCCGTTCATTGATCTCGTGGCTTTCAAACAGATTTAGATCAGAGCTAAGATTGCGATCGATGCTCTACTCAGTCTACTGTTCTCCCCCGAGAGAATCCACATATCCGTCCACCAATGTATCGACGAGTAGGCTACAGTATATAGTCCTGCTCAGCGCACAAGCAATGTTTGCGTTGGATATAGATGATGCGCATTAGCCGCTCGCTGGACATCCTGCGTTATTTTGGGGTCGATTTTGATTAGAATGTCTGGCTTAGCGTATCGCTCGTCTGAGGAGGCTGTAAAGCACCTCGAGGTTCCGCACAAGGCAGGGAAGTTTGTAATCGACAGCAGGGTTTTGTCTGCAGCGAAGCTAGATATATGTTGTAAACTAGTCTAGAATTCAAGATTTATGTCACTTCCGTGGAAAGTCGAAAAGTCGAAAATATGACATACGTACAGAATGGATATGCGAGGAAAGAACCCAACGATAGGAATCTAAAGCATGTTGCATTTGCCACGCAGACACACAAAACTACCACCTCTGAAAGACCGAGGCTATGTCGAATATGGTATCGACTATAAATCTAATTACACAGATTTCAAATTAATTTTCCCGCGGTACAAACCACCTTTGAGTAGCAATCCTAGGCACTAAACCAAGGATTATAACTTTGTGTCCTCATCACCGCTACAATCGAAAGTGGTAAACTTGAAAGTATTAGCCACGTCCCCATGGAGAACGACCAATAGTCATGCATGGTTACCATACGATAAAACATACACTTACTACATTTCTTGTTTCGACTAGACCTATAGGTAGGCTGTAATATGACTTTACAGAGTTCACAGAGTGTTGTGACTGGTGCGATAGAACACAACCAAAAGCCAGAACATCGACGCAAATCGTATACAGAGAAGCTATTGGAATATAAAGAAACCATTGATGAACCTCAATCGATCTGTTCGAAATTATGGACGAAATTTGAAAACTACGTTGCACCTGACTCATTGCTTACAATGCCGTTTTCATCAGCGCCTAGCGGAAGGTAAAGCAAATTTTGATTGGTAATGTTTGATGTAGGTCTTATTCTCGAAGTCGCGAGTAGTGTAATACATAGTGTTTATTCCCGCGCCGCAATTTCACTGTAGGCTACTCTCTGCGGCAAACGAATTTTACAAACAAGGGTGATATATAAGGACTCAATTTATTTTTGATAATGTGGTTGGTAATGATACTTTAGACAAATGTAATGATAGTCTACAACTTGGGTGCATTGGTAGATATCGCCATGCTGAACTATCATTACTCCGACAAGAATGGTGATAATAAGTAGGCTCAGAATTGTTTTGGGCTCAACTGTGGTACATACCAGTATTGTATCCGTATGCTAATCATACTTTATGACGCAGGAGTGGCACAGCCCATTGCTGGGTATATTTGTACCCTTGCGCCAACCACAACACGCAGATATTGTGAAACTCTATACCTGACTCTGACAGGCCCTATTCTACGCTAAGTCGTTAACCCCAGTGCACTGGCCATCATAATGCAGCGAGGGTGTGATTAGTGGTCATGATTTGAATATTCGATCTATACTGACTTCGACTCGTAGGCCTAATACGTCAAGCATTACGTCATGAATTCTGCTGGGAATGCAATGGCGCTTATAAAGTACAGAGTATCAGTTTAGGTTGTGCTTGGATGATCTGTGCTATTTTAAGTCATGGTTTAATGTCTATCTTCATACGTCTGTAGCATATAGTCATAATACCGTATGTTGCGGATGGCTAAATCGACAAGAGGTCACGTATATGAGACTATACGTTAATTTATTCATGTGAAGCGATCTGACAGTTGTTAGGGAAATTGTTGCTACAGGGTTACACGAATGAAATGATAATAATTTATAAGTCCGAGGTAGCGTACCAACCAATGCTACGATATGTCGCCAATGGAGATCTCATTAATATTGCTATGGATATAGACTATACGTCACCCTAACATTTACACTCCTTTGGTAATACTGTCCTTATCATGAAAGACAGCGATATATTTAAAAATTACTTGTCCCTCTGACAATATTTCACTGTACACGACTACACGTATAAGGTTTAACGTCGCCCAATAAACCACATCATGGAATATGAAGGATCTAAGCTCGTGGGTGTCACCACCAAATAGTTGACATGCCATATGAGGTACATATGTATACGTATGGGCGTAAATGGGATATTTCATGTGGTTTTTTACTCGAGTATGTCGGTTAAAGGAAGATGGTGCAAGCGTATTGATTGTTCTTAATGAAATATGTCGTCCCCCCACACTAGAGGCCTATTATATGATTTAGGAACATTTATTAGGGTTGAATGATTCGTAATCTGCCTTACGCGATGACCTAGGGATATCAACAGAGGCTACTACGGTAGACTTGCGATCAATCAATCATATATATCGACTATATAATACATAGCGTACAAATGGCTTGTTGGTACGCTTGTCCTACGAGAATACATTTGTGTACGCCATTGATCATGGTAGGCTTAATTACTAAATTCCTATTTACTCAGCTGATGGCTGACTATCATGCTTCACACTTTCATGTCAAACTTGGAAACCTTTCAAGGCTTCACTGACGTGAGTGAGATGCATAGCGACATTGATGGCCATAAGATAGAAACAAGTGGTATAAAATATATCAATAAAACAGAATTTAGAAATAGTGCTTCGTTTTGGGTGTGAGTAGGCCTGTGCGTTTGCCTGAATCGCTGTTGTATCGACCTAATGACCTCTAGCCCAAAGTTCAGTAGATCCAACCCGCTTCGTCTCTCTGCTCTGTGCACCATAGAGAATTGAAATGTAAAAGGAATGGTTAGGATCGATTTGGCCTCACCTAAAGGCGAATTCAATGTTGCATAGCAACAACAAAAAATTGTCTTAATCCCAGAAAAATCGATTTTATATTAAAGACCTTACAGCAGTACAAATAGTCATTGACGCAAATCCAGATCCGTTTCACGCTTTCTGCCGTAACTGACGGGATGTGGCATTTACACATTAATTTACACATTCATCATAGAAATAGTTACATTTTACACATTCATGCCCCCCCCTACCCCGCCTCCATGTGTAGCCTAGGCCTTGACCAGTCGGTGCCAGTGCTAGAAAAGACATCGGATATCGATAGTCAACGCCTGGATGTGTCATGGAACGTAGCTTACGGCTACATTCGTATTTTAAACAAAAGTATTATATGTATATCGTCGGCGGGTAATGTCAATATTTTGCCCAGGCAGCTCTCACATGAAGTCGTGCGATGTGTGTTTCATTACTGAGCCGCAAGTGGACACCGCTGTGCGTTATGTCACGTTACCGTTAGTGGGCGCGACAGAGCAATGACGTCATTGGAACTGTTGTTTATTTTAGTCGACGTGTTGGCGAAAGGCAAAAAGGTCGAGGCTTGCCATTGTGCGGTGATTTTGTTTGTTGTCGTTGGCATACTGAAGGTATTTAATGGCCTTGGGCGAAAACTTAGTTTATTCAGCATATCAGTAATATCTGAGGAAACTAGGTGTCACTTGAAATCAAAGAATTCTACTTATCAAGTCCGTACTAAGGAGCAAAGATGGACACGTAAGTAACGTGATTGATTAATTGCCAAATTTCGTGATGCATTCACGTTCAGTAGTAAATTTACGTGAGGCGTTGAGGTATAATTAGCAAACTTCTTAAATTGTGACATATGTAGGTACATGCACTAGTGTTGCATGTGAATGATTCCAATTCACAAATGAAAAGTGTCGCTGCTACCTGCTAGTCAGTGCTTGACTAGGCTGAGCCAACCACTCTTACCACTAGAGAAGTTCATACACATATCTATGTAGGCTGCAACACAGGCATGATGGTGACCCCAACTTCAGTACTCATTTGTTTGGAAATCCAGTGGGGCAATAGGCCAGGCCCAAGGCCCTGTATCATATCAATCCGGTATACAGCTACATACATTCTGAACGTTGATAATTTTGAATTTCATGTGTTTTTATCATGTTCTGAGTTGTAGGCCTGCTTTTTCAGTAGTTTATATAGGTTTGAGTGATTATGCTGGTATACATGGCAGGCTATTGCCAGGGATGTACTCTTGTCAGTGACTGTGTAGCAGTGTAGGCTATTCCTTGTATATGTTGACTTACACTTTACTGTACTTTGTATCAGTTGACTATACACTATACAGTTCAGTGTTGTGAAATGCTCGAGACGGTGGCTGTTAAATTCCGAGGTTCCATATTGCGCATTGCCAATTATTTCATGGTTATGTAGTAAGGTAGGCTATGTGTCGAAATTATCTTATGCATGATTAAAGCTGTCTATCAGTGGGATAGCGAGAGCCCTAAATAGTCAGATTTTGTTTTTGGTTTAAATTTTGTCACCGCTTCCTGGCGTCTAAGACCAGTAGGATTGTAGGGAACACACCATTTTGACCTGGCTTCTTAGTTATGAAAAATTTGAATTTTTTTTTGTTTTTATCAATCAAGTTGTGAAAATGTTGGTATCCTTCGTCTTTGGTATATTGCTTTAGAGTGAATTTATCCTACAAGATTGGAACAGACCGGCCTGATTTAGGAGCTGGTCATATTTTGGTATAGGAGAGAGAGAGAGAGATATTTGCAATTAATCATAATCTTACGGTACCGGTACATAGAACATAGTACATTGGTACTATACATTAATTTGACAAGTCAGTGAGTGGGTGGCGGCTTAATCTCTCTCTCTCTCTCTCTCTCTCTCTCGTTCTCTTTGCGCCCTATCCAATTTGTGGGCAAAACAGTTTAGAGCCGCTTATGGCCAAATGCATTTTTTGTCGTAAGCTCTTAACCTTTCCCATTTGTCTGGCGGCAGCTTTTTTACTGCTATACAGGGCCCCATAGTGTGAGAACGCAGAGTTAGTCAATTATACCAGAAGCCATGCAGGAATGTTGTGAATTTCTATTTCTATTCTACATATTAGTTCCTATTATGACTGGTGAGGATTGAACGACCAACCGTGCAATGGACCTTTTGTACTGTGCATTGTGTTCCTCACTGAGCAGAACATGGTCCTAAGCAAGAGCAAGACAGTGCAAACGTCCATTTGCACCGTTAGTTAATGGTGCATGCTCGTACGGGTAATTGATCGCCATCATGTAATGAGTATATGTCATGTATAATTGGCGAACAAAATATCGGCGTGAGCGGAAATGCTGCGACGTGCAGACAGGCTAATGGATAAATATTGCCTGATACAATTGTCAGTGAATCAGTCCTACAATTCGTCATGGCACCAAGTTTGGGTGACAGTTTTTCATTCTTTCAGCAATGCATTCATGTTGTATGCATGCATTATAAATTTATTCTCAAAGATTATTCGTTGCCACTCATCAGGAGAAATCGGCAAATTTAACGGGAAAGCAGAGCGAAAATTTTACATGTGTTTCGGTGCAATAATTCAATGTGGAAATATAATTGTTTTGGTCTTTTGAGACGGTAATGAACCATGTCTAATTAGATAGTCTGTTATTATTATTAGACAGACTTTTAAAGGTTCCAAACATTTGCTGTTTTTCTTTCATATTATCAAGCTCTGTTGCAAGGGTTGCATTAGGCTCCATTGGTTTATAGAGGACTAGTTTTAGCCAGTAAGTGTTACTCCTACGTAGAGAAAAGCCAGGTCAGCGTGGTTGGATCAGGCGCATTATCCAGGTCGATCTAGCATCCGGTATGATTTACTATCATCGACACCATTTCTTGATCAGGCGCGATAAATACGTATTTTTTTAATATACGCACGAATTATTAATAACTGATTGTTGTTGAAAACGCAACCAACAAACGTGTGAAAAACCTTCAAGTCGCTTTACCAATGCCATCGGCCCATCGCTTCCTTCGATTTACAGTAGGCAACCGTAGACGTGTATGATTGGATTCAGTCGTTATTTTCTGCTTTCGCTATCTTCATTCATGTTGAATTCGCCTCAATTGATATAATCCTTCTAAATTTAATTCTTGCCATTTTAGAATATGCTTTTCAAACAGTAAGTAGGCTGCAGGTGTTGCTACATAGGATCTTGCTCATTTCCTGATTGTTAAATCTGTTGTGCGTATGGGTGTAGGCTTGGTTTCATTGCTGTGTTGGCTTTGTGATTTATTAGTATCAAGATTGAGACGAGCTGTTGGTTTGTTACAGTTGGGGGTTAAACCCACGGTATATATTGATGACGTCATAATTATACGTTCAGAAGCGGTCGTTTTAGGCGGGAAACGCTCCACATGCTCGTTACGTTGCGTAATTTGCGGTTTGCATGGAGTATAGTCATCAGTTGTGTCGCCGCCTTGGTTTTAATGTTTAATGTGTCAGTTCGATTAAATTTGAAAGCCAATACTCTCTGTACAGTCTGTAGCGGTTTAGTTCCTTGAGTAGATTTGCGACAGAGCGTGCGCATCGCGCAAATTTTTGACCCTGTTGGGTTGTAACATTGGACAAGGGGGGCGGGTTCAGGAGCAAATAGACGGAATACTCAGCCAGCTTCGTGGTGTAATGCATGGCCTACTTTACCTAGAGTAGGCCTAATGGTATGTCGTCGGCCACGAAACCGATAGGTCTCAGGTTCAAATCCCGAGACTGCATCAGGCCAATGATTTTTAAAATGGTATGTAGGTTTGGTGCTTGACTTCGATAGACTTCCTTTTCTTTCGCCGCCTTTTTGTACACCCTGCATCGTGTGCGTGACTATATATGCGCGAATATTGCAATACTGTTCCTTCATATAAAGCTAGCGTGAAAGCTTCCATAATTATGGTGACAGAATATCAAACCGCCTTCCTATTCAGTGCATCGATCATTTATGCGGACAAAATTAAGCGATATTGCAGCTGCTCGCATTACCGATTTTATTTCACGACATGATGATATTATTCGACATTAAAAATGCAATTCATGTATTTTAAATGACTGCTACAGTAGCAAAGGATCGATTTCGTGTCTGTAATTGGCAAGCTGCTTCTACGTAGCTTGTCTTTTGAAATCACATTCCGTTGATCAATATCGCGGGCCTTCTTTCCCGTTAGGTTTGCTTATTGAAGCTTTACCACAGCTGAGATGATAGGTAGGTTGAGCAGCTACTAAACGGAAATCTATAGATAAGACGAGTTTTCCTGTGCGATTGCACTGCATTGAATAGACATTCAGTTTTTTGTTGCAAGCAATCATGTTGTATTTTGGTTGGCAAGGATGTGGCATCGTTGACAGAGGAGATTGCGATAGTTTCAAGATCTTTCGACTTTATTGTAGACTCCTGGAAAATGCAGATTAGACATGGAGGCACTGAAAGAACCGGTAGGCTATCGAACTCAAGTGCCACCCCTCCACAATATTATGGCCGTCTAGCGAAGAAGCCATAAGGATACCCTTTTTAACCTCTTTTGTCTTGGAATTTGAAGCCCGGACCCGTATTTCAGTTGACTCTTACCGTATCTAAAACATTGTATATTTCAACAGCGCTTCGTTGTGTTATCAAACTTAGCGTTAGGGTTATCCCCACCAACGTGAAAGACAGTCTTGTCTAATTTCGTAGCAGGAAAGACCATGCTGATAAATCGTATGAATGCACAAATGGCAGAGATTGTAGAATTTGCGAAATTTGATCCAAACCGGGTCAAGTCGTCGGACTATGTCATCGTTGGAGAAGCGCGGTCACGGCAGCAGTCAATATTATCGAGCATACTTGCATCAGCGCGTGGTCATTTTCAAAAGTCAGTCTATGACATGGAACGGACGCAAGACAATTTCTTTTTTATCCCGGCGTTTTTAATTTTTCTGTATTTTGTGTTGTCCTGTATGAAATCAACGTTTGAAAACGCATCTGCCATTAACAGCAATGCAAAGTAAGTTGTTATCTGACTTTCACTGGCGAACACTTACAGTATATGTATAGTAGAATGTAATCGATATGGCGGAGTCACCACAGATATAACATCCAACGTATAGTTTATTGCGGTGATGCAGTCCTATTTATTACTCTTCTGGTCGTCCGCCAACAATTCCAGAACAATGATCACCAGCTCGCAGTAACCAATACTTGTCCCGCCACTGTGCCCCGCCCCTATAGATTTCGGCCTACGACCTAAATTGCTGGCATAGTTTGAAAGGTTAGCGATATGACGTTGAGGGGTTTTGTTATACAGTAAGTAATTGCTATGATAGCTATTCAGGTTACGTGTTCCGTTTCGTTTCGTATATTGCTTCACGAGCATGACCATGGCCTACTCGATTTAATAGGTCATGGCATGATTAAACCTTGCCCATGGCTGGATTATGTTTGATAGTTGCGTTGTGTACTGTTTCAGTTACGTTTTGGTCATGAATGAATGTATTAATTCCAAGGCCACCGTTCAATGTATAGAAAGATGATGCAAATTGCTGAGTTGGCCGAGTGGTTTGACTGTCTGCCTTCTGGTTTTGAATGTGATCCGAGCTATAAACCAGAAGTATTGAGACCCTTACTTAAGCATTTACCAGCCGTACACGACCTTAGTATACAGTATATATAGTTGAAAACGCCATAAATCAACAAGCAGCATTTGATGAAAGCATGACATAATAAGCTATTCGAAGCTCTACGATGTTGTACAGGGTAGATCGTGGTATTTTCCTTTGTCCGACGGCTTCGCCGTCTCATAACTCATAATACATTCACTGTTGGTTGAATAGCCCTCCTACAGGAACTGCGCAAGATTGCAGCTGTGACTGTGATCCGGGCTATAAACCGGAAATATTGACACGTGTACCGTAAGCATTGACCTGGCGTACATGACCTACGTAGTTGGAAAACGCCACACACGTCAGATGTCATTTCCCTTCATATCCTACACTATGCGTAACAGACTGTCAGAAAGATGTGTATTTTTACACCGACGCTATGGGGTTTAATTAGTCTGCTTGATTGCAATCTTCAGCTCACAGAACCGCGAAACACGCTGATCTGATAATAGACTTGCTCGCATGCTGGCACTTTCGACGTGATTGATGAAGAATAATATATCTAACTATATTTCATCTTTGCTTTCAATCTCAAGTGGGTGAAAGCGAGATGATACATTATCGTATTCATTTATTTCAGGTCGATACAAATGCGTCTGTATACTCTGACGAAAAGACAATTTGCTCTTGTGTTCGTCACATTCTTCTCGTGCTTCCTACTCACTGTGCTAATCGGCCTCGCAGGTCGGTGTATTGACTGATTCACTTTTACTCCGCTAGAAATTGAGTGCCACTACATGACCCTACGCTAAAAGGAAGGGTTACGCGAACTTCAGACCACGCGGAATTAGCAAAATAGACCTGGCGGTGGTCGTCCCATCTTAGCTAGGCCTCCTTTCGCTCACTCTACGTTAATTGCACGATTATCTCACCGGTGCCCCCGTGCCTAAACCGCATCAGGAAATTCTCCTAGGAAATATTTTACTTATTACGCGGACTGCCGTGTTTCTGCTTGAGACGCTTTTTAGTTTAACCGGAAGCCGCGACTTCATTATACCACCCCGTTTTATAACTGAAGAATATGGCTTCAGTTGTTACTATGCTTTTGCCGCGATCGTGCCTTGATTCAATGATTGATGTATTTGTAGGGCCGAAAATTATCAACACAAGAACTGTTAATGACACGGCGGAAAGTAATGACATGGTAGGAATTGTTTCTGTCTTTTACAATGGTTTTCCAAAGGAGATCTGTTGGTTAAATATCAAAATATCTGCATAATTATGTGTTCCCTGGTTCTCAACTCGTCGACTCTCCGAAATGTTTCAAACAGTCAAATCTTGGATATCGAGAGAAGTTTGTAGGGAAATATAACCACTTCCTAGTTCCTAATACCACTAGCACTGCTGGCTAACTGTAAGAGCATCATGCAGACTTTGATTATTTCTTGGAAATCGCGATGACGCTTTTAACACTTGTGCTTAACTAATTGCTGTTATTATCATATGCTATACTTTAATTGGCCTTCTCGAGTCTGTAGTTTCGTCTGGGCTACTCACTTTACTGATAGCGATACTTGAAAATAACTTGCATGCATTCTATTTTGTGTCTGCTCATGTTCTATTGTTGCATCAGAATGGACCTTTTCGATTGGAGTCGCCTGTTTTGTCAACATTCAACCAACAATTATGGCTGCTCGCTGATGTCAAGGTCAACAATCCGCCAGGTATGTAAGTCTGCGTGTTGATATTATGTAGTAGAAGAAGTCCGCGGACTTCAAGGGTGCGTGCGGGAAAAATATATCGTTAGCCTCAATAAAATATGGCGGTGTAATTCTGTGTCCATTTGGACTGAAATCGTCAGATTCAATACTTCAAAAATTACGCTTCGTCTGGCACCACAACGTCGTCAACCATAGATCAAACTCCTATGATATGCAAATGAACCAGTATTGTGTGTGTGTGAGTCTGAGTAAATGCAGCAAAAATCAAATGCGGACAAAAATAAACACCGTTCTTTTTTCCTTTCTTTTCTGTTAGGATCACACATATCCAGAGGATTTACGATGGGTGTTCATATCTTTTACGTCGATATCGATGCTTCTGGGCATTACGGCATTCGCGCACATAACCGTTCTAGAATGCTATCTTGCTATGGAATGAACTGCGACCCGGTTATCGTACTCCATCTCGGCTTTTTGGAATATAAAAAGTTGAAAGTGGAAGTCGTGTTCTTTGGATTGGAGGATTTAGAGAACATGATCGGAGGAGTTACTTTTGAAGTGAGTATCAGCGTCAAGCTGCTTCTTTCTTTCGTGTAGCATTTTTGTTGGACTTTTCCTCGGACTAGATACAGCTGCCCCAGCGGCTTATAGACTGCACAGGAGTGGATGTCGTGATATGTGGTTTGCTCCTCTGTACCACACTCGCATGCGCACTGGGCGCAAGATCCCACTTGTGAAGGGACAACCTGAAGCATCCCACCCTTGTTCTAGGACGATTAGGACGCCTACACGCCAGACGCGGCAGATCGAAGCCGGTCGAGGACGCGTCGGGTGTCTAACTTTTAGGTGGTTTATCATTGGCCTGATCCTGCAATTTTAAATTTTGTATTTCTAGCAGAGCTACAATCTGATTCTATTTTTCAGTTTAAAACGTACAACCCAATCTTCACGCAAGTTGAAATCTGGTTCCGTTTCGCCTTCCTCGTCCTTTCGTTTATAGTGACGGTAAATTGTCTTTGAAATTCGCTTTTTTCCCCGGACATAATATGCAATGTATTTTTTCAGTGCATGTATGCACATTCACTGAGGCTCTTCCATATGAGAGATTGGACGATTGAACAAAAGTGGATTTCTCTATTACTTCCGTTGCTGTTGCTTTACAATGGTATGTACAGTATATACAGTCTGCCTAGCAAGTAGCAATGTAATACTAGATGGAAAAGCAGTAGAACTACAGGAAACGCTAGAACGCGGTTTGTGCTGCAAGTTGGCATCTGCAGTAGGGCTAGGGTGCTTTGAATCCAATCACCCACGTCGAATCAAAGACGTGAAAATGGGTATTCGCTGCGTTCCTACCACGCTCTGGAATTATAGCGATATTATGGTGAGGTGGTGACGCAACACGGCTCAGACAAGTTCCTCCTTGTCCAACTACATGCTCACATGGTGCGCTGTACTCCCTCCAGATGTACAGATGTACGGTCACTAGTAAAAATGGAAAGTGCCCCAGCCACAGTCTGTCCAAAGCACCCGAAATGGGTAACCTCAGCAAGGGCAAAACTTTTAATGTATGGTCAGGCCACGCGATAACGGAGATGCGTTTTTGGCTTGTTTCCTTACCTGCAAAGCGATCAATGCGCAAAAATACGTCAGAAAATCCGATATCTATAATAGCCTACTAATTCTGAAGAGGGTTTTCCATTTGTAGGCATTGCTTTATGCAGGGCGTTCTAGCATTTATGGTGACCAGGACGAGGCCTTGTTCCCCGTGAGCACGTGGGGTGACCAAGACAAGACCTTATAATTTTAGCATTTATGGCGACGACGATATATACAATTATAACATTTATGTAGACCAGAATGAGGCCTTGTTCCCAGCGACCACGTAGTTCCTCGTGAACACGTGGGGTGACAAAGAAGAGTCCTTATAATTATAACATTTATGGTGACTTGGATTTATACAATTATAGCATTTATGGTGACAAGAATTTATACAATTATATTATAACATTTATGGTGACCAGGATGAGGCCTTGTTCCCCGCGAGCACGTGAGGTGACCAAGACAATTATAGCACTTATGGTGAGCAGCCTTGTTTCCCGCGACCACGTGGATCTCCGTGAGCACTTGGTAACCCGAGCGCAGCCGGGGACTCTGCTAGTTCTTTCTAAATTTCGACCGTCTTGACAATTATCACGGTGCCTGACACTTGATAAATACTCCAATCTTGATTTTTATCAAATTTTACTGATGTTTTTCGTCGCTGATTTGCCGAATTCTAATATTTCAGACCCTGTCTTCCCACTTAGTTTTTTGGTGAATAGTTGGATCCCAGGATTCGTCGATACTGTATTTCAGGTACATCCAGCTCATTTTTCTTACCACGTAATTGCGTCATTACATAATTAAAATATAACTCATTCTCATCGTGGCGTGTTTCTCTTATCCAAAACTCGTGCCGATTACAAATCGCTCTATTTAAAATTACCTCCATCAACGGAATAGTCTGAGGATAAATTCCTTCTCACAAACCAGAATTGACATCTATTCTAAGCTTTTGTTGTATGGTTAGAAGATTTCAAACCTGGCATAATATTCATATTCGGTGTAGCGAGTTACTCCACCTTTTTGATCTCCAATCTAAGTCACTTTGACTGTGCAGACGTCATAGCCCAAACAAATTACAAAAATTTCCGAACGAAAGAATAAGAGCCGTCTATTGTCATTATTGTGCACTCTGTGTACGATTGAATAAATGTCTGTCTGTCATGAATTTTTTGCCGCATTAATGAGGTGTTTATGTTTATGTTTTATTATTTAGGCAACGTTTTTGTGCGCGCTCTTGCTTTTCTGGTTGTGCGTTTACCATGGAATACGAGCCACAACAGAACGAAGACGTTTCCTAACGTTTTATTTCCCAAAACTAATTCTCTGCTTTTTACTATGGCTGGCTGCTGTTGTTCTGGGATCATGGCAACAGTAAGTTAGTCTGGCTTACATGTGATAAAATGATATCAGGGAAATGAACTATGATGCTTGATTGCAGGTATAATGAATTAACTGATCCTACCTATCAATACAAGCTGGATATACGAAACTTCACGGTAAGTATGTCGTATACATGTTGTAAACTAATGCCTGGTCACGTTGTATGTTAAAGGGGTTGTCTCGTCAATATATGACGTTGGTTGATGTGTGATATCTCTCCCTCTCTTCATTTGTGTTCGATCAACGCATATACCGCGAATGAGCACAAAGCGCGTGTCGTGCGGCGATTCGACGGTACACAATAATCCTGCGAAAAGGCATGGGCTCACTGAACACTGAACCAACTCGTGTGTATTTCTTTTGCAGGGGATGAAGATTCTGTTCTTTATCGTCGGAGGATTGTATATTCTCTACCTCATGTTCTTGTTGATTCGTGCTTGCACCGAGCTTCGTTTGAAACCTTACTTTAACTTGAGGTTGAAATTTATAACGCTCTTGACTGCCTTCGTTTTAATTATCAGGTTTGTATGGACTTCCGTCGGTCGAAAAATTATATATCGTAAAGAAGATTCACCACGGATTTAACATCCGGACTTGATTTATTGAGAATTGTAACAGTCACAAGGTTACGGAGCTCTGCTCCGTCATCTATTGAGCATCCGCCATTGGCTACACTATTCTTCAATCTTTTGTAATGTTTTGAACCTTTGTTCTTTTTCCAGCATTGCTATCATTGTTCTGAGGTTTGGTTCTAACGTCCTGCAAGACAACTTCGTCGCTGATATATCAACGCAATATGATAATTATATCCTTTTTAATTATTTATTGATGTATATTTAATATTGTTCTATGTTCATATATTTCTGGGTTGAAAGCCATACGTTACGGTTTTCGTTACGGTTTACGTTGCGTCATTCAACCCCTTCCGTCCATGTTACCTGTGTGTATTTGCGATTTGATCATATTTTACATGTTTACACTTGACAATGTACAACGCATTATTCGTAAGACATTTATATAATGGGATGAATCAACCGGGATGCGATGACGGCGTAACGCTGCCCTGACGTACAGGACTTGGTTCCGGGGCTTGAATACAAGTAAAAAAAAACACCTGAAAGGCGAAGGAAAAATTTTTCCTCGAAGGAGTTTATTGAGATTTTTATGTTGTAACTATTATGATATCATCAGAGTTGGTTGTATGTCCTTAACGGCAGATGATATACCAGCGGAATTCGTCTGCTTTTATGCATTGTTAAATTTTTATATGTATACAATGGCGTTTGTATATTCTCCTTCAAAGAATGCTAAGGAAGGTAAGTGTGTATAACGTATATCCCGGGCGAAAGCGGGATATTTAACTAATTCGGCGTGCTAAATAAGTCTATTTGTTCGAAGCAGTTGATGACCAAACAGTATTAATTAGTGTGAGTATGGTGCGCACTGGTGGCATGTCACACTTGCGTTTTAGTAACGATACTAATGAGATAATAAGAAAAGATACCCCCCCCCCGACTTCTTGAGCTGGTACACTCACTGAGTTAAGATCTGACTCTAAATACCTTGATACGTTGGCAAAGTTGCCCGGTACCAGACACTGATATCTAGAGTGGATCTGGCGTACATGACCGTACGAGTTGAAAATTCCATAAATCCTACCATCGCTGCTTACTTTGGTTTGGGTGGCGCTTGCTACTGATATCATTTATTGGGCGAGACTGGTTGGTAAAACCCAATGCATGTTGTAAAATCTTTGACTAATGCAGTTGCTTCATCACGGTGCGCACTGTAGTTTCACTGTATGGGTGAAATACGCAACATTTGGTGCTTGATAAATTGTCTTTGCGTCACAGTAAACAACACCTTGTTAAAAATTACTTTTTTCTATTAAAGAGTCCGACTTTGATAGACGAGGTGGATTCTCTCTCTTGAACGACTCAGATGAAGACGTCCTTTATGGGTAAGTAACGACAGAGTATCTCGTGTCACTTCTATTCGCCTAGGGGAAGGAACAGAGTTCAGGAAGATAGTGAATTTTAATCTGCGCGTGGCGCGGCGAGTGTGTCTTATGGCAGGGGTCGGCAACCTTTCCCGGCATGCGGCCCGATTGTATACTCCGAAACATTCCGCGGACCGATCTTGAGTTTTATCTGCGCGACGACGTACTTGCGTATCAGTATTACCATTAATGATGACTGAAATACGCCACTCGACCAAAATCAGATGCGGTTCATCGATACTCACTCGCTGACATTGCAGGATCGCAAACTAGTATAACGAAGGCGTCTATCTTCTACGTATATGTAGATTTTAATGAACATAAACACGCCTGCTTTCTAACATGTAGTTCAACAGCTTTAACGTTACGAAAATGGAGAAACCCGGGTACCGGGTCGACCACTGTCTTACGGTATTCTATCGCTATAAGTATTCGCTCAATCTAACGCCACCCGCTCTGATGAATTGATGAATTCTTCAACTATTGGCAACTCCGATATTAGTTGTCACTGCGGATCAATCTTTTCTCGTTATTCCTATACCAATACATCGGTACATCTCTGCGTTCGTTCTGCAGGAGCGATTCAGAGGACGTTCCTTTGAGCAATGGGAAAATACGAAGGCCGCATTTTTATGAGGATTCTGACTGAAGCCGGTTCAAACTGGTTCACAACCAAACAGACGGTCGATCCGTGGACTTGCTGTGATGTCCAGAACGCGTAGTAGACAACGTAGCGGACGGTAACGGTCTCTACACAATGCTAACAAAGAAACTCTAGGGGGTCTAAGAACTCATTTATCCACTGTGAGAAATCTTGGGCGTAAGAACTTATACGATGGAGCAACGTGTCTGGATAGAAGTAATATGTAGCTTTACTTATAAGAACTTGGCCGTTGTCGTGACACTAACTACATTGTCTGGTTTCTTTACGTATATGGTACTCCTCGGTCAACATAGTTTTCTATCTATCGACGTGACGTAGTGCAATATTTGTTTGTATAGGATGAAATAGATGAAATGCTTAGGTAGGTCTTACGAATAGTCAAGTCCTACTTGTAGACGGTTGAAACAGTCTGTTTGGTGCTCGTAATATTGGATATCTGTTCAAGGCCACCATCTCCCTGACTGTACAGTGACGGGTGGCGTGGGTTCCGTCCATTTGCATCTATTACTCATTGGTGGACTACCTACTAACTTCTACTATTCTCGGTAAAATTGAGGGATTTTACGATTCCCATCAGTTTTTGGGAGTGATCCAATGGTCTTTTCTGCTTGAGTGCAATTCAACATTTGGCGCTACTTAAGTCGAAAATGTAGTACTCCTTTTTAGTGCGCATTTTCCCTACTTAACCTGAAGCTATCTAGTAATACTTAAGTACAATTATTGTACTTCTACTTAGTACTTAAGTAACTTGCATCGTAGACTTAGTACTTCCGCCTTTGAAGTAGGTCTAGTACTTCTATACAAATCGGAATGAATCCCAGGATTTACGTTCGGAACACAAACTTCAAGATGTATCATGTCTATCGTTCCCCGACCCAAGTAGTAAAGAAGGCAGAGAAAGCCTTACTTAGCTTAATGATCGTTACTGTAGGTTAAGATTGTAGCAAAATCATAATGAAGCATAGTACATTTCACCATGTTCTTAAGTATATACTTGACTTAGCTTTGTTTGATCAAGTCTGTATCGTGCGATTCGATTTGTTAAGTACGCTGGGTTCTGTCAATTCATTGCATGCTATCAAAATCAGGAAGACTGATGTGGTTACAATCATCACCGCAGCAGAATACAATGAAAAAATACAAAATGGCGTCACATCTGCGACACTTTAGGATGCATTGGCGATAAGAAATGTTTTGGTGCCGTTGGGTAACGACTTGAGACTATTCGCGGCCGAGGAATTGAGAATATGCCCTCGTCCACCCCACACGTCATATTATGTACCCTTCCCTGCAATGCTACCATGTACCATGCTCCTATTAATACGGACAGGCTGGCTGGTGTGTATTAAAACCACTAACAGCAACCAATTACCGATCGCGGACCAAGGCTGGCCGCAATATTCTATCTGCCCCATATTCGGAATTCTTCCGAAAAATATATCCTGCACCTGATCGACAAACAGCACACCCGAAGTGCAGATTAGATGTAGAACGTAGCCTGCTCCTTGAAAGTAGTCCGGTATAGTCTATCGGAGTATCAGGTCCATGTCTGCGCCTACAATCCTACACCGTGAAGTGCACCCTATACCCAAACCTTCTACAATGCCAATCCTTGATCAACTAGTTCTGACTACTGGTAGTGTGTGCATCAGAACACCCGAGGCATTGATATTGTATAGTCTGAAAGAGTCTGCAAACTATGCACAAAATTTCAACACAAATATTTGGAGACAAAGTAGAAGGTAACTGCTGTCGCGGCACTAAACATCGGCGTAGATATCCTCACGATATAACCAGCGGCTGTAGCATCCATCCATCTGTCGAGTTTTATTTCAATTTCGCGATCTTCAGACCGTTTCCGCACCACATGCGAACGGTCGGACATTTCTTGCACCTTTTCCGCCTCACAGCGTCCGTTTTCTTCAATATATATTTGCTTGACGGTAGGGATATTGTACGGCTGTTGTAAACCCTAAATTTGGTTGCATTAAAAGTTGGTCATTCTCTCTATCTGTTTAAACTTCGCTCGTACCTGTATTTCGGCCCCCAAGACTACGCATGCGTCCCAATTGGGTGACGACAGTTGAACTTGATTGAACTCTTGTGTGGAGTAATTGGTCCATTTTTTCTAGGTTGAAACGAAAGTAGAATTATACTACACCAGGCATTTATACGGGCCACGTGTATCAAGAGAGAGAGATTACAGACAAATAGCAGGCAACCGTTGGGCCTCGTGGAAATGAGCTTTAATTAAATGCTGAAAGTGTTATCCATCCCGACTTACAACTCGGGTGTTTTAGAATCAACGCTAATTCCAGTGACTTTAGCCCACTTACGAAAATGTCGTTTGTCAGAATAGACTTGAAATCTGTCTCGCCTAAAATCGTGGGTAACCTTAATTCCGGATGGCTATGGTCCCTCCATCGTCATTCCCCAACGCAGTTTAGATATAATCTCACCGTTAGAACTCCACCTCTAGCCTAACCTTATGAATAAACTCTTTTATGGAAAGGGTTACGAACTGTTTTCCACGCAATCGCAAAGCATAGGACGGGATCACCAAAGCAAACTGGTATCGGTACTCTGCCTGGGCAAGATGGCGTCGTGCATGCCCAAATCTCTTGTTAATTTAATCAACAGTACAGCTAAACTGACTATTTACAGTACCATCATGGCCAGAAAGAGCGAATAGTAGACGTTGTCTGCTCCAAAATACTGTAGCATATCTGCAAAAGCAATAGAAATTTGGATAAGACATGTTATTCCATGTCGTTTTCATTTACGAATAAACTTACAATCTCTTGTTGGGGATGATATGCAGTAAGCATCGTTAATCTTTGGGTAATACATAACGAAGCCGAGACACATTTCATCCTCGGTGCTGAGTCCGCCCTGTAGAAAGGGTTATTCATTACAGCTAGAATTTTCGAAGGCAGAGGTGATATTCTGTGCGTCTGCGTGGCGACACGCAGCATGTTCTTTGCTTGCCACATTTCAATATCAATCAGTATCGTCATTTCGGGTCGATCCCCTCCCTCCCCTAGGAATGCAACCTTGATTACCTCGGTTAAGAAATCTCTTCCGGACGTATCGTATACGCACTCCATAATCAAGTTGTCTCCTGATCGGATCGTTGCCTCTTTTGCGAGAAGTTTTGTTTCTTGGAAATCAAAGTCATAAGTAAGATCTTTTGCTAAAGGTTTCAACTCCGTTTCGTTCCTGAAAACAAACGAAGTATTCAAAATTTTAAAGGTAGACGTGAAAATGAGTATTTTTGCACATTCCGTTAGCAGCGTCCCGGCGCTGCGTGGATTGTGTGAAGAGGAGGAACTGTACGAACACGTCTCATGCACTTTATCCCTTCTAGCTATTGATCATGCTACTGGTTAAAGGGGCACTGCACTACAATAATCGCTAAAAATCAGTTGGAATCATATGGAATTGCGTAATTTTTGATAAACTGGGAGTCATGTGATATCATTTTTGGTTGGTTCCATTAAGCCGATATGCGAAACACCAACGTGTATGACTTACCTGTAGTGTCTGAGTACCAATTTACGACCAGCTGTATGTGAATGCATAAAAACCCCGAAAACGTTGATGGTCGATACACCGCCATTGTCAAGAATCTGGAAACGTCATATCACTATTCGAGAGTGCCTATAATAACATCAATGCACAATTTCATCCCCTTACCCCACTTAGACATTGTGAGGAACAGTGTCCATGAACAATGAAATCCTTACTTCTTGGTGGAACATACATGCCAAACCCAACATCATGGCCAGCCATCATAACACCTGCATCGTACTGTCGTAATTTACTGGTGTGGTAAATCCGTATGCCACTGTAGTCGACCAGCCCTGTAATATTTAACCACGTGGTAAATTGGGTCATTTGTCTTTATAGAGATGCCAGTTTTTGGTGGTCACTCAAAATTTGGAAAATCTCATATTTGGGTAAAAATGACCAGACATGTCTAAGAGCAAAAAAAGTTTTAAAACCGCTAATTGAGGCCTTTTACTGAAGGCAACATTGCTGTGTGTATGCCTATATATAGGCATATGCAATGTAGCTGTTGTATGTTAACCTACACTATATAACATTGTGAAACGCCAGACCATTTCGAGAGAGAATCGACAAGAACAGCCACGGGTTTGTAAAATACCGTAGTGAAAAGGACTTACCAGATTTTTTCTCTGGATTGTCGTAATGAATCTCGAATTTGACGATTTTTGGTGAGTCGGCAGTTCCCAGTGGATACCCGACGTGATCAGGAAAAGTGATTTCCGTCATTCCTACGGCCCAGGCCACAACAACTGGTACACAATATTTCCAATGATTCTTGCCAGCACCGTTGTAGCATTCGAAAGTTGTGTTGAACATCTCCTCCGTCTAACAGAGAAGAAATGCAATTACAATTAGGCCTACATTTGTGAAGGGACGAACTGATGAAGCATCCATTCCACCCCTGTTCTGAGTCGATTGAGACGCGAGACGCGGCAGATTGAAGTCGGTCGGAGACGCGTCAGTGGTGGGAAGAGTAAAGAGGGCCTGTAAAGTCGCGTGTTTTTCTACTTCCACTATGACGTCCATTCGTTTACTAATTAAATAAAAAATAACTAACTCTTTCTTACCACCAATGATTCATTGCAATGGTACACCAAGAAATGATGGAGGTTCTTCTCGGTTCCCGGCGTTTTCAAAATCTCGAACTGAAAATCGGATATACGTCAAACCAGCAACCCCCAATTTCGGTAAATTTATCACAGAATACGCATTGCTGCGTAGAGATATTTCACCAAAAAATCGGAACAGTAGAAGGATGTTGAGTGATATTAGGCTCAGGCCGGAGTCGTTGTAGGCCTACGTGGCCATGGTGGCCATTTGCAGCGTATATTCATCAACAAACCTGCACCGCATGTTGCTTTTGATCAAATTCAGGCAACTTGTGGTAAGAACAATGATAATATGTCTTGGTCGGAAGAATTTCATAAGGCTTGATTCTGACGTCAAAGTATTTAAAATCATTCTGATCTGTAAAACAACAGGTATTATGCAATAAAAGTTATGGCCGCTGGAGTCAAAGTAAAAGTACTGTACGTAGCCTACTAATTACAGTAAATAAATCAGTAGGGTATATATGCAGTAGTACCGTGCGCCTCTGTAAAATTCCCATGAATTCTGGCAGATGCACAACAGATAAATGACACTGCAACACAACCGAAAACTACTCAACATGTTTAATACTGATACTGATATGTGCGGTTTGACTACGTGGAACCCATACTATTTAAAACACCCATAACCGTGGTCTGTGTGGTCACAGGTCAGTCAGTAGCAGAGCGACAACCGCTGCTACGCGAACGCGACAAAATGCAACATTCTTTTCTGTTGCAGTTTTATCATTTATTGTGGCTTGTTAACCTTATCAATAAATGTGTTATTGCCCATAACAAAGTAAAATGCGCCAAGTGAAATATCTAAAAATACCTTCAGCACGCAAGACAGGTAATTTCTTGTCAAGAAGTCGAATGCTGCGAATATCTGAAATGGCCATGACAAAGTATATTCTCAGAGCACGTGAGTCTAATACTATAATTATAAATCTACCTCTTCGGTGAGAACCATGGTAGTTTCGAAACGTAGGTAGGTCTCCTGCTGGGACACTGTCACTGTAGGCAAAGATGACACGGGTAGTGTCCTCCTGAATAAAGACCGAGAGTTAATTTATTGTAACCTAATTGAATTCAATGATTCTGACCGTAATCACAAAATCGTCTGGTTCGTCACAAGTGTCTAGGTATCTATGAATAAATAGCGTCGAGTGAGTTCCGTTTTGCGTCAGACTGTACTCGCGGAAGTTTTGTTCTGCGTCCAAGTCTGGTGGCCCCTCAGTGTCTGCATGCATGTCCTGAAATGTCAAATATGTGGCTATTTTTATCTGTTCGGAATGCGGAAAATAGCCGCAGGAATAACGTCGGACAGCTGTGACGATTTCGTATCGTCAAAAACAACACTTATATAACTACTCAAACTTATCGCGACGTTATTCTAGAGCACTGGGCGCGTAAGTGGTCTTACCAGTACTCGTGGCTGTCCGTTTTTCATCCATGCGAAGATTATATCAGCGTCTTTCATCCCACCTGTGGGAGAAAATCCAATTCCTATCCATCCTGTAGTCGGCATCGTCACCTGAAAGATAGAAAAAGATTTAACTCCGTGTGTAGGCCTACATTGACCTTTGAATAGGGAACAGACACTCCTCCAGAGGCATTCATTCCGCTATAGTCAATACTCGGAGAAAATCGCTCGCTCTCTGAAAGCTACACACTTTCAGTTATTATCCATCTTTTGTTGTGAGCTTCGTAATATCACACGTCGGTTTCGTAGTAGGCTAATTGTGTCGAAACTATGCGGTTTAAACACAATTCAACTAGAAATCTAAAATTAGCGATTTCGACGTTCCATGAAATTTTCTGACGGACGATTTCCCAAAAATATGCAAATCTCCAGAAAAGACTTGAATCACCAACAAAATGTCACGGTAATTGGCAGATTTTGCCAAAAATTGTAATAATTATACGTCTTTTCCGATAAACCAACCTTGAATTTGATTGCGTCTTCAGTGTAGGCCCATCGAAACAACACTGCTTTGCGATTATCTAAGTAAACAGAATTGGTCTCTTCGAACGTGCTGTGTGCTGAATAAACCATGGCGGTAAGGCACGAAAGTACGAATAATATTGCCATCTCTGGTAATGATTCTACCAATAGAGAAAACAGACTGTTATCCAATATCAATTAGAAGCTGATAGCAGAACTTCCGCGGATACGTGGTCAGCCTAATCCTTTTGCGAGACCTCCCACGCGGTCGGTCAGTCACCTGGAGCGCAGACGCTGATGCTACTATCGTACACCTGATATAACGGCCGTAATTTAGTAATCGTTTAAGCGTCGGCCAAAATCTCCTGGTGAAAATGCACACCCTAATCTCCATGCTTGAACAATATGCGGGACGCAGATACACGCCATATGCGGGCGCGGGCGAAATTTAAATTCCTCAATCTCAGCCATAACGCCAGTCCTGTAAAACGCTTGGTAATTTGTTGACGGTGCGGGGAGGGGTGCATTTCATTATTTTTCACTGATGGAATGCGTCGAGGACTTCTAGATTGGATTTTTGCCCAAAATTCTTGGCTTTTCCCGAGTTCTCATGTCTCATCCTGCATTCTACTGGGTACGGACTACGGACGTATTTCAGTTACACTAAAAATCTTGTTCATCTCACAGATTAGTTTTTTTACAGACTTTTCTAACAGCAAAACCTAAAACTCTGCATGTACATGCGCCTTGACATCCGTCCGATTGTTATCTCTGCACATCTCGCAACGTCTCTATGCGATTATAGATAAAAGAATGTGGCTACCAAAAGTACCCAACCATCGACCACAAAATTTTCCCGCTGCCTTTAGGTACATATAACACATTCCGACTTGAAGACGAGATAGCTTCTTAAGTTAGAGATCGTTCGAATTCTAATTGAGAGGTAGGCTATTTTTAATAGAATTTATCACGACGTATATAATAAGATGCCTGCTGATCAAACCAATCCACCGAGTGCAGCTGGTCAGAATATGCGAATAAAGAATTGGTTTCCACGTCGATATTTTGCGATATATACGCCATACCGTTCGTTGCTGTTTAGTTATAATAAATCTTGAGTTCTTTCTAGCGTCAGGCGTTTCCTAACTCTCCCAAAGTAGAGTAGCCTATTACATAATCGGGGCACGGCAACATATGCTGTTCACGATTTCCCTGCTCAAAATGGTAGGTTCCGCAATAGGTGTAGGTATCGCGCGTCACAAGAATTCGGTAGGCCCACTGCGGTCTCACCTCGTCGGTCACCTGGTGCCGCTCGAGTTTATTTGATGCTACGAAACTCAACATTCTTCGGGCGATCCAGGCGTTACCTACCCATTGAAGGAGGCTGGAGAAACCAGGTTGGCTCAATCTGAATCTCGTCTGCGCATAACATCGGTGCCGTCTGTAAAAAGCTCTGTGTTCTGTGTTTTGTCTTCCGTGACCGCCACGAATATGACGACCACTTGGTGGTTTGATTTCGCCGATCCGGTTTTGCTTGAATGAACATCGCAGGATTGCTTGCGGCATTGCAGTCGCAGTCTCACATTTGTCAAGAGAGGTTGAGTATCCCTTATGTGAGCAATTATTAAGCCTAGTATTCTTATTTCTACAGTTCCGCTTATATGTACGTTGCAAAGATAGGTTGTCTTGAAAACTTTCTTTCCTACGCGTCATGAATTTATTATGGAGGAAAATAGTGTTATTTGGGGACTCACTAACCCAATACTCCTTCTCTCCAAATGGATTTGGTGCTGCAGTAGCGGATGGTTTTCAAAGGAAAGCGGATGTGGTGAATCGTGGATTTTCAGGGTATAATACTGACAATGCCTTGGACTTGCTTAATCTTGAGTTTCCGGCAGGCAGCATGAAGGTACAGTGTTTTACAACCACGACTTCGGCCTGCTGCGTTCGGCCATGAGCTCTTAACCTTGATGAGTTACTCATAAAGTTAACACTGAAGGTGTAGCTCTATGCTGTTGATAAAATGATATACCGGTCAGAGGGGCGGTCATCAATGAGGGTAGAAAGTGCCCCCTGAAATCCATCAACCTTGGATAAGCAACATTGCCTATTCACAGGATCAGGACACTGTTGTTGTGTGTTTCGGAGCAAATGATTCTGTGCTGGAAGGATCCGATCAACATGTTCCTCTTGAACGGTACTCTCAAAATTTAGAAGCTATTGTCAAACATTTCATTTCGTTAGGAGTACCTCAAAGACGGATTATTCTCGTCTCCCCACCGCCTGTGGATGCAGAAGTAGGTGTTGCATTACTATAAAGAATTTGGTAGATGCGATATCATTAGGCTACTTCTTTGCTTATTGATCCTATGCGTGCAGCATTTTCTATTTGTGAAAAATTATATAGAATGGAGTATATCTGGATTCAGTCTGTGGATCAATACAGGCTCTCCACAGAGCTATATGAACTACAGTATACCCATATCCTACCAGTTTTGGTGAACGAATATCTAGATCGGTACTGACTTTCCCACAATGAAGATCATACAAAAAGTACAGTAGGCCATGAGTAGACTCACATCTTACATCGACACCTTTCATCTCATAACAGGCATGGTTATTGCATAAAATAGCAGAGAATAAGGGCAATGACAAGGATCGAATCAACTCCAATACTAAGCTGTATGCTGGAGCTGCTGAAAAGGTATGCTAGGTTTTAGGCAATTAGACCAAAACTAGGCAGGTCTGAATAGATATGAGCTTGATCTCTGTGAGATAGTTTGGCTAAGAATCTCAGAATTTGAAGGTTATTGATCTTCAACCGAGTGAAGCACCAATGACGCATTACAATCAGCTTTAAGCAAAATCGCAATACGGCATTTTCTTCATTTGAATATTATATTACAATTATTAGGTGTATGCTGAATTCTGTGGGGTAACCTGGGCTTTTTCTTTCTATGTATCCAGTCCATTTAGTATTTGACAAGTGTGGTGCGGAGCAAACCTCGGACCATCTCATCCAATCCTGTACAATGCACAAACCATCAAATGGAGTGACTGGTCTGAAGATCCTGGACGAGGCCACCAAGCAGTGGCTGCCCTGACGTCTAGTCTGAAGAAAAGAAAAGCCATACGAAAGAAGATTAATTGACTGCTTTTTTTAAGGTTGCCACGGCAAATTCATGCGTATTTATTGACTTGTGGTCGGCATTCATGGCTGAGTCGAATTGGACGGGCATGTTTTCTGATGGTTTACATTACAACGAAGCCGGTAACCACTTAGTTGCAAAACTTCTCATCAAGAAATTAACGAGTTTGTCAGAGGACTGGAAAATCTATCACCCAGAGTGGAGAGACTTTAATGAGTTGAACAGTAAAAATTGAATTCGTCATCAAGTACTTTAAGCACCGCCGTCTGTACCTTTCATCATATGCCGTGTTGTTATATTTCTTGAACTATTAGCATGCAATGTATAGCTATGAGCTACTTAATTGGGATCAATAAAGATTTTTAGCCAATCTCGAAACGAGATGTATGAAGGTGGTTACTTTGTAGGCCCGAATTTATCTCGGTGGCATACAATGCTGAGGCTCTAGAGTTTTTAAAAGGCTCTAGCAGGATGACTCACCATGGACAGTTTAATTTATACGACTACGGCCGTGTCTGTTATTTCCCTGGCGAGGGCACGGCGCGAGGTAATTTGAGGGACTCCTTCAAGCTGAAAGTGCGATTTCGGGGATTACGGATCAGTCTAAGTTCGGTCCACATTTGCCTCAACTCCTTCGTCTTATCTCATCTTCACCTTATGAAGGAGGGGAGCTCCGAAACCATGTGTATGTTTTAATTCTCAGTAAACCAAAGCTGGACATCAAGTCTGTGGTGATATTCTTTACGATATCTATTGATCGTCCGCCATCGGCTACACTATATTCTCCAAATTGAATAAACCCATGCTTTTTTGACGTGAAAAATATGTGTTATATTGGCAAATCATTATCAATTAAATCCTGCATTGATTAGTGTAGGCTTCTGTGCGGACGGGACTAGGCCTTAGCAAAACTTCAACACAATTATAATCGACGTGAAGGTGAAAATTATACAAACAAAGTTTATAAAGCTGTTGACATAACATCATCGTTATGCCAATCTTTCTTTTCTTTTCCCGACTTCACGGACGCCGATACGGAGGATGCGCTGAAGACAAAATGATATCTTATTAAATCGACGTACCCCGTCACTGCATCTAGACCACTTTGTACGTGTGTTTGTATTACCTAGCTATAATAGCAATTTTTTTTTTCATGTGACCAAATAAATCTCTCTCTCTCTCTCTCTCTTTAAGAAGGTGACATATGACCTATGTTGAGGTTTCTTTAGACCACGCCTTGAAACCTCTACGATTATACCTCGAGATACGTGAAATTCTGGGACCCAGGCGCCCAGTCACTATGGACTACGCCCACACCGTGCTTCCTTCAACTCCGTAGCTTACTCGTCTGAAATAAGCGCAGCAAAAAATGTAGGCTACTCGATGGTGAAAGTCTGTGTCAATGCAGAAAAATATCAAACAAGGGCCGATTAAGAGGCCCTACGGACATATTATCATTATATAAAGCGAGCGCATTAGAATGATGTTACCTTGCTTTTCGCTCTCCCGGATGAGACCCCGGCAATTCGTCATCGACCTGGAATCCATCGTTGTCATAGCTTGGCTTTTCTTCAACACGGGCCGTGATAAAGATATCATTTTCGGGATCTGGTTCTTCACTAGAAAAAATTATTACGACGTGAGTGGAAATTTTCTGCATTTGGTGCGCAAATCATGGGTATATTGTTGAGTAAGAGGCGAGGGATTCAAAATACCATTGGGGACAGACTGGTCACTGAGATTCCGGATTCGAATCTCTACGAAGTGGTCCCACACAGCGTTTATTTTTCTGTAAATCTAAGGGAGTAGGCTACCTGGTAGGCTTAATGACTAAGCCACATATGCCTACCCCCCTCAGTCTCTTGGCTTCCGCGTGTATTACTATCTACCAATAGGCTATAGGATCCCAAACGGGTCCAAAATCAATACCACAGACGTAGGGACTTGCATGTGAAGTGGTAGTGATGTAAGACCTTTAGGCTTTGGAATCGCTGATAAATAAACTTCAAATATTGATCATCTATGTTATAAATCATTAATTTACACTTAATTTGTTTGTTCTTCACTTCTTGGTGACGTTGAAACAATTTCAAGTCCTTTTTAAAGTTGCATAAAATCTGTACTTCGTGCAAGTAACCAATAATGCATAGCTACCTGTTGACTTAGCGTTTTGTGTCAAAAGCCATAGGCCTATGTCCGCAAATCTGTCACGTTCACAGAAATCGTATAGATTCCTCTTGAGATGTAGCAGAATATTTTTTCGCGGTAATGCGGCTTCGAGGAGCCGTAAATTATCTCCGAATTTGCGACTAGAAGCTGTTGGTATTGACCTGTAGTAGACCCAATCCACGGACCGCGATATATCTGTGGCATAAAGCCATGATTGATGAAATGAATTTTAACGATCTGATTGGAGGAAGACTGCGTATTGAATGAACTCCACCACGGGTGATTAGAAACGCGAATATAATTTATACGGAACTAACGCAACATTTAGTTTGCTAACAAGCATTCAGAGTTTAGGTCTTTACGAGTCGATCAGGCACACACTGCGTTTATTCGCAAACATTCCGCCTCTTTGTATGCCTTTGATTAAGGCACAGGTCTATAGTTTGTGTTATATAATATTGCGGCATAGTTAGAGTGTCCAATCGGGGTCCATATATGAGGACTACCAACATTCAATTGTCAAATGACTATCCTATATCGATTCTTCCTGTGTTATACCTACTAGCAGTATACGACCTGATGTGGAAATCAGTAGTGGTAGCCGGCGTACGATCTCTTTTGACGTGCTGGCCGGCTTACATTCAGATTAATGCAGAGTCCAGATCAAAGCTATGGATCGATATTGATTTTTAAATGCTGATAATCGGCCATGCATAGGGCCTACTACCGAGGTCCATATCTAATGATGGCCTGATACACTGATTATTCCGGGCTACCGGCATTTAATGAAAACCATAAACCATCATCTAGTAAGGTGGTAACCAGGATAACCAGTTCCTGGTGTCATTTGCAATTCTGCATCGCTTTTGATGTTGATCGTGCGCCCAAATTTGTACATTTATTGATACTGTTGGCCTAATATTTATAAAATGTGGGATATAAATTGAATTCCCGTGATTAAATCGTGCCCGAAAGACGGTTAACCCTAATATATTTTCGAGCCTCTTTGTGATGAAGGCGACCCGATTGACTCATCCTGGCGGTAGTTTGGGAACTGTTGGGTAATATTAAGGATATCAGCGCTGAATTTGTTGAAGCCAAAATTTCTAATATCCTCTCTTCAGGCTTATATCTAGTGGTAGCGGTAGTTAGTTAGTAGCGGAGACAAGAACGGATCAAGCTGTACATATCCAGAAACTAGCGAAAGTCGTGAGGATGAGTGAGTAGTATACGTATATACTTACTAAAATTCATCGCAGTAATAGTAATTTACCAGCATGAACGCAAATGCAACAACAAGGAATACGCATACCGCGATTGTCCCAACGAGCCAATTAGGCAGTTCCTCTTCAGCAGCTGAAATAATGATAATGTAATGTAAGTTGTGTTGAAAATACATAGTCCTATATAAATCTCAACATTCTCCAGTTAGGCCTTACTTGCGCAACTCCCGACTTGGGCCAGTATGAGTATTCCTGCTGTCATCCATGCGAAGATATCAGTGATCTTTTTCATGTTTAGGCCTACTGTTTGATAGTTTGATCTAACTGCAAGATCTTATTTCCAACTGCTGCCTCTAAATTATGCGCCAAGTAAAATTAGTTAAGGCCGAAACTACATTGTACGGCTACTCACTTTGATTAACTCCGAAAATCTCAAAAACCAGTCGCTCAACTCCATAGAGGCTCTTCTATAATAGATCTACATATTTACTTCCAGCCTGAAACTTCTGCCGCAATTCAAGACTTATTGTCTTGTGCTTAGTACGAGTGGTGATGGAGTTCTTGCTTTGGTTTTATATATAAATTACCACGTTTCTAATTGCTGACCTGTGAGATTGTGAGCGACTTTTATAGAAGGCAAGACGACGACCGACTTGCCCGCGAGTGCTGAACGAATATGAACAAAACTATAGCCTATATATACCTGCAGAGAGCTATATGTGCCATTGTGCGATCAAAACCGAAGCGGGGAACAATAGTCAAGAAGCTGTCATATGTCTGCAAGCCCTCCGGGCATTTTTCTTCGACCCTATCCCTATATGCTTTCGACTCCAGGCAAAAAGAATATGCATCATTTTCTATACCGGGTGCGCTGACTAAGACTCCGTGGTAATTATCCCTTTATGAAAACTAGCACAAACCTGCGTCAAATTATAATTTGTGTTGCTTGATAGGTTTTCAAAGCATCATTGCTTAATTTTAATAACCCTACCAACGAATCTTCTTTTACAAGCTCATTTTCTTTACCAGACTAGGTTTAACTCGGAAAAATCATATGCCATACAAAGTAAGCTTCCACCTTCGAGTAGACTGAATGTAGTGAAAGGACTGACTTCTTTGATAACAGCTGCTTATCGTTTATTCTTTTCGCTCTCGAGTAGATGTCGTCGGTGAAATCGTGCTTAATAACTCGCACCGCTCGATCAGTAGGCCTATCTTTCTCACTAGTCTAAAAGTTTTATCATTTCTGTCCTGCAGTATCTTTGGCAAAGGCCCTTCGCGGAAGCTGTAATTGCAATAAATTCCTGAGTTTGGCAACCAAGCGGAATTACGTGCTATAACAGTGTGGGCCAGCTCGCCATACAATGGCGTTAATATTTAGCGAGGTTCCGCTGCATACATGAACTGGGAATCGGTCAATCAGAATTGTTTGCTCAGAGCGTAACTTCACTGTGCAGTGACAACTGAACGCAATCGCATGGTGTTGACTTAACCGATGATAACGAAGGGATTTTGCTGAAGTCGGTAAATTTTGATCGGCCCGAATACACTCGTGAAATTGACCGATAGGTGTCAGCTTTCAACACCGTGAATTATGCGGTAAAACGGATAGGATTACGGGTGGTATATAGCCTCCTTATCACGTCCCACCCCTTCCGCTGATGCATGCATGCTGAACGTTCCAATAAAAATATCCCGTTCTGTCCTAAATTTACGTCCGTGTCACTAAGAACATAGCGTAAAGTAGGAGGCTGAGCGGCGAGAAGCTTTGTCGATAGCTCAATTTTTGCTAGTAAATACCTCGTATGATTTTATACACGGATCTATACTTTTCTGTTGGATATAATCTCAGAAACCCGCCCCTAATCCAGTTGTATGATATCGAAATCTCTATGGTATAACTGGTTATGGTCAGCTGCTTTTCGTTCCGCTTGAAGGTCTTGCAGCGTCACGTTGTCATGGTCACCACCTTTTCTATTCGAGGTCGTGTTTTGGCGCTCGGGGACTTCTCCTGTCAAGGAATGTGAAATTGAGTGAAGTATCATGTTACACAGATGTCATCTTGTACCTTACATGTTCTAAAACACGCTTACTGAGGTAGCGAGGAGTATGAAATCAATTAATGAATAGGATAGAGCCTTACTTAGCAAAATGTCACTCAGAAGTGTCAGCCAGCAACCAGAACCAGCAAACAACAGTTAAATATATCGCCGCTTGCAGCTAACCTCTTTAAAGCATTAATAATAATAATAATATAAATATAATACATACCGGTATACGTCTTACGAGACATTAAAAATTGAGGGCAATTGGGAAACTAACAATCATGTTTGAAAGGCTGGAAGCGATTTGAATCGCTGTACCTGGATCATACAGTGGGATTTTGGACAAGATTTTAGTAGACCACTCATTCCCAACTATAGTCCTGAGATTTCTGCATCTGATGAATCGCTGATTCCCTGGCATCGAGGCATGCAGTTAGAATGTCCCAGGCAAGGACATTAAGAAGGAAAGAACCTTGTTACTGATATACACCCGCAACGGCAACGTAGTTAGCAGTGCTGGTACTTTGGGTTGTCCGGTCTTGACATGCCAGGAGCGACAGAAAAAAATAATACTGATACCGTTACTCTATTTACTAATATTATACCAGTATTAAAGAATCTTGCATTTTTAGAAATATTGGATAATGTTATAAAATTAATACACTATTTGGCATGTAAAATTTTTTGGGCAAGTGATAAGGAAG
The DNA here is from genome assembly GCA_030412335.1 of Botrylloides violaceus. NCBI lineage: Eukaryota > Metazoa > Chordata > Ascidiacea > Stolidobranchia > Styelidae > Botrylloides > Botrylloides violaceus. The sequence goes on along the minus strand of JASFYC010000526.1, from coordinate 211,806 downwards.
AGCTATGACAAGCTCAACTCTACCGTCTCTTTCACTGCTTGCCAAAGGCATTGGACAGGTATTAGAATTCCATATATTATATTTCATTGGTTAAAATTAGACCTGTGGACAGAAAAAGGTGATGTCAAAAAATTCTGCCGCTAATATCACCATGCAGAAGAGAGAGAGAGAGAGAGAAAGAGATTTTTCACTAGTTACTAGTAAAATATTCTTGCAGTAGCAGTAGTCTGTTACGCAGATTTTTATATTAGTACATTGATTTGACATGTCGTTGACCAAATAGCCCAATAAAACGGGCTTAAAGCAATTGAACAATGTTTAAATACCAATACCGGGTACACACACAGAGAAATAGGAGCTACAAGAGAAAAAAATTAGCATAAATAAAATGTACAGTGGTGACTGAAATTGGGGTGCTGGTTGAAGAGTGGTATCTCAATAGGTTTCGTTCTTATTTAAGAATTACCAGAACTTATGACCATTTTGAAACCGGATCTTTCCTTTCCTTTTGTTTCTTTGATGTTCATATTGTATCACGATTGATGTTTAATATATCATAATCTAAGGATAATGTTTCAAATATTAAGTTACATACGATAGTTTTGTGTCCTTGTGTGTACTAAATATAGATTAGGCCATCTTATTTATAAATTGGTTGGGACACTGTATCCTGTTTAAAATGTAGGAATTTATTATCATCGCTAATCAATAATAGTACAGTACGTTCTCCTGATGAAGGAGCAGAGTTTGAAAGCTTGTGAATGTTGTTACAATTCTCAATAAATCTAGTCTGGGCATTATATCTGTGGCGAATCTTCTTTGCGATTATGATTTTAATTGTGCAGTAGGCCTCCCGGGGAACGGTACAATAGTAATCTTACCAGAACTATGTTAATTGCTTCATTTTGTTTAGACGGTGAGCAATGGCCATGAAAAACTGGAGGTGTTTTATGAACCTAAGGACTACTACAATTTGAAATCAGGTTCATTTGGCAAAGTGAGTATTGTCAAATTAATGTTAACCTTTGCACACAAGTCCAATGTTTCACACCATTAGTTTTGAGCATGGTATCCACTGGCATACCGAAATAGGATACCAATTGAGAAACCCTTCTGTAAAATTGATTAATCAATGAATGAGTAAAATCAATAGGCTTAATTATTGCAGTATCTCTACTAGGCATACGTCCAAAATGTATTTGCATTGATGTTGTTTTTGATTTTTTAGATTGCATCGCTCCAACAACGCAGAAATGACCAGTTCCGTTTCAAAGAAGTTGAACTCAAACCGGCTAACATACACAAGACCTTTGTCACAAGAAAAGGTGAGATAACTCTTTGTCCCGGTTACCAGTGCTTGATCTTGGTTGAGAAAGTAGAGGCAGAACTGGCGGTACCGAATATCAACTGACTTCAACTGATAATCTTCATATTGACCTGACAAAGTCCTTGTGTTTTTTATTGCCAAAAAAATCGTCATAGGAAATGTCAGAAATACTCGAAAATAGCGAAATAACAGTTTTACTGAGCAAAAGATCTATCCACTCTCGTGTGACCCATCTCTTCCCAAAAATGACACCAGTACCGGTAGTCCCAGGAATGACGAATCTTGTACAATATTATTTTTCGACAGGTGCCCTTTTGATATTCTCTGAAGAACTCGCAAACAAATCTTTCAAGGAAGAGACGAAAGCGATATATGCAAAACATCCCGTGAAAGATCTGGATAAAGTAAGTATCAGCTCTTGCTTTTCTGGTAGATACCCGTCTTATTCTGTCATGACAACTTTGAGCTGTGCCAGACTTAGTATAGACAGTCCCACCAATATTTCGGCGCACACACATGTCAATTTTTCTGATAGACAAACATTCTTTCTCTTTCTCTCTCTCTCATTTTATGCCAACACATATTAAATATTGCAGAGTGAATTGCGGCTCGAAGGGAACAAATTGCATGATGAACAGATCGAAGAAGATCCTCTTCGGACAGTTCATGATTTGAAAGTCGCCATCTTGATGTACGGTAGTCAACCGGAATATAGGAAAAAAGGTGAGAGGGTACAAGTAGGTCAGGCACATGAATTTGAATAAATTCTGACAGGGAATTGAATAGGCCTACAGAGTGTTTGAACAGACGGAAAATAAGATCGGCAAGTCTGGTCATTAAAATAATATTAAAGAGATGACACTTATCTTGCAGGAGATGATTTGTATCTACGATTTGTTCATAATGCACGGGCTTCACATGATGAAAGATTCATCCGACCGGGATTCAGTCCTCATCGATACATGTCTGCATGGTCAAGACTATGGCATCAAGGTTTGGATATTTGATTTCATATTAAATTTGAATTGCTAACAGCATGTTGACACAATACTGCTGCTCGCCTGTACATTTAGTGGTTCCATTCTCACCACAGTTGTCAAGCCTAATATGTGGGAATACATATCCGTAACTTCCCCGCCAGGCTCCACAGTCCTGGCATTATAGGGATAGTGTAGTGGGCAGGGCCACTCAAGAGAATTTTTTGGGGCCACGAATCAGAAATATACTCTGGGCCCCTCTAAAAAATTTTGAGCCCTTCGAGTTTTTTTTGGGGACCTCCCCCATTATGTGTTTGGACACGTCCAAAATTTGCCCCGTTTCTATTAGTTGGGTGGTTGCCTCAAAATTGGGGTTCCTCCAGATTTTGGGCCCCCTAAAAATGACGTTCAGCCCCCCAGAAGCACAGGCCCAGGGCGCCCAGGTTTTCCTTCTGAGTGGCCCTGGTTGTGGGTGGTGGCAACATACCTCAGTCCAGCACCTCCTCGCATAGTCTGCATGCTCACACTGCACACTGCACAGCTTTTTAGATGTAGAACCTAGAATTTTAAACAGTCAGAGTCTCAGAGAGCACTCTTGATTCTGTTTATTTGAATGAAATGCATGAAATGAATGAAATGCATGAAAACCTCCCGGATTTATTCACTCAGAAATGTTAAAAAAGATGCAACAGCACGGTTTGGTACAAAGCACATTGTTACATCACAAAGATCCAATGGTACCACAATTTTATCATCACGACTGGTACAATTTGTCAAAAGTTCCACCCCCGTATCGAGTCACCCAGAATATGCTTCATGCATGGGACGGCAGTAGCTATGAATATCATAGGTAAGTGGGCACTCACAACATTGTACGTTTGACTAATAGTCACTGTTGGATGACTTGTTGTTGCCCTGGGCCCATCTTTTTTGGATGGCCAGGGCAGGTTACTGGCAAGGTATATTCATATTTTTTCCTGTACCTTATATTGTAACACTGGCCGAATAGAGGTTAGTGTTGATTTTAGATATATTGAGACTTTCATTTTGCTATTTTCTACGATTCATATCATAAGAATCATCTCATCCACTTCAAATATCATTCTATTTCTATATCTTTGTCAAAAATCTTTTTTCAGAATGCATCGATCGAAAGCGATATCGGATATTAAATTTGATAACGAAGCGAGGAAAGGAAACGGCCCTCGTCGACATAAATTTGAAGAGCCGCAAGAATCAATACCAATCCAATCGATACAGGCCGTTCGGTTTCTGGAAACGGGCGAAGTAGAAGAGGTTAAGTACAGTGAATTGAAGCAACATGAAAAGCAAGAGGTAAGTGAAAACTTCTGTCCCTGGCCATATCGGTTGACTCCCATGTCCCACATACAGTGTGTTCCATCATCACATTGTTTGGTTGACTACTTTGTACATCGGAATAAATCTCTCTCTTTCTCTCTCTCTCTCCCTGTATTGTGGGTTCTGCGATATGTGACATCACGATGTGTTTTGAAACACATGGCGTCATTTTTCTCAACATGACATAGCCAGGCAATCAGCTCCCAAAATGCATTGTATCGTATCGGTGGCGCCCGAGACTTCTACGCTTTGGCCACTGGAATTGATGTGGGTTTCAACCCTGTAAACCCATCCCCCTGCACACCACCGATGCCGTACAAATCGGACAAAAACAAACAAAGAAAAAATTTTTTTTATTTTAAATACGTTAAATACCGGTATTTTTTTTTCAGATTCTAGCCGAGCTACTAGCGACGGCGTGGGAGCATGGAAAACACATTGAAGAAATGCTCGATCTTGTTTTAACATCCAATAAACAGAGATCTGGTAGTGCAACTTCATCAAATGCAGACAGTGAATTGATGATAGACATGCATAAAGCTATACTTGTAAGCAATTACCGTCTTTTCTAAGTTTTTGTCGCACGAAATTTTTTTAAATCGTTGTAAAATTTAGGCTAGGTTTAATGAGTTACCCCCAACTTCCCAACACACATACACTCTTACATGCACTTTTGATTTTAGAGTTTGGCAGAATCTCCTGTGCAAAGGCAATTGCGAGCGAAACAAGCACAATTAGAGAAAGAGAAGCAGACTAAAATAAGAGCAAAAGAAGAAAAATTGAAGCGAGAGAAGAAGCGTAGGAAACAAAATGATCATGAGAGAGAGAAGCAAGAACGAAGAGATAAGGGAAAAAATGAATTGAATATTGATGCTCATAATGCAACTGTCAGCGAAAAACCACCTGGGGTAAGATGGTCCAGTCTTTGTACATCTAGTAATTTGCCTTTGTTGTAGATGGTAGTCAGCGGTCACTCTGTTTTGCTGTATGGTGTATGGGCAACCTGTATCCTCACAGGCAACATCCGGTCCCCAATACAGTAAGGCTACATGAAGTAAAAAATTTGAATATTTTTGCTAAAGTTTTTGTATATAAAATAATTTTTCTCAAAGCCACTGGAAAAGCAAGTCTCCAGAGACTCGGCCGAAGAACGCGAACGACGTCGAGCTGCACGAGCCGCTCGTCACCAAGAAAGAGAACGATTAAGAAAGGAAAAAGAGAAAGAAAGAGAACTGAGAAAAGAAAGAGAGTTGGAAAAAGAGAAAGAAAGAGAAAGGCGGAGGAAAGAAAGACATTTTGAGAGAGAAAAAAGAGCAGAAGCAAAACGTGAAGCACAAAAACAAGTAAAGATACTGCAATTGAAAAAAATAAATTATGAATACGTAACAACCCCTCCTGAATTTAGGCTTTCAAAAGAGCTGGAGAAGATGCAGTCACTGAGTATCAGGATAATATCGAAACCGCAAATAATAATGTACCAGCTGAGAAAGGACTTGAAAAAAGAGAGAGACATGAAGAAAAAGAGCAACAATATACCGAAGAAGATTTTGAGAGACAACGCCAAGATACACATCGCGAACGGAAAAAAGGAAAACATAATGATGACATCACAATGTCTCATCCTCAACCACCAGTAGTTCATGTGTACGATGCAGTTTTTGTGATTTTTAAAGGTTTTTATTCACAATTTTCCTTTTTGTTTTAGGGAAAAACGTAAATCAAGGCATAGGAAAGTTGCTCACTTGCAGGAAGAAATTTCAGTTGCCGACGACAACGAAGAAATTATCTATGATGAGCGTATCGGCGATTATATTGAACGGGATAGTAATAAGGTACTGCACTATATTCCTATTTGATTTGTTACCAACTTACTGTCCCTGTGTCCCCATTGCTCTTTCTTTGCGTACCGGTAGCCTAAGGCTAAGGGCTGAAAGAAAAAGATGTTTGCTAGCTTATTGGTCGCACATCAGAAAAAGTTTACGAGGCCCGTCTAGTCACGAAAAAAGATGTCGACCAGTAGGTGGCGTTAAAAGTTTCACACCGAAAGATGCCCTCTAGTCGATTGAAAATCGTTGTTGCTGGTCCGCTGAGTTGAGCTGTTTTGGTCCAGCCTTGCAAAAACTTTCCTAGCTAGAACGATTGATGGTAATCTGATAAGCTATGTTTGTGCCAGGCTCTTCCTGCTACCTATTCTGACCACGCATCGGCATCACAATCGAAAGGATACACTCCCAAAAGTCGACCAATGCCGAATGTACCACAGAACACACCTGCTACAGAACAACGAAAAAACCGCGTGCAACGTCAACTACCTTTAGAAAATGTAAGATGAACGGTATTATATTGGGTTGTTTCGAATTTATTTTAAATTTAAAAGGTTATCTACGAAGCCAAAAGCAAGCGAAGTCGCGCCAGCACCAGTACTTCATCATCACTTAAGTCTTCAAAGAAAGCAACAGCCGTGTACCATACTCCCACTGTGATCTCATCTGGAGATGGACAGTTTGCTACCTATGTTGAACCTAAGCGACACGCTTCAAAAGTGAAAATCACGAAAAAGGAACAACCAGCTCCTGTGAATTATATCCCACGACCGGTTGCTCATGAGAAAGCGCTGTCTCATGTGTCAAGTCAAAAAAGTAGCCTGGTAAGTGTTTACTCAAGTTGTTATTTCAAGTGGCCCTGTAAGTTTTTGCATCAAGTTTTACTTTAAGTAGCCTTGCCAGTACTAGTACCTTTATAGGTTTTTACTTCCAGTAAAAGAAGAAGTTTTTAATTCAAGTGGCCCTGTAAGCTTTTACTTGTAACTATTGCTTCATTGCCAAATTCTTTTACTTTCAGGTGTTTTCCGTAGGCTTACCTAATCAGTCGCAACCCTCGCTTGGAAAGTCAAGTTTTTATGGAGGAGCAATGCCAATATCAAGCAATATCGGTTTGTTTTTGCATAGTTTTGTATATTCTTTCACATGCTATAACACCGTTATTTTTTTTCACAAAAATAAAACAGTGAAACAAACTTTATCGGATAAGATATCAATTCTTTCTGCCAGTCAAGACTATTCTGTCCCGTCAGAACAGACTTACGGAGTTGGAAGTTCAATAAGAAACGGAAAAGTACTGCCTGAAACGGTGAGTGCAGTACAGATCTCAGGCTAGTGGTTCTCAAATCGTGGGTTTGGAGTAGGTCAGGGCAAAATTTGAATAAGGGATCTCTAATGAAAATACAATGAAGACTTAACTAAACCTGGATTCATTTGTTGCGTGGGGATCAAAAAGTCCTCTTAAGTTACTCCTGATTTAAGCGTCCATCCGCGTCCATCAGGAGGCGAAAAACGTGTCATTGGAGTTTGTTTCTTCGATCCTGAACTCGTGGCTACTACACAATCGCTCTAATTAAAACGTACCTCCATAGACGGAATAAGTCCGACAATACATTCCTTCCCACAAACCGGATTTGTCATCTATTCTCACTTTTTGTTCCATGTTTAGAAGATTTAAACTCAGCATCGAATTCATACTGGGTTTAACGAGTCACGTTGCCTTTTTGGACCCCCTTTAATCTTGTGCATCAGTAAGATAGAAATTATGACTACCTATCTGTAGATATGTGTTAAAATACGTTGTCATGGTGATATTTGAAATACTTTTTCAGGAGCAATCGGATGTTCCTGGTGTGGGTTATGAGGAATCTAGTATCACACAGCAAAGCACATCAACCACAAAAAAATCAAGTCAAACATTAACCGTATCATCGAAAACAACGTCGCAAGTGAAAAGGTTTGGATGAATACACCGTTCTTCACTCTGTTGCTTTACCATTTTGGGGATCGGATCGTAAAGAAGATTCACCACCGATTTAACACTCAGCTTTATTGAGAAATATTATATATATAGAGAGAGATAGAGAGATAGAGTTTATTTGTTAATACTTGGGAAATAATCCGAGTGGAGTGGAGCACCAAAGCTTGTGAGTATTGTTATAATTCTCAATACACCAAGGCTGTATGTTAAATCTGTTTTCATTATGATATCTATTGATCGTCCACTATCTGCTCCACAATATTCTTCTGTATTTAATATATGCCAGCCAATTAAAATTGTATTCTCTTCATTCAGAAAGTCCAAACCGCTAGATTTTTCAGAGTCTGAGGATGAACAAAGTATGTCGAGTTGGACCGATGTCCGATAACTAAGTCACTAAGTTTTAATTTGATTTTCAGTGGACCACAACTCCCAAGTCACCTATTCCATCTTGAAGGGTGCAAAAGGACCGGGCAGTCAATCGTCAGCCGCCTTCTCAAAGAATGAAAGCAAAAAGGTATCTTAAGCCTAGCATAACACTATTGGACTAAACGTTAGGGCTTCCACTGTTTCGTGGCCTCATCCAGGTTATTCAGACCAGTAGCTCCATTGGGTGGTTTCAATAGCACAGGAGTGGACGACGTATTCTGCGATTTACGCTGCCCCACACTCGCATGACGCACTGGGCACTAGGCCCTATTTGTGGAGGGACAACTTGAAGCATCTCACCCCTGTTCTGAGTTGGTTGACACGCGTCCTGGCTGTACTCGGCTTTATGCCTAGTAAGCCAGTAGTGCTACACGTGGTATGGCGTGCGGTGGTAATGTGATGGTGAAGTTGCCGACTACTTGTTTATTGCGATATTTCTTGCAGAGTACGACGATGTCACGAGGTAGTCTTCCTCATGCATTGTTGGATCATAAACACGCCGCCATTTTCATGCCGGATAAAAAGATAGTAGATGTGAGAGCGTTACCTCCTCAATCATCTAACGATGACGCAAGTTCTCTAACTGCCAACGAAGAGAAAAGCTCTTCAGGTAACTACTTTACACCATACGGTGGGTTTGAAGGGCCAGGATCAAACCCAATAACCACCAAACTATTGTTTTCTTGGTGTCACAGTTTGTGGTGATGCTGATGCAATTTTTGTTTTTGTTTTGTCTCTCTTTCTCTCTCTCTCTCACTCTTATTCAGAAATAGAGATATGAGGTACAGGCGCCGGATCTGGACACTCTGCCTGGACCCTCAAGCAATATCCCGTTACAGGAAATGTTCTAACCTTGAAATTCCTGTGGTGTATTGATATAGCCCTCAGTCGCAAAACTGATATATCACGGGCTCAAGTCCCAGCCGTGTCATACCGACTAGGTGATCAGCTCTATGGCGCGCCTGAATTATGTAGATAGGACAAAAATACCGCCCCATTATTCTATTATTACTCGGTATATAATAAATTTTTTTATTGTTAATTTCAGATACAGAAAAGCAAAAATCCACGAAATCATCACTGACTGCGTCATCTGTTTCAGAACGGTAACGATTTAAGTTTTTGGACAGTTTTCAGCTTCCTCTTGTATTACAATTTATTACAAAACTATGAATGGTATATTGCGTGATTGTATTACAACATGGACGATGCAGACGGTCAGAGTGCCATGTCCTGTAGTTAATTGGTCAAAAAATTGGCATGAAGTTTGTAGTCCTTAGTTATTGGCCAATCAACATGCCAGGTGGAAAATTGGGCGTGGTCCTTGCTGAAAGGAATCTGCAGTTGGAAGAATCATCAAATCATTCTGCGGTTTTCGATCCGCTCACATAATACTGTACGTCTCTCTTCCAGCCCATCAAAACCAGACGCAAAAGTCACATTTGAACAACCTCTCACCGAGGAGTCCGAAGAGGAATTTACAGCTGACGAAACCGAGTCAGCTGTAAGTGAAAAATCAGAAGCAGGATGGCCACCGGTGAGTATAGTATAAGATTTCAGTTTTGCTAACCGCTCTGTGCTAGAGTATCCCTGTCGTGATTCGTGTTGAGAGAGATAGAGATAGAGATAGAGAGAAAGTGATTTGTCACATGCCTAAAAGCCTATGCTGGCCGATACATGTCGTGCAATACATATTATACGGCCCCGTGTCCAGGGGAACTAGAAGCAACATTAATGCTTGTTCAAATTTAGTATATTATCATTGTGCGCAGAGTTTGGAACGAGAGTTTTAAGTCACACGATCATGAACCGTCAACAGCACTAGGTGTGCGCTCTGCTCACTGTCATCAGAATTTTTCGCTCTTCTAGTGATCGGCGCGGTCAAGAAAAATGAGAGAAACTCGACTTACTGCTGAGCGCATTGCAACAAAGATTTTCTCTCAACTTAAGCCTCAGCTTTTTTCATCTTTTGCTTTTTACATTCAGGCTGACAAGCGACCAATATCAAGTCGTTCAGCAAAACTGACAGATCACGCTCAAAAAGTAAGCAAATTGACCGATGTTTCAAACCAAACCAAAATTGTTCACTGTCCATTTCATTTTTTTAGGTCGCAGAGATCGTTGTCATGCATCAACGACCTGATTCAAAACTAGAAGAGGATGCCGCACGAGCGGCCGAGTTATGGAATAAAATTAATAAAGAGGAAGAATTGAGTACCGGTGATAGCGAGTCGTATGAAACATCAGTAAGTGATCTGAATTTTACGAAACCATCACAGAAAATTGTGTTTATGCCGTCTAAGGTCTGCCTGATCTATTTATTGAGTGACCCAGCATTATCGTAGTTTGGGGATTTGACCCGGGGGTGACCGGTTTCATGTTCAATGACCTGTCATTACAATACGAAGTCGGTAGAAAAACGAACAACACATTCATTGCATATATTTTTATACAGGTTAATGATGACGCACAAAGTTCACAGTGGAATGCAGCCGACATTGTGGAAACCGTGTCCGTAAGCTACAAGTCATTTCGAGAACTCGTGAAACCAAGTATTATTGATTGGTCTGCCTTTTTGCAGTTGGACAAGGAAAGTGTTAAAAGTTCTTTGAAGAAAGGAAGTGGAGGTGGACAAAAGTCAAAAGCACCATCCATTAAAAGTGTGGCAGCATCAGTCAAGTCATCAACCACCGGATCATCAAGAAAAACATCGATGTCATCCGTGCAAGTATGACATGTTTGCTATCATGTTGCCAGATCAAACTCAGTAGAGGACTTCATCAAACTTGTAATATTCCGGGTATTCAGTCAGGGGCAATGTAGAGGGGGGCCCAGTATGGCTCAATGCCACAACATCTCCACAGACTGGTGTGTTCCTGACCCTCATTAAGGCTTCCAGTTTGTCAAGTTAGGGACAATGTAGAGGGTGGTCCAGTATGGCTCCGTCCAATATCTCCACAGACTGATGTGTCCCTGGCCCTCAAAAATGCGGAAGGGAATGGAAATAGGCGATGTTCGCATGTCATTTTTATATAGTAGTATTGGAAGTATACTCTCACAGTTGTTTTATTGAAGAGTGTAGTGGAGCCGATAGCGGACGATCAATAGATATTGTAAAGAAGATCACCACAGATTTAGCCTTAGTTTATTGAGAATTTGTTTCATTGGCACTTGACTTTTTTGTTTCTGCTGCAGGAGGCTTTTATACAAGAAGTAAAACGCAAAGCTTCTGAACTTGGAATAGATGAGAAGGAATTACAATTTGAAGCGGATCTTGTCAACAAAGTATACACGTCTACTGTCGATCCGAATGAAGTCGAAGTTTTTCATAATCTTGACGAAGGAAAGCATGTCGGTACGTACATCTGATTGTTTCCGAGGCTATTTTCAAAAAAAATTTGCAAGTCATAAATCAAGTCGGTAATAAATTGACCCTGTGGAATTTATTATATTATTTCTTGAACTAAATCTTACGGAGCTCGATTTATCGTAGTTGTGTGTTTCTGGAAATTTGACTCGACTTGTGACTCAGATTTTTACAACATTGAAAAATTTTCGGGGCTACACACTGTCATCAAGTGATAATGGATCAGAATGAATAGGTCTATAGTTTATAAAGTGCGCTCCTTCATCCATTTTCACTCTCTAATCGACATTCTTGTAGTAGCATTATCATCAATTACTCAGGTAACCTTGCTTTTTTTGCAATTTTTCACCAGTCCGTTCAAGACACAGCTCTATTACTACCAAGTCACACCAGACAGATGCATCATCTGAGACAAAACGAAGGCAATTCGTGGTTGACGTTCCAAACGAAGATGTAAGTCGACATTGGTAATGCGTCTGAGGCATGATGTTCTTGTTGTGGCGTTCGTATTTGACGATTACGACATCAAAATCAGCGTCCAACTCAACTCCTTGAGCTACGCTATTGGCATTGATTTATTGATTCTTTTTCTTTCGTATGGCCTTCTTTGGACTATACGTCACGGAGGCCTTATCGAAGTTCTTCGGACCCGTCACTGACTGGTGACTTATGACTTGAAAGGTGTCTCACACTCACACGACATGACACTGTCACACCCTAAACTTGCAATGAAACTGCTATGTTTCACGTAATTTTTTAGAAACCTGCGGACCGACCGGATACTGCTTCAACAGATTCGTCTACGATCTCACCTGTTTCATCTCGTCTTCGAAAGTTAAGTCAAAGTAGCAGTACACATTCCAGACTAACTAAGTAAGAACTTATACTTAAGTGACCCCCATCATTTTGAACTTGAGAATTTCTACCAGTCTTCAACCGATGAAAGAGCGGTGCGCAGAAAACTTGTGAATTATATTGTATTCCTATAAACTGAATTTGACATCAAATCTGTGGTGACTTATTGCCGAAATTTTGTATTTCGATACAAATTTACTTCAGTTTCGTGGCATCCGTACTTGCGTAACCACAACCCATCCCATCTTAGGTCATCGATTCCAGTTAGCAGTGAAGATGTTGCATTGAATTATGAGCTTACATCGTACGAGAAGAAAAATCAAGGAGAAGCAAAACATGAACCTCCTCTTGTGACTAAAGAACGAAAAATCGAACCGGAAAAATTGGATCGCGTCAAAACTGAGAAGGTAAAATCTCAATTGTGCATCAACCAAGGAAAGATTGTTATTGTCATATCATAATTCACGACAGAACACTCCGAAGACGTCAACAACGAAAGAAGATGGCAAGAAGAAGACATCATCTGTAGCTTCGTCAGAGAAGGAAAAGGTGCCATCAAAGCCAGGTCAGGATGAATGGACAAGATGAATTCATTCTCTTTCTCTCTCTCTCTCTCTCTCTCTCTCTCTCCCTCTCTCTCGGCCCTGCCAGTACAGACAAGCGCCAATTTTCCTAAATGACAAATGCATTTCCTCTCTCTCTATTGTGTTAAGGTCGCTGGCGACAGAGTCAGTAGTCCAATGAAGTTCGAATGCTATAAAAACGTTTTTTATATAAACATTTTACTCAATGTCTTTTATAGAAAGCACGGAAGTAAAAGCTATCAAGTCTGAAGAAGAAAGGTCATTGGATTCAAAGTCTATGGTCTGTTTGTTTATTTAATTCAATTTCGATCATAACAGATGAAATAAGTTACCACGGATTTCCACTTGATAAAGGTGCAGAGCCCTGAAAGCTTGTGAATTACAGTATATTCCACCTGATGAAGGAGCAGAGCTCCGAAAGCTTGTGTGTTATATACCAATGAACTGGACTGGACGTTAAATCTTTGGTGACTTATTCTATCTATTACTATTTGGATTATCCGCCATCGACTCCACTATATTTTGTAATTCTAATCTTGTATATTTTAGAAAAAAATGAGAATTAAAAAAGGCAAAGACAAGCAACTGGAAGAATTTGAGAAGAAAGAAGATCAAACCGTGACGGTCCCAACAGCTTCAGCATCTCCTGTAAAACAAAAGGCCAAATCTCCAGGTAATTCCAATGTGCCGACTGCACTCCGACCCCTAGCTACTTGGAGATGGATTCAGCCGGTCTTCCGATGCCGTGCTTGACTGCCTGCGGTTCTTATCGTCATTGGCAATTTGTTGTTTAGAAGAACCTTTCCATGCTGGTCGAGCTAAGGATGTCAAAGCACCAAAAGGATTACAATCTCCTCCAGCAAAACAGAAGAAACCAAAGAAGGTAAAGAGGTTGTAGATAGATGGATAAGGGCTGCTTCGACCTCTTTTGCCTCCTCATCTTTGGGTGTTTAGCTAGAATTCCCATAAGATATCAAAAATAACTACTGGTACAGAACATTTTACACATATGATATACGAGACACTCTCTTTATGTTCAGGGCAAATCGAAACCTTCAAAACCGAAGGAAAAGGAACCAGAGGAAATTCCGAAACCAGCATCACCAAAAATAGCCGAAGAAGAAAAAAGTAAGATTGCTTCAGTTTCCCAAATTTTTCAATTTTTTTTATGATATCTATGAATTGCAGAAGTGGAGACGCCTGTACCGGTTGAACCTGTTCAAGAAAAAGTTGATTCTCCTGCGCCTTCTCAGGAGGATGAAGAGCTGCTACCTTCCATTCATAGCGAAACGTAAGTTTACTGATCAGTCGAGATATGCTATGCATGAGTGGAAGTTTTGTACGTTTCGGACTGTAAGTCTTGACACCAATCGTTTGTGTTTGTAGTTGAAAAGTTTGCTTGGTTGCAGACAATTTGTTATAGCTGCATATTATCGTTTATTTTCCGCTATCATAGACCTGAAGATGATTACCAATTTGTGCGTGTCGAAGATACTCCGGTTCCTAGCGAGCCTGAAATTTTACCAGAACCTGAAGTTGAGCTACCTCTTGATGATGCAAAGTCTTTAGCTTCTGATAAAACTGTCACCGAGGTAAGAGACCCAGGCCGATTTCTGTTGCCTGGCGGCCGGAAGTGTGAAATATGTATTCCCCCATAAGTTACTGTTTGCATGAATACTTGAGACTTGACTTAGACTCAAGTCCCTCCGTTATGTCAGATGTTGTACTAAATTTGAGTCATAGTGTCTGACTCAGATGAGGTTGAATTTGAGACATTTGTTGTCCGCAACACTCCGCGACTTCCCTACTAGATAGTTAGTGTGTGGGAGCTTGACCGCCCTAGTGCCCAGTGTGCATCCTGGGACAGCTGGATGGTGGATATACATCTGATAGTGGGAACCTCCACAGGCATAGTGAGTCCCAGTCCCAAGCGTACTGTAGGATACCTGGGAAGGTTACGGCTGGCTTAGAACCCAAAGGGAGAAGACTCTCATTCCCTTCTGTGGTGATAGGCTACAGCCGAAACTGACAACTCAGAAGAGTTGCAAAGGGAAGAGGAGGCAAAATTGGCAAGGAAAAAAGAGAAAGAAGAGAAGCGACTGGCGGCTGCTGAAAAAAGGCGTTTGGAAGTTGAGAGAAGAAGGAAAGAAAGAGAAGAACTGTTGAAGAGAGAAAAAGAAGAACAAGAAAGACAAGACGCAATGAAGTATGACTCTCTTATCTATTTGAAATTGATATTGATAGTAGCATTAGTAGCCTAGAAAATAAATCTTGAATCTTGAATCCTTACTATGACATTACTTCAAGGGATGAGCTTGAGAGAGAGCAGCAACGTCGCATGGAAGAAATGAAGAAAAGGAGAGAAGAAGCCGAGCAGGCACGTCTGAGAGAACAAGAAGAAGAAGAACAGAAAAAGAAGAGAGAAGAACAACGACTGGAACGGGAGAAGAGAATGCAGGTTTGACTTCTTCTTTTCTATCCTCTCTCTCTCATCTAATTCATAGGAGAACCTAAAAATCTTTTGATCCAAAAGGGAAACTCTACCAACTATCTTGCCATGTGACTTGGGAATAAATATAATGGCCCTGTTACATTTTTGAGGGGTGGCAGCAGATGCTACCTGAACATGAGCCAAATGTAACAATGTGCACTAGACTGGACATATGGGCTTGCCCCACGATACCCTCTCTCATGTGCATTTCATGCTTTAGGATGAACATAAGAGGAAAATCGAGGAATTGCAACGAAGAAAACGTGAAGATGAACTCAGGAAAGCAGAAGAAGCTCGACTAAAGGCTGAAGAAGAACGGGAGGCTCTTGAAAAGGTAAGATGATTTTGTGTGCAATCATTGAATGTTTTGGAACTGCCTACCATACCAAAACCGTAAATTCTGGATTTTGAAGTATAAAATACACCATGACCCACCCCAACTGTAGACTCCAGGTAAAGGGTTGAAATTCGATCTTTTCAACCCATCTGAAGTTACTTTTAGGTCTGTTAAGTAAGTACTATTCACTCTTTCATGTTGACGTCATTACAGTGTGTTGGCTGTACCTCTTGGCTGGTTTTTAACGATATATTAACTGATTTGGATGTCACTTTGAATCTGGGTTTTTTATTCGTGAATTCTAGTTGTTTTTTTAATTCCATCGTCATTATTCGACCGCCGGCAGCTGAGTTTCCATGGATGGAAACATGCCAAGTTTTGTCTCAATTCCCAGATTGCATAATATGCCTTCTAATTCAACTCTCTGCTGTAGGAAAAAGAGATGTTAGCTCAAATGGCAGAAGAAGAAGTTTTAGAATATGAGAGAAGAAAACGTGAGGAAATGGAAGAGAAGAAACGACTTGCAGAAGAGAGAAGAATTTTTGAAGATGAGCAAGCTCGGATCATGATGGAGCAAGCAAGACTTCAAGCTATTATCAAAGCTAAGTACGTACCATGTAATTATGGATCTGCTGATGAATTTTTAATATGATTTGAGTGTATCGATTGCATTCGTATTTGTTTTGGCCATGTTCTATGTGGGTGGCAACAGCAGATCAAACCGCCTCTTCCTCTTTCGGACTAGACGTCAGGGCAGCCACTGTTTTGTGGCCTCATCCTGGTTCTCCGGACCAGTCACACTGCATTGGCTGGTTTGTATATCGTATTGGAGTGGATGATACGGTCTATGGCAGGGATGTCCAAAGTTTTTTTGGTGAGGGCCAAATACAGAAAAATAAGCAAAGGCTCGGGCCACACACTAGAGGTGACATATTGACAAATTCTGTATTGGGCGTCCTACTCGTGGTGAATGTTTTCTTTGCTTAATTTTTTAGTGGAGAAGCACTTTTTCCGTTACTGGCTCCATGTAGTGTTAAAAATATTTTCGAATTTGCTGCGAGCCAATAAAAACTGAGCGCGGGCCGTAGTTTGGACATCCCTGGTCTACAGTTTGGTTCCTTTCCACCATACTCACTTGCCACACTGGGGTCTATTTGTGAAAGGATGACCTGAAGCATCCCAATTCCCATCCTGTTCTAAGTCGATTGAAGCCGGTTGTCAGCCTTCGGGGTCAGGATATAGAGGTTCTTCTCGCCACCTATCAATGATATTTGTTTTCAGGCAACAAGCCGCACTTGAAGAGAAATTAAAGTTCGCTCGAAGCTTCCAGATTGAAGCAAATGGATTGGAGAAACGCAAAATGTGTCACGAGCGTTCCAATTTTCCTATTTTGAACTTCTTAAGCTTTTGGGACTCGACTTCACTGACCTTGATTTAGATTGATGAGATTCTATATTTTTATTTGCGAGATTGTTTATAATTAATATGCGTGATTATGTAATTTCATAATACATATTCTATTCCTTCTACAGCCTCAAACATGTGAAATTGAGGCCAGTAATAGGTTGACACCCGCCTCAATTTTGTGCCATTTAAAAATGAGGCGGGTCTTAAAGTGGGCCGTGACCCGGCAAAAAGTATACCAGGTGTCGCAAAGTGAGGCGGTACCCTGCAAAACATGAGGCAGTTCGCGCGGGCGAAGACTCAGCAAAACGTAATGCGAAATGATGACTCAGCACGACTCAGCAAAACGTTAATCGGGTCGCAAAAGCGAAAAGATGACTCAGCATGACTCAGCAAAATGTTAATCGGGTCGCAAAAGTGAAACCATGACACAGCATGACTCAGCAAAACGTTGATCGGGTCGCAAAAAGCAAAACCATGACTCAGCATGACTCAGCAAAACGTTAATCGGGCCGCAAAAAGCGAAATCATGACTCAGCATGACTCAGCAAAACGTTAATCGGGCCGCAAAAAGCGAAACCATGACTCAGCAAAACGTTAATCGGGTCGCGAAAAGCGAAATCATGACTCAGCATGAATCAGCTAAACGTGGCTGTGACTCAGCATGACCAGGCAAGGCAAGGCAAGACGCAGCTGAGACTGGGGCAGCAGGCCTTTCGAATGATAAATGCAGCCTTGAAAATCGCCCAATCTCCTCACTTCTACCAATAAAAGACCAATAAAGCTAGTAAATCTCATTCATGAATAATTTTTTAATATCGTCGGCATTTCATGCAACACACTGAAAAAAAAAAATTACGCTTTTTGCAGAAAATAGCACAACATTTTTCCATTTTGCGGAAAAAACACGCTTGAATCGAGTAGACGGTAAGAATTGTTGAAACTTGAGGGATTTGCGTAAATTGACAAGAAAAATCGACCAGCAGATAAATTACTGAAAATGTCATGGTGGAAGGAAGGGAACAATAACTGTTGCCCTGGAGATAAAGCAAGCAGCTAAAAATATCATTGTGAATAATGGAATTATCCAAAAAGGCGAGAAAATTGGTTGTAGGTACCGAAAAAAATAACTAGTGGAACGAATTTGATTAATCAAATATCAAATATAAGAAAAACGAGACCAAATTTCGAGATGGGTCAAAAATATTCACATTCAACTGATATTTCCTTTCATCAAAATCAAGTTGAATTATATCACACATTCACTAACATAAATTCTTACTGCTCTCATGGATGATAACAACATATATTGAAGATTATGTTGTCAAATGGTGTTCAACTTAACAGTAACAAATGTATGAAGGACCCTTTACTCAGGGTGTAAAGTAGAGAAGCATTTCGCATAGAAACACGAGAGAATGTGCGAAAAATGTATAGTGTGACGTCACAATAGTGTCTTCTCTGGTTCTCTCGTATTGACGAAAACAAGGAAGTTTGGCCGTGCAAACATTTGGTGGATGCGCCGCCGTGTTATCGATCGACTTATTGATTCATGGTGTAAATAACAAAGTCTAACGGGAGAGGGGGGAGGGTGGAACTGGTTTATCACGAAATAGATACCTCTTCCTGAGATTACAAAGGCTTACCACATATTGTAGGACTTAGTACTAAGGAATAGTGGAACTGATGGCGGGCGATCATACATAGACAAAAGTGTATAGTGTCACGACAGCCTCAAGTTTGGAAGTGACTTAGTACTAGGACCTGTACGTTGGACCGGCGCACTGAAATGATTCTGTGCTACTTGGTCATTCTAGCATGTTAAGACTCTTGTCTCAAGACCGCGGTACATCACTATGAAAATATCAAGTGGATAATTTACGGCGATCACGGGGAAAACCTATTACGTTATCTTTCCTGTTGGTCATTTTGTCGCCGAAATATCTTAAAGCTATATGGATCATACCCGCCGCTATGAAAAATTGGCCAGTATGCATCATCATGAAAATGAATGGAGAAACGGCTGACGCTGTAATAGCAATTAATGTAGGATGAAAAATCAGTAAATATAGAGATTTAACACAAAAAGTAACGATTCTTTAACGAAAATTGGACAAAGTACTAGTCAAAATAGATTATGTCAAAAACTAAGCAACGTGGCTTAATCGTTGCAATCGCCATTTCCCCGCTAATTGTAGTCAGCGTTTGGCTGTAAAGTCGTCTGCAAATCGGTAAATACGGTAGAATGATTGAAATTATTCCTTCTTTTCCATGCCATTCACAACACACGACGTCAGGTTGTCACGGTTTACATGACTCTCCTTTCCGGTAGGAGGCGCCTCTGAGTCGTCTCGGTTAACTTTCACATGACCTTCACTCGATGCGCTAGGTTGGTGAAGTCCTCTCAAAAGGTGTACGTTGAAGTAATATTTTTCGTGACAGTCTTGTCCGCATATTGTGCAACGGTATGGGTCGTTACGGTCGTGACATGTCATATGAAGAGCATGCATAGTATCGTCGCTGAAGGTAATGTCACAATAAATGCACATGCGTTTGCTGTCTTCTCCTGTTGTTTGTGTACTTGTTGATGCATGTGACGTAGATGGTTGGGTTGCTGGGCGCGCCTGTGAAAAGAGACGGGTCCGATAAATATAGTTGCTAAAATGTGAAGAAGTTGAGCAATGAAAGCTAGTGCGTTAACTTCTCTAAATTTGAAAGAACGTCAAGGCTGAGACGATCTCTTTATGGTTTGAGGACGTTAAATCTGTGATGAATCGTCTTTACGATAGATTTTAAATTGAATAATATAATCCGATGTGATCTAAATTCGGCCTACATCAAAGAGTCTTTCGTCAAAGTCGATCGCCAAAACCAGTACAAAACGCAATCAACAAAATGTCGCTACAAGAGTGACAATACAACCGTGTCACAGACTACACTTATTTTACGCATTATGACGTATTAATGTCAAATCTTAATCACGTAGTAATTAGCGCAGAGTGCCAGCATCAGAAAAATGAAATATACCGCAGAGGCATATCACGACAACGCACCAATGAGGCGATTATATAAAAGGTTTACATACGAATCAGTTACAAATAATTTTGGTTTAAATGTGCTTTAAATATTTCTGCAGTCACCTTTTCACCTGGCCTAATGCGGTCTGGAAACAAATTCCTAAACATAAACAATCGTGCTAGCACGAACTTTCGGAGAGGAAGGTTGGGTGTTTATCTACTGCGCTTTACACGCGATGTGAAATTCTTATTGTAACTATTGCGTGCAAAGTGAGAAACCGAGTGTTTGTGTTGAAAACTAAAATAAAAACTAACGAAACGTTAGGCACGGGCTATGTTAACCCTTTCAACACTTGTTAAGGTTACGTAAGCTATACACCAACACAAATTTCTAACAAAAATATCGCGTGACGTGTTTTGGGTTGAATTCGGACAGTTTATCGTGTATTATCAATGTAGATATGGCGTAGAGTGAAGCCGCGAATGCCCACAAAAGAGAAGCTGGCCATGCGTGAGCGATGTAATGGGTGCGATTGTGAGATCGCGTGAGAGGCCAAGCTAAACATAAACAAGCAACAAGCTGCGGTCTAGGAACGATTTATTTAAATTTCAAGAGAAGATCGATTTCTGTTTTATCTTTACCCACATTGCGTGTTAAAGCTCGTCGTCATAGCAACGTCGCACGAATTTTTCGAAAGTATTATACGCCGCGACATATTTCCGTAACGTCGCGCGATACATTCTCAACCTCTTACAATCACAATACCTAAACGGTTTCGCAGTGAACGCAACTATTTTAACTTAAATTCTTATGTAATTTGGGATAATCGCTGATATGTATCAGGAATTAAAACGACATCACCTGTACCATTGTCCATTACGCCTCACGAGGCCTAGCACCTCGACCGCTCGTCGGTGCTGTGCTACAGACACTTAATGACGTCATAAAGCATAACGAATCTGATTAACCAATGAAACACGTTATCAGAGTAGGCGGGGAAAGCGGTTACAACGATGCTTTATGTCGTCATATAGCATAGTGGAGCTGATTGACCAATGAAACGGGTTGTCAAACTAGGCGGGGTAAAATCGATTACAACGATGACTATCCAAAATTGGGTGTTAAACTCGGGGTTCGTTTGGGGGAATGGAGATAGAAGAATCGGGTTGCACTGAATATTTCGCAATGCTGGACGTACCAGACAATGTTAAAAGTTTGTCGTAAACTGAATGCCGGTATTTATAGCGTAGGTACATTCGGGTGATTTACAAGATCTGTTAACAATTGATGAAACATCATACGCCCACCTTCCCATCGTAATAAATAAGAGTAGGAGAAAACTTTTTGGCGGAACGCGCGAATATTGACATTCATCAACATGAGTATAAATGTTGATTTTTATGAATTTATGAATTTATGAATTTTTATGAGTTATCAATATTTCCAATAATTATTTAAGAAAATATTATGATTAAAATGAAACGCGGTGACTTACCTCTTCGAAAACGCATTCATGCTTTGATAACTGTTCTGGTGAAACACATTTCCTGAGGTTTTTCCTAAAAATATAAAGGATACATTCAAAATGTGCGGATGAAATTGAAGTTATGGTTTAAAAAAAGGCCAATATCAACATATCTTCTTGTTGTTCTACGGTCTATTGATATTTTTCGTGACTCACGTATTATTATTTGTGGCCCGTGGGCGTAAGCTCTCCAGGATAGGTTAATTTCAAAATGTTAGTATATAGCTCACACAGATGGTTAGGAGTTGGTTAAAATTCACGATCGCGTGAGACGATTGACCTCAACGAAAACCCTACGGCGGTTTGCATGCTTGTTTCGAGTTTTTTCGTGTACCTTGATTCAATGGAAGTTATAAACAGCACCGACACTCAATAGGTTCTTATCGTGGCTTGTTTATGTAATCTAATCGTTTCACAAGCACGCTATTTACGTAGAGTACAGGATATGGAAGACTTCGCACGAGATAGCCTCTTTTTTCTGTTTACATCTGAGCAAAAATTCGCTGTTGTCATTTATTGTACCGTACCAGTACCTGGTGTTCTCACATTTCATATTTATCCTTTCAACCGCATGAAATATTAATGATAATTCGTGTTTAGGACGATTTCACTGATTGTCAACAATGTAAATGAAATTCCGGGCGCGGCTATACATCGTCATACCACCACGTCTACCTCGCACGCAACATATCAATTGTTGAGAACTTTTTGCTGTAGTGTTTACATTTCAAGTCGTACCGTACCCTTTATATAACTTAATCGTTTCATCCGATTAAAAGTTGACGAGATTGCAAGGTTCAATGTTTATAGCCATGTGAATACAATAATGGAGCTATCGATTGTGATGTATCATGTTGTCCTGGTAGCGTAGTATGCATTCGATCTGATCGGAAGTCCAGGGTTCGATTCCCGACCGCGTCAAACCAAAGACTTGGGATTGGTATCCGTTCCTCGCGGCTCGACAGTATCGGAGGAGTGCTGAGGATCGTGGTTGTGATCCACCGATTATTATCGCCCAATTCGAATATCGAGGCCGATATTCGTATTTTTGCCGTTATCGGGGAAGTGGGGAAATCAATATTGGATATCGGCCTCAGAATCACCCGACAATCGGCCAAAAGATGATAATCGAGGCCATTATTCATGATTTGATTATGAATCATGATGACGATTTGATAGTTATACTTCATAATGTCACGTTCCATGTTCAACTGATGAAGGAGCGGAGCTCCGAAAGCTTGTGAATGATATTCCAATGGACTGGACTGGATGCTAAATCTATGGTAACATACCATATCTATATAATTTCAAGTATAACGTAGCCTACGTATGAATTGTTAGTTACAACAACCGAAGTAGGCCAATGATAATTATAATTGATGGGATTTCTAAACTTCAACTCTAACACGCATCTGGAAATTGAGTAGGCCATGGTATATATTAATAAATCGGTCTTTTTAAAATTCCATATCTTGTAACTTACATCCGTTCGTGTGTGGGCAATCGTAGCATAAACCGAGAAGAAATCGTTTGTAAATACCGCACAGAGCATAACAGAAAAACGGCGATGAGTGAGAAACCGCTCATTTCGACTTTGGCACGCTATGTTTAGATCTCACGCGTCCGTATTGGTCGATGTTGACGTTGACTGTTTATAGGCTCTACAACATCGCGTGTCTCGATAGGATTTTAGAAGTACAATTTTCGTGATTTCATCTCTCTCGCTACGCATGATAGCCAAATAAGGAGTATACTTGAAGCGAGTTTTCGATCAAAATTTCGGCGATAACATTTTCCATCCCCCGTACTTTAACAAAATGTTAAAAATTTGTAATGGCAACAACTAACCCTTGATTATACATTGCAATGATTTTTTAACGCATTTTTAACCTTCAAGTTGATGTTGTACCATCACACTCCCAACCCAAATGCATAGCGACAGAAAGAATTAACACTTGACAGAGAATCTATAGGGTCAAATTGAAGTCGAGCTTTGTCACATCGCGATATCTTATTGGTCAAAATATTCTTACGTAATAACAACCAGACAAGATGACAACACGCTGCAAATTATCAAGTATTACCCATACAATTCGTTAACGAAGTCGAATACTACACACACTGCCACATATTGTGATATCACGCATTTGCAAGGGAAATGAGTCGGAGTCCTAACGTATTGTCGCTGTGCGGGGAAGTTTCTTCAGAACTAACGAGGTATCGTCTTTCAGAATATTTCAAGAGGAAGCAAATCAACAAATGTGGAGGAAAACAAATTGCATTGACAGTTGAATAGGAAATGAAATTGTCCTGCAAACAGGCTGTAGTAGTATTAATCAGTGATACTGCAGAAGAGCAAACCGCAGACAACGTCATTCAGTATGAACAGAAGAACCCGCCATTCCCCCTTAACTTTCCCACCCTTGAAGCGACCCCGACCGGCTCCAATCTGGCGTTTCTAGCGTGGACGCCTCTCAGTCGATTCAGAACAGGGATGTGATGCCTCACAAATGGGGTCATGCACACAGTACGGCATGCGAGTGTTGTATAGACCGTGTCATTCATTCCTGCACAATGTAAAACCCCCCATTAGAGTAACTGGTCAAAAAAATGGATGAAGACACCAAACAGTGGCTGCTGCAGTGTAATAACAAAAATGCCAAAGGAAAGAAGAAACGATGCTGCAACGTCGAATGCGCGCCGAAACCAACTATTCAGGAGTATATTACCAGTGCATGTTATGGTACCGTTGATCCAAGTAATCCGGAATTTTATAACTATGATAACACTAACATATCATCTCCAATAAAACATCACCTCCTTATTTAGCGCAATCTAGCTACCGATGATAACACGGCAATAAAAATATTAATTTTCGGTCATGTACGACGAAAGGATATAATCTCCTTGTATGATGATGTTGATAAAAAAAGACATCGATGTGAAATCGCTGTTGCTACTGGTTCCGAAATTAGTGAAGTTATGACTCAATATCATGTGTTTATGTATTTCCCAATCGATTTGCGTGTCGACTTTCCACGTCAGAGCGTGTCACTCATTTTGCTTTAGTACCGAGAATGTTGGTTAGTCTCGTAAAAATTAGTGCGTGGCAAAAGTGGAGCAACTTATATAACCCACTACCCTACGTACAAAGGGCAAGATGAGGTCTATTCATACAAACTAGCGAGTCGCAACTTACTGTATAAGCTGTCCACAGTTACACACATGAGCTTAGACCCGTCACATCGTAAACCCAAGATGGCAGAAAGACTCCTGCGATTTGGTACGTTATACATCGAACCAATTCCAAGTTCGCCGCCATACCAGCGCACCCAGATGCAAGAGTTCATTGAAATTCGGATGTCTGGCAATGTCGTCTCATGAGCCATAACATGTAAGGACTGAAAATGCCAGCACGCTTCACAACAGGATGTTTTCATTTTCACATATCCACTCCCAATTCACTCATCAAAACATAATTCTAGTGCAGGGATGTTTACAACATAATCACAAACAGCCCACTTTGAGGATTTGTCTTAATTAATGATAGGAAACCAACAGCTGAATCAGCAGCTAAATATTTACGAAAAAATTTACAAATAATTTCTCAACTCAAACGCCATACACCGGGATTGCAAAATACATCGGAGACACAACAATCTAGTTTCACCCGCAGCTCAAAACTATAACACATTCGCCATTAATTTGTCCTGACGAGTGTTGGAACTGAAAGCGTCCGAGAAATACAAGCGTTGCTGCGTATACTGGTTTTAACAGTTGTGTACCAAAGGAGGTTGTGACAACGTTCCGCTTCAGTGGGCAGTACTAACTTTAGTGCAATAGGTCGAATGTCTACCTACGACAGTAGAAAAAATTGCTGTATTCATTTTTGAGACATGCACTGGTTCCTTATGTATAGGATTGCATGGTAAAGCACATCCTGGTAAGGTAGCGATCGATAGAACAGGCTAAATAATGTCACAGATCTTCCTGTTTTGTAATATAAGTCGTGCAAATATATGACTTGCGGTTGCTTGCAATTTCAATTGAAGGACTAAATGCGTGGAAGACAAATGATTTTCCTGTCCAACGAACAGCGCTATCGTTCAAACACAACACATAGCCTACACAAGCAAGGATTGTAGTATTGCGTGCATAAACGCTGACAGGTATTCTTACGACAATCATATTTGAGACTAGGAAATGTAACCTGTGAGTATCAAAACACAATCCATCTGATCCACGAAACTTGCTATTCATAATATGAAATAGTCTTAGACAGAAATTGTCAAAATTAACCAACTTTGGTAACTTCTCAAAATTTTGATGTCTTGGCGCTCGGCAGTTACTTAACCAAACAGGCTAAAATTCGGTACAGCGTGTGTTTTCACCCAACCTAACATTTGCAAAAATCTATGAGAAAAAGGTTTTGTGTACACAAGGCAAGAATCGTGTTTGGAAGGTCTGTTTCAAACCCCACCTGACTGTTACTCAGTAATATTATTTAGGTTATTTGACAACGGCACATCAAAAGAATCATTAATTCGAAGCGGCGTCTTTACACGCGTAACATCAACCACAGCACAATAGCAGGAAACATCTCATGAAAAACATATTCCCTACATAAAGGCGCATTATACAACAGTTGTTATGAATAGGTACACTCTTATGGTTACCGAACATCCAATAAAAATTTATTTCTGTAGTAGCCCGTTGCTTACACAAACAACCTCTGTAACGCCGCGAAATCGTCTTTTGTAAGGCTTGTGTTGGTTTGTATTTATACTTGTAAAAACGTTTTGTCGACGCAATAGTAATTGTTATGACTTAACCTATTCATTCCAAAGGCTTGAAGAATGGAACTAAGCTTTTGAAGAAACAAAAGCAACACACGTCTAACTGAACTCACGATAATGTCACAGTTGATACAATACATCACAGCGATAAAGGTATGGCCTACAGCATGTGCATAGGAACCATAAATTCACCTTAGATTTAACGTCCAACCTTAGTTTATTGAGAATAGCATTCAAAAACCTAGAGCATGTGTCCTAGGTACCGTAAAGTCACCATAGTTTCAACATTCACAAGCTTTCTGTGCCGCGCTTCTTCATTAGGTTACCTAATTTACCGTGTGAACTAACGCCCGCAAACATGGACGACATTGGAAATAGTCCATTATGACGTAATATTGGTATGAAGTCATGCTCTGGTAAGCAAAACAGCCGTCGCACGGACAGTTGTTTACAAGCAGCGCTCGGAATTCCGTTGGAGATAATAGTCGTCGAAACTGCTACAGATTGATAACACTTGAAGATTTCAACTATACAAACGCGAGGCGGACGCGTCAAGATACATCCCAGCCTTTGTTTGTGACTTCAGTCCCAACATTTCTGATGAATTAATCAAGGTACCAGACACAGCAGTAAGTCAACGTGGCAAAAAAACAACACTGCATCAGAGTAATCCATCGACTTTGGTTTCGCATAGTCGCAAGAATTTTTATGTCGCTTCGAAAGACGAGGAAGCAATAGAATATCGAGAGTGACTCTACACGACGTCAGTACAAATGACTCACGTAAACAGACACTTGTTTACATGGGAACATTGTCCAACAAGTCACGCGGCACAGGAAACTGATGTGTTTATGGAAGGATAGGTCGCACATCTTGTCATAAAGCAACCCTAATCTCACGAATCGAGCAATATTACCGAGCGAAAAGCGATATTTGGCATACGCGCTCAAATGAGCCAAATATCTGTAACCATTGGTTACTTATTTCAGGCAGAATGTAGTAAGTTTTCCTCCTGTTCATAATCTCGCGTATCTCGGAAAAGCGAAATATGTTTGTAGGTCTGATTTAATGCTTATTTTTATCACGGTTCCACTTGGTTAATTCTAACAACAAACACATAGTTCTTTGTCTACAGGTAGTTTATATTGGCCTTTTGGAACTTATTTACTTAAATAATTTCAAATTCCTTGTGAAGGATTCATTTCTCCTTTGTTTCGATGGCGACAAGAAGCAGTCATACAGCGATTTTGTACGAGCTTACTATAAGAGTAGCAATAATGACCTCAGCTTGCGCGTCAGTCAACAACCTTTTAGCTGTAAACATGCTGTTTATCATGTTACGCCATTACGAATAATAGGACAGTGGCATCTGCTTCGTTTCGCATGCTATTTTGAAATGGCTGCCCTATAGATATGAAACACTTGGTCTGTTTGTTGCTTTTCATAAAGTTCAATTTGATGAAACCCAGATAACATATTACAAATTCTACAAAAGGTTTCGAGTTGTGTACAACAATCGGATTCAAAATCTAAACTTAACGATGTTTGGACAAAGTCAGTTCATTACTATCGGTGGTTTGCATGGCATGGGCCCTTTACAATCCACCACAAACTATAAACAATTATTCAAAGATTATATACAGAACATAAAATACAACAGGCATGTTTTGGATTGGCGTTAGCATTACTGCGTCTGCCAGAATGTTTCTTTGGTATATATTTCAACATAGTTGTCAATTATATCCCAATAAACTTTGACTGGGCATTTGGATCGTCTGCCATCAGCTCTGTTATTTTTCGAATTTGTCAATTTTCTTGAAGCTCCTTATCATTTCAAGCCAGATAAAAGTAAGTTCACACTCAAATACACCGCATCCGCCCATGATCAAGGAGCCTATTAAATTTCCCCAAGTATACAAACAATTTTTTCAGGAGCTTCCCAGTTTCCAGCCACATATAATTATAATATATTCAATTCTTAAGCTAGAAGTGCGTGATAACGTCAACGAGATTTTAAACACCCTTTACGCATCAGTGCCCTTAACTTACAATACCTACAGCTACTAAGTATTTTAGATTTAGGGAAGACAGCTATCGAGTCGATGTATTGCAAAGGTAACTATGCATGCTCAGTCAATAACAACGTACCCAATGACAGTTGTATATAAATATAGTATTTAATGCATATAGGCTACATGTATTCCCAAGCGGACAGCGCGACAACGATAAATGAAGCGTTTATCAGACTCCGACAAGCAAAAAGATTCATTTAAAAAAAATTTAATCTTGTAATTTATCTATTGCGTAGTAATTGTACACGACAGATCTTAGTTAAAATATTATTTGTGATGTGATGGTAAGCATGTGAGTTAACCCTGATACATTACAACATCTCATTAAGCAACTCCGTGACATTTAAGTTAAGTGCAAGCCTTGCGGGACTTGCGAAAAATATTTGTTATTTACGATAAAACTAAGTAATAACATCTTTTCATATGTTACTCACATGTTGATTGATTGATCACAAGTTGTGACGGCATCTTTTGTCTCTTGGTGACAAAATGCTGGATTTTTTCTTGTTTCATCGCGAGACTGTAAGCAAATTGGAAAACATGATAAATAGCTGAGTTATGGGTTTCTGTATTGATGTATTTTGTTATCGTGACGACATACTTGCTCATCTGATGCTTTGTGAGTAGTTCCGTAGTAATGGGTAGTTTCATCGTGAGATGATTTTGGTGATGGCTGCAAGTTTACTGTTATCATAAATAGAAATTGACGGCCTAAAGTTTAATGTTTGAACAGTCGGGAAGTTTCGAGTCGTACCTGGTTTTCTTGCAGTCATATTAGCATCGTCTTTGTCTTGCTTGTCGCCGGTGTTTTGTGCTGCCAGCTCCAACATTTTTTGATGGTAAAGTAAAAATTTCTGAGCTATATCACTCACATCATTTCCATGAGCACCAGCGCCAGGAACCTGCGACAATTTTGAACAAATTCGTCACAAAAATCGGCGTGAAAGCGCATTTTTCTGCTACCACGTAAAGGATAGCTCAAAACAGAACTTTGAACCAGCGGGCTCACAAATGAGAGAATACTAAAATCTATGTTTTGTGACGTCAAAATGGGGTGCGTATTCGAGAGAGACGCGAATCTGACGTGAAATGTGAGATTCGAACGAACTCAGAGGTACAAAGACCTGGACGTATGGAAACTCACCGGCCTGGGCATGGATGAGGTTGATCCAGGGAAGAATGGATTTTGAGGCATGAATTGATGATATAAAAGTTGTCGCAGATGCTCTTGCGTCATGCTAGATAAATCACCTAAAAAGTATATATATTTTTATATAAATACACAAGTAATAAGTCAAGGTGAATTTTATCATACCTGATTTCGGGAAAGAGCCACCTTGTTGCATGACCTCGCTCGCACCCATAAGCGGCAACCGGCGGAGACTTTCAGCGTTTGAGCGAGCAGCGTCATTAGGGTTTAGTTGTTGGGCCAATGCTCTTGTTAGGGAATCAAATGGAGTTGCTGAACTCGTGGCGAAAGTATCAGCGTATGACATTGGTAGATTCATACCTGAAATTATTAATAAATGAAAAAAAGGAATATTTTATGTGTATTTTAATCAGGAGATCCCGGGTTAGATTCCAGTAAGAGTCAATTCAAAAACTTTTAAAATTTGTATTTGCTCTCCGCATGGTTAGTCAGTATCGGAGGAGTTTCAAGTGTAGAAGGCTATTGTGCTAGTGATTCGAGATATCACCGGGAAAATGGCCCCGCGTATTAGCACTGACTTGACATACATGATCAAAGTCTTTGAAAACAACATCAATTCAAAAACCGCAACAATTACAGTTAATTACAATATATTCACCCGAGTTCTGTGCAGCGGCTATAAAATTTTGTGCGTTATACGAAGCTGCTGCGGCTAATATTGAAGGCGGCCATCCCATGTTCGCTAACGACGTACCATTGTGCAATTCTGTAAATAGGAAATCCCAATAACAGAACAACAACATACTTAGCTGCTGGGAATGCAATTCAAAACAAAGCTATCAGACTTTCACACGAAAATACCCGTTAACGGAAATAACATGATATTGAATTTGTGATTAAACCAACAAGCGTGTAAATACGATGGCTCTCGTGAAGAGATTCGAAATTATAATTAATTTTACGCGTGAGAAATGTTGAAACGATGCGCTAATAACTCATGATAGTCTCCCCGATCGATGGCTAAGTTACTTTATACATCTCGTAATGAACCGAGCGGTAAGTGCTCAATCACTAGTTGACGACTGATAGTTAAGGCCTTGCGCCCCGTCGTCACACAGCCCATACCGGAATATCTGATGCCTGGTCCTGGTGACATGAAATAAAATTATCAGCACTGTCTGCATTTGAAACGCCTAAAATGCATTGACGGGGTGTGGCGGACCGGAAAGCTATCGCGTATACATCTTTTAACATTTATGGTGATTGCAATACGATATTTGCGGAAAATTAGTGGCGGGCTTCGTACATAAAATTTCACAGGCATATGCACTGTCCAGTACTTACCGGTACCGATCTACATGTAGGCCTAGGCTAAAATATCACGATGAACTTTAATAAAGCTTCCTAAGCACAAGTATTCCATACACGTATTGTTCTCATACCTTGCCGTCCTACTGGCGATATCCTCTCAGCATTTTGGTCACTGTTTCGCCGCGACGTAGTTAATTTGGCTCTCGCGTTAGGGAACTCCATAGGATGAAGTAGTTGACAGTGTTGTTCCAAAAGGTTGGCAGTTTCATCAACGTGCTTATGATCACAGAATTTACAATCGTAAGTCCACTTTGAACCGGGACCCATGGAATCGTAATAGAGTGGAGTACGAGAGCCGATCTGAAAGCGAAATTTTCCTATTACTGTACGGGACACATAAAAGTACACCTGATAAAGAAGCAGAGTTCCAAAAGCTTGTGGTGGGACTTACAAACAGTGGTGATACTCTCTATATCTATATAGTAAGTGTTCTTTCTACTGTTCTTAGTTCTTGCAAGTGCAAGTCCAATTGGATAAGTGATATGATGTGAATCAGAATAACTGTTCAATATATCGTACGGTAATATACACTGACAGTTGTTTCTATTAATGCTTAAGTTTAAGTCCGCATTCTGTGTCATTGTGAGTGTTGTTACGGTTACTGATACGCTACAGCATATCTTACATACCTCCACTCCATCAAGCAGCAATGGGATTTTCATTCCTCTTGTGTTAGCAGATGACATCTTGACGTCATCGCTGGCAGTGAAACGTTCTTCGGCGCCATTAGCAGCTACTGTGGAAGTGTTAAAGTCGTGTAACATCGCGGGTGGAAACAAACCGAAATTTTTATGCATAGCTGCAGCCATTATCCATTGTTGTTTAAAGCTTTCCATCGGTGAGCTTCGTTCCGCATTAGGACGGATTGAATCGCGCGAATCGGTTGCGGCGCTTAGGCTTT
The DNA here is from genome assembly GCA_030412335.1 of Botrylloides violaceus. Lineage (NCBI taxonomy): Eukaryota > Metazoa > Chordata > Ascidiacea > Stolidobranchia > Styelidae > Botrylloides > Botrylloides violaceus. Next base: position 180,042 of record JASFYC010000526.1, on the reverse strand, counting down.
TCGTGAATGTGTTCACGTTGACCTGCATTTCTTCAACGGATGACAACGAGTTGGGGCGTTGTGGTTGACCGTCTGTCTTGTAACCAATCCCTTCTGTGAAAAATACACTCAATTTTCATATTTTCTTTAATGTTAATTATTATACTTTCTAGAGATCGAGCGATATTGATTTTTTTCAAGGCCAATACGATACTCGGCCTTTCCCTTGGCTGATGGACGATTTTGATAATCGTAAATTCACGAATATAAGCCTCGATTATCATCTTTTGGCCGATTTATCGGCTGATTATTTATTGAGGTTGACATCCAAGACGGACTTTCTCACTTGACCACCCGCCGATACCGATAATCGCAAAAATACGAATCGACCTCGATCCGCCAACCCCATATATTTTCAACGCGGCAGCGGACCATGTTAGTAATGACAGCTCGACTAATGCGCAGAACCCGTGCTATATAAAAATAATAGTTTATATCATAGTTACATTAATCATACATCTTCTGACCTAATTAAATTTGAATATTGTGATATTACACATGTACACGCTTACTAACAATCATTAACAGTAGTTCATTAAAAACTCTGCAATATTCCTAACGCAATTTTAACATTTAAACACACAATAGAAATATTAATTCGCTCTGGAAATTGGTGATAGAATAACAACAACGCAGTATAGTCAGTTAGGCATATTCCTTGAAAATCGCCTACAACAATGTATATCCTGTATATATATTAATACTATACAGGGCGTAATAAGAATATTTTTAAGAAAGAGTTAGGAGAATAGACCTTTTTTAACAGTACTGAAATAATCTACAGGATGTTTATATGAGAAGGTAAACGCAACAAAAGCACTGCACGTATTATTGTTATTAGGTAAGGGATATTGATCAACAAAGGATTACATCCATCCATGTTATCTCGACCATTATTAGGCCATATGCTGCAAGTCTTAAATGAATCGTGAATAATTCCTATGGTTATCCTTTCCTGTTCGTTATAATGCAATGACAAGTGAGCTATACAACTGATAGCATATAGACAAAAAATAACCTTTGCTATGGTAACATAAAACAAAAACGTTTGTTATTATATAAGTGTTGATAAGTTTATGTTATCTGTTTAGAAAGGCATGAATTTATAATAATTTTATTGGTTTATATACTGTTTATAATACTGTATATATAAATACTATGTGTATATGTGTATATAATAACAAAACTGCTTGCTTACCTAAGGACGGTCCTTCGCCGTGTTTTAAAACCATCATGCGTGGATTCTTGCTACCGTTTTGTTGATCTGCTGAAGGACTGCATGGTCTTTTTAACACTTTGTTGGATGAATCAATTGCTTGTTGATAATCCAGCCTAGGCTCGGGTGTATGTGACCGCGAGTGCCAAACCAACTTTTTGTCCAATACTTCACGTTGCTTACCACGGCTGCCTGAGCATGAAATGCGGATATTATAGATTTCATTTTTTGACTTAAGTACAAAATGCAAGCTTACATTCGTTGATGGCGTTTGCTTTTTTGTTTTTATAAGCGGAGATTGGTGCTAAGGTTGCTCCTCGTCTGCGTCTACGCTTGAAGCTATTTTCGTTTCCAAATTCCTCAAAACCTTCGCGGGTCATAGTCCAAAAATTTGATTTTGCCGCGTTTTCGTATCGCGGAACTGTGCAAGAAATGAACAGTTTTAAGCTTGTGGACTAACGTAATCACATAAAATTTCTCAACTTCACTCAAGCACATTGATTTATTAAACTAATAGGCCTAAAATCACGAATTTTGCGCAAGCAGAAAATTTCTTACCTTTTATGAAGCATTGGTTGAGACTCAAGTTGTGTCTGATTGAGTTCTGCCACGCCGACTTGTCATGTCCGAATTTGTAGTAAGGAAAATTATTCATGATATAATCATAAATGCCTCGCAACGTGATAAGATTTCCTGGACTGTCCAAGATGGCAGATGCAATAAGTGCTGGGTATGTGTGGGGTGGTCTTTTGTAGGAACATTTTCCATCTGCAGTACCACCATTTCGTCTTGCTGATTGATTTTCTCCAGCAGCGGCCGCTGCTTCTTTATGACCGATAATTCCTCGTGTTGGGGTGCGTCCGACTGGGGCGGTTGGGGATACTCTAATTCCTGTGGGGTTGGCACCCTCGCGGTGCGGGTTCACGAATGCGTGTTGGTAGATGTTAGCGTCCCGGTAACTTGGGTGACTTTGAAGCATGAAGTTGCTGTATGCCTCTGATGGTATTGCGGACGATGCCGGCACTAATGTAGGTGGCCCGACACCTTTTGCTGCTAATGCGGCTGCGGTAACCCCAGCAATGTCTTCATGGTAAGGTCTAGGTCTTGTGTCTGGTTGGGGAGATCCGCCAGATGAAGTTCTCCTTCCGAACGCAGCGTTTTCTAACAGTTCTTGATGCAACTGCTGAGCCCTCATTGGGTTGACCAGCGACATTTGATTTTGTGAGACGAGCTGTCTCATCATCTCAACGTTGTTATGGCTATCGTCGTGTTGCTCAAATGGCGACTTCGGGCTCGGCGATCTTTGACCTACGGAATGAGCACTGTTGTATGACGACGCTGGTGAATGCGATGCTTCCCGGCCACGCCGGTATATCTCAGCATGCGTTTCAGTTAAAGCCAATGGCTCTTGCTTAATCAACGTGGACATAGTCATGTTTTCTGCTTTGCCGTCTTCGTTTTGTCGACTTGATCCAGTAGGTTTTGGGGATACAAACGGCTTGGTAAGTTCGTTGTCTGAGCAGCTACTGTGCGGTGAAAAGTCTGGACTGCTTTCTCTGTGTGGTGAATCACGATGAAGCACTCTGGTCTGTTCACTGTCTGCTAATAGGTTCTCGACTGGACGTTGGACATCGATCATTCCTTCTGCGGTAATACTATCACTCGAGCGTCGGCGTTTCGTGTCGTATTCGTCCTCTCCTATTTGGCTGACAGAAGCAGCTATGGGCTGCCGATGATTACTGAGTGTTTTTATTTCAGAGGCGTTCGATTTTATCTCAGACGCTTCGCACGATATCGAGCGTTCTTCGTCGCCTTTTTTCGCTTTTAGCATTCGACGTACTACAAGATCGAGATTACGGCTCTTCTGGCCGTTGCAATTTTTTAACGACGCGGAATCTGATTTTAAATCACAATATCTGTTATCTCGCGACGAAGTTGTATCTCTTGATGGTGTCAACAGAGGATCATTTGCATTTCCAAGTTCTTCGCACGCTACAGAATGTTTAGGGTTGTGTCTACCGTCCTTTTCTTTACTACTACCCTTCTTTCTTGTTGTTGCGTGAGAAGTGGGCGACGCTTTAATATATTAAAACCTTGTTAAAATAACACAAAATAGACTAAATACTTATCATATATAGATATCTAAAGTATAATCACAATTGAACATGAATTGTTTTAAATCAGTGACGTCAAAGTGACGTCATAATAGGTAATGCGTAACACACGACAATGAAGGCTAAATTTTACGATGTTATCGTAAAAACTGGTGTTGTAATTTCGATACACCGTCGATGTAGTCAGCAATAACGAAATTATTATGCGTAGTGAAATTTAACACGAAAAGTCCCGTCCTAACACGACTTCAATGACCGCTATCAACGCAATTTATGACGTTATTAATTACGATCGATCTGTACCTTACCGATCACAAGCGAAGCTTCTATTCAACAGATTCAATGTATTATCAGAAAAGCGATATGTTCTAGAGATGCGTAAATCACGAAATTGTACAGCCAAACCTATGGATTAGGACATTAACTATCAAGCCCAACACAGTGTCTAGGCACCAGAAAGTTTAACCCATAGCTGTCAATGGCAAGCAAGCCAATCCGGAGCAGTTAGTGTATTTTGTCCATGAGCGACCAATCAAGCAAATCAAGCAAAATCGTAGGGTTTGAGTCAATAAATCGCTACTTGTGATCCATACCATTCGGCAAAAGACAAGGCACTTGATCCCACTACAACTGAACGTTTTACCGCGGCTACATTTGAGATACGATACCATAAGACCTAGCGTAGACTCCTTCACGTGCATGTACAGCAGCATAATCGACAGCCTCCACATAATCATCTTGATACACATTTCCTATATGCACATTCAATTCTCATGCTATTGAAATTAAGCAAGCGAGAGAGAGTACGGCTTTCTTTATTGACTAACGACAAACGATGCCTTTCCGACAACAAGTTGCCTTTGCCTTTTTAGATAAACGTAACCTTATCCTTCGGGAAATTAACAGAGTGAGTAGCATAAGGAGTCATTAAAACATGGATAAATAGCTAATGATATGACTACGCGCGGCAGGATTGGCCTAAAATACCATCCCATATTACGGCAATAATTATGCTACAGCTATCACAAGAAAACGGAAACCGTGCTGATAGCAAATACAAAGCTTACTAAATATCTTGAAGGCCACTTCTTCCTGACATTATATACCTGAACAATACATCACAGCCGTCTATAGAAATACCACAAATATTGTAGCACACATGCATGTATATGTTTTGACGCAAAGAATTTTAGAAGATCCGATGGCACACAATCCATAGTATACCGAATGAAGTGTTACCACAGATTTAACGACTAACATCATTTATTGTAAAACCTAGCTCACAACCTTTCTGAGCTCTGCTCCGTCGTCTGATGAAACCGCCAGTTTGATTTGATGACGTAGCGGAGAAAATGGACGGCAATAATGGAGGTTAATAATCACATTGATTGCGATGCCATAATGACAGTCATCAAGATAAACTGAGAAACACTTACAGTAGGTCTAGCCGGTACCACCAAATTTGAAAGAAAGCCTCCTTACTATACTGTAAGCTAGCCTGTGTTACCACGTCAACTAACACTTTTCTATCCGATTTCGATTTATCCCATCGTTTAAGACTGTAAGATATAGGCTAGCGCTATTCACTATCCCCAGTTGTAGCCTTCATAAACCCTTACAAACATAGCCCTTATCTCTAAGCATTTGTAAGCAACAGGCTCAGTCCGGCACCACTACGCAAAAAATTGCATGACAAAGCTGAAAAAGTCGAGTCTACTAACCCTAATGTAGGCTATCCTACTGTACAGTGTTAACTTGCACCACGATACATACCAGAGCTATTCCCAAGCTGTAAGTTTGACAATATTTACTGTAACCCATTGCAAATATATTCCTCACTTTCCGGTATCGTCACTAAGCATTTGTAGTGGTATATGTCACATTAAACTAACCTCAGCTTCAATGCGTGGATATTCTGACTGATGCATGACAGCGCAACAACGAAAGTTATGACAATCACACAATGAATAACATTAAAGCAGTACTTATAATTATGCGTCACCGTAAACTTTTAGTCATTTATAGCAGCAAGCATGTCTCTAATAATAACAAATCGACTTCATAACAACATACCTGCGCTACGTCGAATACGACACTGAAGTACTGTAGCCTATCATACCAAAGAAACACGTGACGGGTACAGTACAACGGCGTAGCGTTGATGATATATTAGCGAGGCAGTAGTATTAAATAGATATCTGTATGCCTTTGAGACTGTTGTAAACATATACCCGCCTGTTGATTCAAATCAACTCGTCTATATCATACGCGCTAAGCGTACACGCAGGCAACCATTCATTGTAAGCCATTGTTTCGTAACAAGTGAAAATCGCAGTGTAAACAGAACAGCAGATTTCATTACGAGCCCAAACAAACCCAACACAAGTTTGAAGTTAAGCCATTCGCTGAGCAGTTACAACGCATTACACTTGCACTACAGATAGAGGAGCATTCGCTGACAACACACCACCGCCTTGGCTTAGTCGTTAGCACAAAAATCGGGGGTGCTGCCCAGTTATAATACACGCCATTTTTGAAAGACAAACTTACTGGTGTCTCTCGACTAGCGTTTTTCTTAGATGAGGTATTCTACATAACACGAACGAGTGTAAACGATTACCACAACATTTTATGGTCAACTTTGAACTGTTGACGCCATATTTGTAGCACTAGTCTGCGATAGAGTATTCGTCAAAATGTTGACAGCGTTTCAGCAGGCTACACGCTAGTAAAATCGAAACTAAAAAAGCATACCGGCTCCTTCCGATCATGCCCCTTACAAAACAGCATCGTAAAAGGGTTTATGCTAAAACCCATTCCGGCAGTAAAATGCGTCTCAGCATGACCCCAGGAAACATCCGAATACCTGCACACGAAACTACACTCACGTAAACACGTACGATTTTCCCCCCCTTGCTAGTTATAAAAAGAATGAATATGGGTACCACGTACCAGTTGGTCCATGGCGTGACCAGGTCGACCCATAACGTAGCTCATGACGGTGAGGAAATAATGAGAGCGTGCTGACTGCGGAAAACGGCAGATCGCTAGCTATTGGAAGTCACCGTGACATATACTATTACGTCACATTCGACATTTTAACGCTTCGACGCTCGGTCATAATTGGTCCTACCCGCCAAACGTAATGACCTTGACCTTTTTGACAAATTGGTTTAGCGTCCACTGATAGGTACACGTGCCATTTTGACCTCCGCCTAAACTTCTACCACGCTGTACTGAAGGCTCGTTTACGGTCGAGGTTCTGACCACGTATCAACGGACTGTAACTTACACTGCGCGCACTTGTTGACAATCTATGTCAATTCAGTGTAACAATGATAATTAAAACGCCGAAACCCACCGAAATTTTTTCCAACTATCGATCTACTATATCAAGAATCATTTCTCCTATAACCGTGCTATGAGTGACATTACCGAATTCCCGTCATTCGAGGTTATACGGCATCGGTTAGGCTATATTACGTAAAATATTCAAATTTAAACAACATCTGATACAATAATACGAACGATGGTCTGGTTAGCTGTTGAAAGTTGCGCGCAAGATGTGATCTAACACGTGACCTTTGATGGATACAATATATCGGTCTTAGTAATATGGATGAATGGAACGGTTGCATTACTAGTCCATGGCCTACTCTAGGTAGGCCATGACTAGTCATAGGCGAGGCAACAAAGTCAATTGTTTGCTCGACTGCAGCAAAAAGTTTCTTAGACCAAATTTTCAAACAATAAAACCTGCTACCTCAGTGATTTCTAGTATACTCGACATGTTCAATTCCAAAATGAACCAAACCTACCCAAATTTTTCATAACGAAGAATATAGTGGAGCAGATTGCGGACGAACAATAGATAGTCAAGAAGATTAATTTTAATAAAGTCTGTGGTGAAAGTTGTTTACGATATCTATATTGATCGTCCGCGACCGGCTCCACTACAGTACGTTATAGAAAATTCAGGAAGGTTTGGTTGCCCAACAACGTACACAAAGTTTTCGCGCATGAGGTCACATATAACCCGCCAACGCCTTTCTTCCAGCCAACAATTCGTACGAGAACGTCGATGATGCCACTTTGTCCAAGGAAATTTTTGCATTGTCACAGCGTTTGGGGAGGCACAACAGCAATTTGGAATAATGACATAGATTTCAACATGCATCCTCGATACCTATTTCTCTGAAATATATCATCACTACCATGCAACGCGATAACTATTTATATGGTACGTCTTCCGCAGCCATTGGTAATATAGTTTCGCTGACTTACTCTTTTCTAACGTCATACTTCAAGTGACCGGAAGGGTCGGGGAATAACGTCTTACAGGAGTTATCTAAGGATGTACATTTAAAAAGAGGCAAAATAAAAACAAACGACTGTTTTTAAAACTATACGCTCAGTTTGCATGGCTGATAATAATAAAAACTTCGAGAATCGAGCCCAGTCATATTCTTTAAAAACCAGAATCGTTACTATAAGGTTTTACAAAGCGCACACCAACACACAGGATCTCTCTCTACTTTCTGATAGAAGGAACACCATGCTTTGCCGTTTACATATTTACCGTTAGTTGCTGGTGATACTTGTCCACGTAGCGATAACTTACGTATTAGTCACCCCCGTTTATTTGTGAGTACCATCATGACCACGATCGACAGCAAGCCGCTGTAACTGCCGTTAAACATCCGCTCGTTGATTTTAACGGAAGGTATAAGATGTTACCATAAGATTTCCATCATCGTTAAAGACTTATCTAATTTCCTAAGCTTATAGTTGAGCAGTTGAGCAAATTTCACTTGAGTACCACCTACGACGTATCGCCTTGGTGCAAGCTCCTACGCCGTACGCTGCATTGCGTGCAGCAGATATAAAATGCAGCTTACTGTCTACGAAAATGCGAGGGCTGTGCACGAAGGAGAGATATATAAGGCGTGCTTTTGTCGCTTATAAAACGAGAAAAGCTGCAACAACGCTCACGTCAATTTATTCCGCCGACTCCTAAACGATTTTCTGTACAATACTTTAGAGCTAAATCACGATTTATTATATTCACACGACTTTCTCGCAGATAAACAGGTGAAAACTGCATGATTTGTATGTACGTGGCACTGTGTGCATGCACATTGGAGGTTAAATAATCTATTTCGTTATGTATACCTTACTTATTGATTGTTATAAGTGACATGTATCACGTGAAAGGAAACTGGATGCTTCAATATCGTTGATGAATATATTGCGCGTTGTCCGAAATTGTGATGTCATCGTGGTGAAATTTCTGTTTCTTTTACTAAATTTCGGTTTTGCATCGAAAACACAACACGCGAATGGTTGGGATCAGCGCCGGAAATTGTGATTTGATCAAGATATTTCATTCTCTTATTATAATAATTATATACGATGACGGAGTGACGTCGAAACAAGATTTGACACGGTTTGGGAATCTTTCTGGACCTGTGAAAGCGATTGAATGGTATTGTTTGATTCTAAGAAATTGCACTGCTCATATTGTCTGATATCGGAAAGAGAAATTGAAGCGAACCCATTCTGATTGAGTAGAATTTCCCAAGATCTGAGAAAATACTAAACAAAATAGCTTCAAATAATCATGGTGCATTGAAGATCTCATCCGATTCGTTTACAACAATGTGTATAGTTTGGCTGAGACTACAATCACTTTGAAAAAGCCTACTGTACGAACAGAATAGTCGATTTTAAACGGCAGATCGTCCTGTCTCATGCTTACCCACGACCTACGTACGATATTGATGTCGTTGTTTTGAATTCATGGTGTTTTTTTTCATTGCTTGCCATGTATGACTGGTCAATGCTTGCTTTTAGCACGTATTCTCGATATTTCCAGTTTATAGCCCGGAACACGACCACAACCCTTCACACTGTCCCGATACTGACTATCAAACACGGATGGAAAGTCTTTGATTTGACACAGTCAGGATGCAACCGGCGACCTTTCGAACGCCACGGACGATTACCCTTTTGGTTGTCAGCATCATGATATGCAAAACGCCGAATACCGTTGGTACTACCCCATTTAGCCCAGTCAGCTTGTGACCACGGCACTGATCAGTGATTAAGAATGCATTTTGCTTCCCAGTGGCCGGGTTTGGTTGCAATCCGTGCACCATTAATACTGACCTGTGTTTGTTGATTTTTCGTGGCTTGCAGCATCATTCGATGTTTCGCGTGTATCAGTGATCGTGTTGTCGTCTGACTTTCTCGATATTCGTGTCCTTGTTTTCATGGTAGATTCAATTGCTGCACCTGTTGAAGTTTTTAGTGTGAAGAATAAATAGTGAAGCTGATGGCAGATGATCTGATACAGACAAAGGTACAATGTCACAAATCCATGTCACTCGATGAAGGAGAAGAGCTCCGAAATCTTGTGAACTCGAGGTACTTTGCCGTGCCCCGAGAGTCATCCTAGAACGCGGACAAAGCGAACCGCTGCCACGTAAAATTTCAGAGGAGCAACGGATAAGGTTAAAGCTCGGATATTGAGATCGGGGTGAGATTATATAGCATAGGCCTAATTATCGCAGTGATAGAGAGCGACAGAAGGGGTGAAAAGAGAACTGAGTTTGGCAAACCCGCCGGAATTTCGAAGTCGTCGGCGATTCCGCGGTCCGCAGTTTAGTGTCGTTGTTCAATGTGTTTGGTCCAAATTTTAGTGCCGCCCTCTCCGCGATACAACTTATTGTTAGCGGTCGGCGTGTTATTGTGGCTTCTGGATGGATGTGCTACCACGGATGGGCTAACTAGAATATATGTTTAGTGTTTGCGGTGGGCGAACTCATAATTCTTGTGAATTTTGGATGGGCCATGGCCTACTTTAAGCCATGGATGGGCTTACTGGATTGTGTTGAAGGACATGCACGTTGGACGATTGCGACACTCTGAGTTGAATGATATGATAATAAATGATCGATTAATCATTAAAGTATATATAGGCTGAAGTGTCAACCGCTTGACATGTCGAATCATCAAGCTGATATAAAGGTGCGGTATGCTGCTTGATTCAAAGAACTACATTACCGAACTTCTATTAAGAATAAAAGAAGCCTAATGTCTATTTCAGAACTATATAAGCATAGGATACAAGGCCAGGTCAATGCTTACGGTACCCGTACCGATACTATCGGTTTATAGCTTGGATCACTACCATAAGCACAATCATGAGCACGCAGCCGATATTCACTGCCAAGCAGAGACGGAACAGATACCAATTGTCGAGAATCGAACCTGAACTTCCCGATCACAGGACACAACCCGTCCTTCTGCCAGGCATGAAATGTACAACAATTCGCAGAGATACAGGCAAACATCCAGTGTTTTTTCAAAGGTTCTGAAGCCTTCACGAGTGAAAATTGTTCAAAGCGAAACCAACTATAAGTAGGTTACTACACAATTGCTTATTCAGGAATACACATATTGATTAGGCAATTGTAAACTAATATAACTGACATCACCAACATCATAGGACATGAAGGTATGATTAGCATAACATTTTTTACATAGTGTCAATAGATTGATTGACATAAACTTACAAATTACCGCAAGGTTTCTTTCTTCCCAATTAGGCTTTAGCAAATCCATTTCAAATCGACGCAATTTGAGTAAAATCCAAATACGGCAGCACATTTACATTTACCTCATGCAACCATTAGCAGTTGACTTCTAATCTATAAGCAAGGCAGCCTACAACGCAGATCAATTTCTGTTTTGGTATGAGTATTTACAAAATAGAGCAAATGGCATCATCATTTGTGTGTCACGCAAGAACGTTATGTGAAGCAACAGCAACATTAACTGTGTTCGTCAGAGTTACCGCGAACAGTATGAGTGCATCGGTGGTTTACTGACGTCAACGTTGTACCTAAATATCCGTCGCCTCATATACGTTTAAAATTGTTGGAGGCATCAGCAGAGCCATTACAATACAATACCTTAGCGTGGCTGCTAATTTTCGAGCTGGTGGTCCTTCGTGATTTTAACTATAATATGGATTTCACGAGATGACCTATAAATTAATACGTTTATGGTGTACGGTGTGGCACTTCACCTTGAAGAGAGCCCAAACCCAAACCTTGATAAAATTTCGGGATGAATTCAGTAGTGGTCACAAGCATCACGGATCAGTGGTGTCGCCAAGTGGGCCCGCTCGATTTCACGAATTTTTCGACGGTCCAGCTAGCATTATGGTTACACTCCATGACGTCTCGCTATACTATCCATTCCAAACCGCTTAAATTAACGCCGATCCAGATTTAAACGCTATTACGTCACGAATACGTAATTACACTTGACGAAAGGATGTGCTAACGCAAGATTTGCATTTTTGGATAAGCAAATTGGGCGACACACAAAACATGTAAATCTTGATGGTTGCAGGGCAGTCATCTGGGTTTCTATCGACGCTTGGGCGTTTTAATCAATCATTCCGATCCAAATAGGGGGCTGAAAGTCCCTTTATATTAGTCATACGAACGAGGATTACTTTCTCAAACCACATGTGCCTCCGCTAGTTTTGGAGGTCTTCAATTAGCCTCTGTATGTCTGGATCAGGCATCTATATGACATATCAAAGTATCGGCAGTATTTCTGGATGGAAAGTGGATAAGCGTCCACTATGGAAGTAGCAATGTAAATTAACTGAAGGCCGCGTTTACTGTTTATACACCAAAACAAGTTTGGATGTATCGTGACGATACATTCGGCCAGTTCAATCCAGTAATATGTCGAAATTTATTTTACCGGAAGCAGGACATATTTTCATCGAGACATAACGGAAATGGACGCACATGATAGCAAAACGAGCAAACGATTGAGTCAAACTACATATCATTTTCACATGTCCCTACGCCAGCGGCTTCTGATCGGGATGTCCCGGGTTGAGTCAAAGCAAAGACCTTAAAATTGGTATCCGCTTCTCCTCTCATTGCTAGTCAGTATCGGGAGGAGGGCGGAGGGCAGTGATAGTGATATTGGCTGTAAAACCAGAGATATCGATAAGTCGATCCGGCGCATACATAGCTAAAGTAGTTAGAAACGCCATAATTTTAAAAACAAACACAACAAAGACGTTACAACACGATTCAGAGACTATGGACTAACCATTGACTATGACTATGGAATCGTATAACTAAATTCACGATCAACAGCATCACTTTCGCTCAAATTACGCAAATCTTAGGGTGAGTATTTATCAAATGAAACCAAAGCACAACACGACAATAAAAATCAGTTACGTGTTACATCACAACTTTCTACCAGACGAGGAAGTCCGCAACAGTCAACATGCTCATCACAGTCATAGCGTTAACGAGTCTATTTCTAAACAGCAAAATATTTTTCCAACGATACTACAAAACTTTCCGAAACGTGGGATGGTTCCTTTCACCAACAAATCATCAGTATTGCGAATACAACAGCGCAAAGATGTTATTTGTTTCTTAGTGAGGCATCCGCTCAGTACCCCACATTGAGCAATGACACACATAGCCTGTAATATTTTTGTTATATGTATTTTATATACAGATGTAGCGTCCACCATTGGTTTATTGAGAAATAAAATATTCACAAGCTTTCAAAAATCCGTGATTGGGACAAACAAGCATCCATTACAGAAGATTCACCACAAATTTTTCATCCAGTCTAGTTTATTGATAATTGAGAATTTACAGAAGGTCACAGTCATCGCCCGAAAACCCAGTGATTCCGTTGCGGCTGTTGATATTTTGAGTCTACGGATAAACCGAGGATTACTGATCATTTCGAGTGTAGTTTAATCAATTATGGCTAACACTCAGAGGGGTTAGCCTGGGCAAATCTCTTGGGCATTTTTACGCCGTAAAATCACAATTAAGCAGTCAACGAGGTGGTTATTGTGAGGGGCTTACAATCTAGTCGTCTCCCAGCTTTGAAATTTCTCTGTCTGACCCTATGGAAACCCACTGCAACACAGTATATGCTGCATTTAAATTATTATGTATTTCATAATGAAGTAGCTTGATACATCACTAAACGGCGGACCCGGCGGACTCACTGATTCCAAACATTGTCGGAAATAGTCGCGCGAATGTTGTCAGGACTCCGTTCAACCCGCGTTTATTATACAAATTTCCTTCTCTGAAATACTTACGAGGTCCGTAAGTCCGCGACTAGCAGACTAGTGTCGGGACCTCCGCGGTTCGTTTGGTCCGCCGTTTAGTATCATCCTACCAGTCTATATGAGTAATAGGAGTACCGCACGCTATGCAGCACACTGATGACGAATTCAATCGAAACTTGGATAGGTTACGCTGAGCGCACTGAAAATTGTTTCATATCAACAATTGGTGTTACACCCAGTTTAAATATAAGCATTTTAAGCTCCCGATATTTATTATTTCTTTACGATACGCAGATTGGTTTAAATTATTACTACTGAACTATGGTTGACGTCGCATTTGTTTATGTATATCTCGCTACCTTTAACCGCGATTGAAACCGATTTTATTTGTTTATGTCACCTACCGTGTTTGATTGTATTGAACAGTGATTCGTATTCACCTCAGATAGTCCCTCTTATCACGGTGTACGACCTGCGCATCTGCGGTCACGTGCAAAAAAATGAAATTGCTTAGTCAGTCCTGAGAACTCGCGCAAATTAGACACAGTATAAAATGTTGTGGGGAGCGGTTCCATGCGCTGCCGCCACTTCCAATTGAAACATGACCGAACAGGCATACAGAGCAACATGCTCCAAATGCTGAATGGTGTACGACCGGCGCACGTACTCGCGCAAAGAATCGAAATTTTCCGGTCATGGCCAGTCCCAAGCCACGGTTAATTTCGTGATTGGAACATCGATTGGATTCCTATAGTCACGCGCACAAAAACGTAATTCCGCAGTCACGGCCAGGTTTCAAGCACCGGGAAATAAGGAGCAAGACCACCACGAGTTTGAATCACGACCGCGTCATATCAGAAGCGTAAAAAATGCCAACCGCAGCTTTCTCGCTGGACAGCCAACGGAATTGGAGTCCGTTTACAAATGTCACATCTATGTGTTTTGGTCGGTTTTGTCTTATTGGTTAGAGCGTTGTGCCTGCAGGATAAAACGCTAAACACAAATTTTGGTTAACACGACTGATTTTAGACGCTAGTACGTCATAAAACTACGAAGCAATGCGATCAATATCACGCGATCACACGCAATATTTATTTTACATTCGATTAAATAAATGTTTTATTCTTTTAAATCTAGTTCATTTCATTTTAACTCAAAAGTTGCGTAGTTTTGCGGGAACGCTGTCAAAACAAATATACACAACAGCGAGGATTATGGATCGTTTAATATAAAGATATTCTAATATCCGATGGCGCGATTAATCGATTTGATCACACTCTAATAACACAGGAAATGCGCTTAATACGAGCTTCCAAATTTCGATAGATATGCATGTGTTCAATGAGCATGCTTTTACTTATTAAGGCCAACAGCCTGCTTGCAATTCAATACCGTCATTGCGTAAACTCTTGATATTTTGCAGTACTCAAATTCTGGGAGTTAGCCTCAAAAAACATGGCCGTATGGAAAAATTGACATTTCAAATTTACATACACACGCCTTTGAATCAACACGATGCATCATTTACAATAGCCGCGCGGTATATGCCATATAATGTATTATATTATGACTAGCTAATCGGCCAAAAATTAGGGATAGTTGTAACTAAGGTTTACCTCAAAATATTAGAGTCAACTTCGGACGAAATTTAAATACAATCCAGCGCTTTTGATGTATGACGTCTTTGCGCGACCGCGAATGCCGTACACCAAAAGTGTAGAAAAAAGGTATAGTGTCACCGCAATTTTAGGGTCCAGCCTCAATTTTTGCGGAAGCGAATTCAAAGGCTGACGGAGCCCTGCTCATCCATGAAATCTTGTGAAGTGGCTTTCAAATAACCTGAGGCTGAAACTATAATTTTTTCGATATCTGAACGTCAACCATCGGCTCCACTATTTCTAACGATATGTGTAGATATACGATACGAAATATAGTGGAGCCGATGGCGGACGATCCAAATAGTATATGTCATTAAACAACTGGACTTGATGTTACATCGGCACTAACTATGGTAACAATGAGGGGAAATTCACAGCCATGAATAGCCAACACGTAGTAGTAATAGTGTGTCAAATACTGCACCGTAACGTTGGCAGCGTATTTAGATTTAGTTGGACCTGAATTAGTTGCGTTGAATAAAGTTTCCAAGAAAATATAAAAATTCCAAAATCACTAGACGGATGCCAATCGGATTCTAGGAAGTTGTGAGAAATGTAAGACCTTTTAACTCCCTGTTAGGTTCTACAAGCATTACTATATGGAAAACCGTGTTAATAAGCCTTTATACAGTTATATTGATCAGGTGACCGCCATTATCATGTGCAGCTGAATGGCTTGAGAGTAATATTTAAAAAGCTGTAAAAAAGTTTATTTTCACAACAAAATCCAATATTACGGAAATGAGATTTTCAAATTCTGAGCGCAAAGTTGAAACTATAGGCAGGGTGGATGAAGTGGCTAGCCTACATGGTTGGTGGGTCGAATTGCATCAACCGCGTCAAACGAAAGGTTTGAAAATAGGAAGTCCGTAGCTTTAACGCTACGCTCCTGTCGTTGTAGAGATAATGTGACGGGTTGGTGGAACACCGCTTTTACATCAACAGTCACCGACTTTCGGTTCCACCTGTACCTGTCCATTCCTGTACAATACAGACCACCCAATGTAGTGACTTGACTGAAAAACCTGGACGAGGCCACCAAGCAGTGACTGCTGTGTGGCCGCACTGCGCGCGAGACCGTGCTACCGTGCTACCGTTCATAGCAGGCGATAAAATCCTACAGGCCTGCTCGGTAGCTATCAAAATTTGCTACCAAGAATGACTTGCGTGTGATTATAGTATTTGTATTGACTACACAACCGAAAGGGAGAGGTGGTGATAATCGCAGATTAAAGGGGGGGAAATCAACAATTACACATATGAAAATATGAAATCACAGACACACTTCGTCAGGACAAACTAACGGAAACCATGACGTAACGATCATACGGAACAAAAAAATTCCAACCAAATGATCTTCTGTTGTGGTTGTTACTCTCGACAAAATATGCAGTGACTATTCAGGAAAGTTGTTTTTTTTTGGAAAAAAAGCCGATTTTTAGTATTGTATCAAGAGCTATTGACTGATTAAGAAACAAAAACGAGACATTGGCAATAAATATTTTGCGGAATAGAGTAAGTTTACGAAATAATTTGTACAAAAACACCACACATCCTTCCCTATGCGGTGTAAAAATAGGTCGAGTTCATTAGACACTTCATTACGCACGACTGCCCGTCGCCAATAACAACAATAAAAGTAGGGCTGATTGAATATGAATTCGAGTTTCGCGTACGTATTTACTTTTGACAAGTTT
Organism: Botrylloides violaceus; assembly: GCA_030412335.1. Lineage (NCBI taxonomy): Eukaryota > Metazoa > Chordata > Ascidiacea > Stolidobranchia > Styelidae > Botrylloides > Botrylloides violaceus. The sequence goes on along the minus strand of JASFYC010000526.1, from coordinate 163,177 downwards.
CAACACGATAATATGTTGTATCTATGGATAATCTTTTTCGAATAAACTGTTATTTGGCAGTGATTTTTCACCGGGTGCTTTTTATACCGCAACCCGCCCCATTTGTCAGGGTTATGCATCGGCCGTGGCACACCGCCGCCATACATCTGACCAAACAGTGCACACTGTGAGTCTGACAGGGAAACCTCGAATGCTGCGAACGCATCATACCAAAGATGTATCGGTAGCTTTCTCGCTAGACGGTCAGCGCATTGGGAATAGTGCAGACGGAGGCGTTTGACTCCTATAAGCAACCCGGCTCCTTCGGCATCTCCTTGCCCAGTCTGCATGTGCAGATCACGCACTAGCAGTATGCGTGTGTGTGTATATCATGTGAGTCTGCGTAAATGCAACAAAAAGAACAAAGCACTTGACTTAACTTTTCCCTACTTGGCAGTCGGTATCGGGGAAGTGCGGAGAGCTGTGATTGTATTAGTGATCCAGGCTATAAACTGGAAGTATTGAAACGAATACCGTAAGCATTGACCTGGCGTAAATGACCTTGGTAGTTGAAAACGCCATAAATTTCTAACAAACAAACAAACTTAACTTTTGAATCGGCATCAGTAAGTGCGGGGGAGGGGTGGAGCAGTGCGTATCATGCGAGTCTGTGTAAATGCGGCAAAAAGGATGTACAACAAAATTAACGACGTCCTACTGCTAATATCGTAAGAAGATTCACCACAGATTCTTTCTTAAACTGATGAAGAACAGGAGCTTGGTTTATTGAGGATTAACATTCACAAGCTTTCGGAGCTCCGCTACTCCGTCGGGTGAGCGCTTGTATAGTTTTAATATTGGATATAGAGTATTGTTTACTTTCAGCAATCTTCGGGCGTTACTACGTTGCGTCTGGTAACTCTTTAATGGAGCATTTTCGCAGAAGTTGCCTCATCATGGTGATACTGTGTTGATTAAAAGGATATATTAAGGCCGATATTTTTATTATGAAACACATCCTTTCTGAAAAATATGCCAATCAAGGATGGTAGTGAACGAAATTTGCTGTACCATATGGTTTGCGTGTTGATACAAGAGGAAGTTATTTGTGATCAACCGACTCTCGTTATGCGTCAGATCGCACAGATAAAGGTAATTAACTTTCGATCTATAGGGGTGTTAAGGATTTTGTAGAGACCCTTCTGGAGGAAGAAAGGAAAAGGATAACCATATGGTGATCAAGATATGTGCTTTCGCTAAACCATAACACATATGATGAGTATACAGTACACAAACAGAGACTTGAAAAGTTGAGACTTGGATAGACACCCGGCGTCTTTGCCGTCACCTTGTCCAGCTTGCATATGCAGATCATACATGTACGATATGTACTGTATATGCACCGGCAATGTGTCACAGTGTCTGTGTGGTGTGTGTGTGTGTGTGTGTGTACCATGTATATCTATCATTTTCAGTGATGGCGACAGAAAAGGGTTTACAAACATATTCAGGAGTAAGAGTAAGTATCGCAGAGACACAAAATATGTTTGCATCATGTGAGTTTGTCCAGCACCAAGCATTGGCAGCTGCGTGACTGTCCTGAATTCTAATCCGAAGAAAGCCATATCAAAAAAGGTGTGAGTCTACGTAAATACAGAAAAAAGAAAGGACAAAAATATACAACGTCCTATTTTGCAGAGTCTATCTTCACCTGATGAAAGAGCAGAGCTCCGAAAGCTTGTAAATGTTATAATTCTCAATAAACCAAGGCTAGACGTTAAATCTGTGGTGGATCTTCTTTACGATATCTCTGAAAATCTTGCTTTAGAAAGATCAGCAGTACATCGATCTATTCACTGTAATATATCGACACCTAACGAACTGTGTTTTGTGATTGTGATTGTGACACTGTTTGCGTACTTTAGAAACGCGAAATTTATCATATTCTCAGTATTAGCTCAAGTATTTTTGAAATAATGATGATAAACATTGTGCACAAACATGAAACGCAGCCGCTTAAAGTTGCTTCTGACGTTTTTGATTGAATGAGATTGATTGCTTTGTAAACGCGCTTTGATATAGTTGATTTCGTAGTACTAAGAACCGCCTGTTCACTGTTCCAAGTTCATAAGTAACAACAGTAGATTCACCGCACAATTGCTTATTCCCTATGCCAAGAAGGTGAAGTATACCTAGGCCAATTCTAGGTTAGAAGCATTTCCGCAAGCTGTTCGAGGCCGCATCACGCGCAAAATCCTATTACTGATAGATTTTATGGTAAAGAAGATTCAGCACAGATTTAAAAGGTGAAGGAGCGGAGCTCCGAAACCTTTTTGAATTTTGAAATTCTCGATAAACAAAGGCTGGACGTTAACCAAATCTGTGGTGAATCTTCTTTACAATATCTATTGATCGTTCGCCATAAGCTCCACTTTATTCTAGGATATATTCTATATACTGAGAAAAGAAGTAGGATATATCACACTATTAGGTTGTGTTTGGCATCGGAATTCTTCCGCCGAAAACAAAACCGTGAACTTTCGTAGTCGTAGCCAACGTATATCGTCAAAAAAATACAGTAAAATGTGACACATTCACACACCTGCGTAGTATACCTTGCGTAAGACAGGATAAATTACATAATACGATGAGTAGCATGCAAACAACATATTATGGCGCGCTTTATGCTATGATGCCCTACCATAAAAGAATGACTGAGACGAAAATCGTAAACAAATTTATCTTACAGCTCAGTGATACGCACTGTTCAGTCATGCGTGAAAGCTAATTTTGAAAGTGTGGCTTATTTTGAGGCTACTTGTGACATAGTGAAGCCGATGCGCATTGTCTGCATTCGTTAACTTATTGGCGGATAACCCGGGTAGTTTTACGTCATAAAAGCGCCGGGTTTGGTCTGTAAGGTTGTCTCACACGATAATATCATCTCTTTTTTTGGGAAACGACCATCGGAATTCTGCATATGCTTGCGCATCATAGGATGGCAGTGGTTGCACGGCTTGGACATTACGACTGGCTATCGATGAACGAGCATTATGACGCAATCAGCTCAAAAGGTGATTCCCCATCAAATCATACCGCAGATGATCAAAACAAGGCCACTGGTCAATACAAAGTCTGCGCACCCCTTATCGACACACGGATCACCTAAGGTCAGGCGAACTCGTAGGCCGAGAGTACATTTCTGGTTGGGATGGTACAATATGCATACATTGTGACTACAGTAACATGACCTTTCAATGATTAAATCCACTATAGCCAGCGCTCAGTAATAGGCCTACGGTGACATATCGAGATGATGTTTCAGTAAGAACAGAGGATGTAGCGATTGTTTGAATGATTACCGTACGGAAGTGACCGCCATAAAAAAAGACAATGAAAATATTTTCTCATTATATATCAAATGCTGGTTGGATTACAATATGGCGGTACATGGATAAATATGCATGTGTATCTCATCATGAGTTGCTGTGTCGAGGATATGCGTGCTAGGATTACAATTAACTAGATTTTCCTATCTGATCTGTTAGGGAAGGTAGTGTAATATAAAATCGGAAATCAAAATTACTTAATGCATCAATAATGGCATTGCGTAATTCTGCTCATCGCCTCTGACACCGTTACAGTTTATGATGAGAGTCAGTGCAAAATGTGATTGTGCGGTCTTTATGTCTGTGCAGTATTGTTTGTATGTGTTTGTGTGTTAATAGGCCTATATGATATCACTAAATCGACTGCAATCACTGGATAATTTTATTAATGCTATAAATTGCACTGCAGTATGTCAGAACTATGGATATTCAAGATTGAAAAGTTATATAAAATATGTTTGTTTAAACCGAGGTATGACATATGGTTATTAGTAATGTATTAGGATCGCCTTTCTGCGATCTTCGGTTTCTATATTTGTTGCGGCTATTTGGGCCGCAGATGGTACCGCACGAGATGTTGCCGAAATTCTTACACCGGATGATATTTCTGTAACAACTAAAGTGAACCGATTTTTCCGAATATACGTAACGGAACACTTACAGGCCCGAAGCCAGCTAATTTCGGGAGAGTCACAATTTTCGTTGTGACTTAGTGACGTCACCATTCATAATCTAACCTACATCCCTATAACGCGGACGACATGGTGTTGGTGGGAATCGAACCACCACAACGCGGTTAACACATGATACGGAAAATAGTTGTGACTTATTATAGCTATTACGTTCAACACAGTAAAGCACAGGTGTTTGAAAACTGTAATCAGTGTCAGGGCTGTCAGGAGTGTCAGCTTGTCAAGCGCTCGGTAAGATTAGAATCTCACGTCACTCCAACTTGTCAATGTCTCGCCGATTATACCTCTCATGCTGTTATGCTTGTAAATTGACAGTAATTTTAGGAACCTGATTGTTTTCCTCTTAGATCTAGTTAATACACAACATACACAATCTTGTCGTAACAGCGGATCGCCAACAAGCCAGTTACTAGGGATGCAATTACGGAGTTCAAGGCGCAAGAGCATCCTCAAGCAACACTACACAACACATTTTGAGGCATAACAACGATTGGCATTAAGAACAATGCAGAAAATCTTAGCATACAGCATATAACCCGGTCAAAATATGTGAAAAATCAAAGGTTATCAGTTCAGTATTTCATAAATTGGTTCGTAGACAAACAACGGAATGCATCATCACTGCCATCTAGCGGCTCAGGAAATTACGGAATGAATGTTTGGCGGTTCTTGGTATTACGCAATGCGTAATACGCATGCGGGGTGGCAAAACCGGACGGGGCGGCAAAACCAGAAACACGCAATCCTAAAATCCGGGAAAACGGGAACGACGGGATAAAATGAAGCGGAGTGTGCGAGAGAGGCAACGTTGAAATCGCGAACAGCAGAAAATCGCGGGACCATTGAGGTTATAATTAACGGTGCGAATTGAAAAGCATATCTGGAATTTTACAACTGCTGTGTGCTTCTATATCAAATCATTCAGTCTAGGTAAGAAATTAGACCTACTCAAACTCTGTTTCCTGATAATATAAAAATCATGATCTTTTATCACCGACGGAGTCCTAGAGCGGTTAGTTAACACCAGCGAGCTATGCCCATTGGATGAAGATTTCCGTGATTTAGTTGGGGGTATTGAGCAGGTAATCCTGAGCTTTGCATATCTCCGCGCCCCCACCGATTGTCGTATAAAGAAATTCACGACAATCTACGAAAAGATGTGTTCACACTCTGCGTCTGCGCGAAATCACTCTACGCTCGTACACGATACGTCTTGAGATCGCGGTTAGATATCGAACACGGATATATTCTGACAATATGCGCTTTCTCGAGTGCAATGAAAACATTATCGATAACATCAACGCAAAATCCGAACTAAGGAAAGTAACGGTAAGCCGTACAACGTTAAAATTGTTTACTTATGGCGATGTGGCGTTTGATTCAACTATGTTGTCACAAAAGTCTTCATCGATGCAAAATTTATGAGACTACTTACTACATCGATTCACCCTCATAATGCATCGTTAAACAATAGGTTACTCGATAAAAAAGCGGCGTATGGAATTCTATTCACAGTGTAAGCATGATTCAGTTACGCACACAAACGATCGTTTTGGTTAAAATTTAATTCCTTCTTGTTGGTAACAACCATCGAGCGACATGTACGTTATTCTATCTCATCCTTTTCTCTATATTTGTGTGATTTGAGGGGAAATAAAGTTATGGAGAAGTTGTTTGAGTACAGGCGCGGAGAAGATTAACAAACTGTGTGTATGCGATCACAATGTCAACGTAAACCAAATCAATGCAAGAGTTGAGTTGATTATACACGAATCTCATGATCTCGGCGGCGCATTTCCTCTACGGTTTCTTTCAGCGAACGTAAACAGTCTACTCGCTACTGCTCGTTTTCGAACACGGCTGGCGCATAGATTCATGTATAATTCATATTGATATATTTATGTTAGAGATACAAGTATGACTATGAACTTGCACTAGAATTTTACTTAGCACGGTACGGTACTTCCACCGACTACACAGAACTGCGAGCTTGCAAACTCACCTACTCAGTACCGTATGGCAATTGTCACGATAGCCTTGGTTATTTATATATACTAAACGCATGCACGGTTATTTTACAACAACAACAATGGAATTTCACTTACCCTGCACAGAACGCAAGTTTGCTTCTAAGTTACGATAGATTCCACTGAGATATCCAGGCTGATTTCTAGCGAGCACTGCAGTTGACGCGACGTCAGACATTCATCGCAACCAAACTGTCGGGTCTACCACATTTCCACAACATGCACGCTTTCTTGCTTACATTGCGCAAAGAGAAAGGGTCGTCTCCTAATTTTCTGTGTACGTTGTCACTGCCAGTGTTCGTGGGTGTGCGTGAGATGCGCGAGATCGGATGAGTAAAATAAACATTTGTCACGTGATACTTCCCGTTGTTATACACATGAGGTAATTGGTAACGTTTTGTTGTTGTTTTGAAAACGCACCATTTCGACGATATGTCAGTATTTACTAACAAGCTCAAGAGCGGAAAATGACAACTTTGAACACCTTGCATGTGCTGTAGACTCTGGGTAACATACACAGCAATAATACTGTCCATTGTTACTAGTTTTGTTTGCTCTGCACGTCCTGTTTTGCTGTTATGTAAACGAGTTGCACTGTTGACGTCCATGTCTCTACATTCTTCATGTAAAATTTTATGCGGACCTCGAGGCTCATTATATTGATTCCAGAGTGTTCGAAAAGCTTGGTCAAATGATGATTTCAATAAATGATGGAATTTCTTCTACATAGGCCTACTCTTTGTCATTTAGTCTTGTTATTTCACGCCAAAACAGTCAGATTATGTGCGTATTGCAGCAGTCTCATAAGATTCCTGATTGAGTTATTTATGGGGATCGTGCGGTCTCGCTTCGCGGGTCCCCCAGCGGAGTCCGCATTTCGATGTACCGCGGCGGTCGGCTCTGCGTCCTTTTGGTGTCTAGGCGTTGCGCGTCGCGGTTGCTCGCAGGATTGACATTTAGTCTCTGCATTTGTTCGCTGTGTGACAAGCCATGGCGGCAGATTTTTTACCTTGGTTATACATAGGTTTCAGTCAGATTGTGTTTGAAATTTCCGGCTCCGTGCATGTCAAACTTGCGTACTTTGGAAGCCTCGAGCGCAAAAGTCGCATAGAAATGCCAACACCTTCGCGAAGTGTGAGTTTTATGCTAGTAAAAGGCATATCTCCCGACACAGCCAAACTCCGCTATCATAATTTCGATCTGAGGTCAAAAGGTAACAATAGCATATTGTATCGTAAACAAGGAAATGTCTGTTTATATTCATGTTCATTGAAATATAATCAACGTCAATTGCGGTGGATAGAAAGTAACGCATGTTTGTAAAAAATAACAGAAACATGGAAGTATTTTTGGCAGCTGCGGTAAACGCGGGCTAGCTTTTGGCACGAAGTAGAGAGATAGAATTCAACCGGCTTAGAGACAGTTATTGGCAATGATCCTTTCCATGAATCCCTACAGCCGCGCTCCTTTGCTTGATTGGCTGATGTATAGCAGTACTTCATCGGTTTACGCACGCGGATAAGGCGACGCGCAACTGTTGAAAGACGCGGACGAGAAGGTTTGCCCGCCTCAGATTATTCCACCGCAAGGTGTCGCTAATATGCATAAACAGAAAATACATCGAGATCCCGCACTACAGGCAATGACCTGGAGCACATGACCTTAAGGTAAAATTCAAAAGATAGAAAACAATGCTGCAATATAACAATATTATAATATTACAAAGGCCTATTGTATAATAACAATAGCAAATATATCTCGGTTGAACTTTATGATCTTTCATGCAAAGATGTTTGATTTCACGCTTTTATAGAACAATATCTCTGCCGTCGTGGAATGGATGTAGTGATTGACGTCACGATTACAAAATTAGCCTTACGTTCCGCAACCTGGAATCGATCTGCATTGTGCCTGCGAGAATGTTAAATTTTACAATAATGCTATAGAGTTGATGATTAAGGCGCGGGCGATGACGATACTTTCCGTTTATATCCCTGAATATGCTGTGATCACTGTCCCAAACACAACCCCCCTAACCAGCCTTGGTTTTGACCCCAAAGGGAATCGGTTTCCTACAGGACCTCCCGATCAGAAGACAGACGGCCGCTAATTGTTTGAAGTCCAAATTCACCAGTAGGCCTATTTCTCTACTCTACCAATAAACAGTTTTAAATACTCACATCCCGATTGCCGGCCCATATTTGCTCACTGATACCTTGGCGAAGGCGGCATCGGCATTCCGTGCACGAATTATCAGGAAGTCTCACCCACTGTACTGAGGCTGTCATAGTATGTCCTGTACTTGAATTACAGTTTGGACCTGTTAAACGAAATAACAAGCGCTTAACTGGTGTCCTTCTCGGCATACCATTTCATTGGTAGATTGAGTTTGTCTACAACAAATTCCAAAGTTGTACTTACCATTCGGGCAAATTGGACAACATTGGCCATTTTCAAGAACTGGATCAACGCAAGGTGGTGGCGTGCAATCTGCGACACTGCACTCTAATTTGCCGTGGTCGCTGCATCGGCATGTTTCGCACGGAGATATCTGAACACAATCGTAAATTTGGCAAACACATTCTACATACAACAAGCTACGAGGCAAGATTTGGCACGCTATCATCGTCATCAACACGTATTTACATGTTGCAATCAAGATTGTTGCTGTAGTTTTAAATTTATGGCGATTTCCGCAACTTAGGTCATATAGTCCAGGTCCAGGTAGCAGCAGTCAACGTTATCGGCGAATACATGTCTATGTACATAAAAAAGTATCGCGCAACTACGACAGGATAATGCTTATAATACGCCTTGTCGATACTTACACTCAATAGCCCACACAACTGTCAAAACACCCTACTCTTGTAGAAATTCAGGGGACGCGCAAGCGGTAGTTGGGCTTTCGCATGGATTAACTAGACTCATAAGAGGACAGCAAATAAGCATATTCGATGTCGAGCGATAGGAAATGCTGAAAGTTGAAGCCGATGAACAGTATAATGTAATACGTAATTGACATCGCAATTCGTCATGGTTTATATAAGCTGAACATATCGATTTCGATACTAATCAAGCTCTTTAATCTGATTTAGATAAATCTACGTACTAATGGAATACAGAAATTCTGTTAGAGCACAACAAAGGATAGTTTGTGCAGTTTGTTTACGATTGTCAACAATACCACCGCAGATATTGCACTCCCACAACGAACCATAACCATGATTAAATGTAAGATGACAATTTTCTTATGAAGTTATATATGTCATATTTGCATAACGATGCCTTCGGGTTTCGTCGAAATTGTTGTGTGTGGCGATACCACGACATGAACTTAATCTGTCTGTTGACAAATAGACCTGGTAATACGCAAGTGTTTTCGAAAAATAGTGTAGCCGATGGTGGACGATCTCATGATAGTAAGTGAATACGACTCGGTCATCACAGAATTAAGGTCCAGCCCGTTTTAATTTTCATTTTTATTTTTTATTTGGAATTTATGTCGTTTTTCACCTACTACGGTCATGTACGCCAGGTCCATGCTCACGGTATACGTGTCAATACATCCGGCTTATAGCCCGGATCACTATATTACAATCACGGCTCTCCGCACTTCCCCGTTACCGACTGCCAAGCAGGGAAGGAACAGATACCAATTTTAAAGTTTACGATTTGACACGGTCGGGAATTGATCCCGGAACCCTCCTATCAGAAGGCAGACAGTCTAACTCACTCGTCCAACTGAACGGTGCCAGCCCGGTTTATAGGAATATAATTCGCAACACCTGACAGACGTTATCTGCGATCACTCAACCTTTTTCTTGTTTGTTGTTGAGAATTTATGGTGTTTTCAACTAATACTTCTCAGGTCACGAGTAGGGCTACATCAGGTCAATGCTTTATTAGTGATAGGCCATATCGATATTTCTGGCGTATATCCCGGATCACTATCACAACCACAGGACTCCCCCGATACTGACTGTCACTGAGAGAAAGAATGGATGCCAATTATATAGTCTTTTGGATTGACTCGTCGTGAATTGAACCCGGGACCTCCCGTTCAGAAGACAGACAATCAAACCACACGGACAACTGTGGGGTGAGGTCAGCCTATACTGTTTAGCCGTATAAAATACAAGTCGATGACGTTATTCTTGCATAATTTCGACATGAATGCTTACCTTAACCGTTTCGTGTAAATACAAAACTCTGCCGTTGAAAGTGCATCCCGCACTCTGACAAACTGGACAACATTTTCCAGGTTCTCGCGTCAATTCGAAGCAGCCAGCAGGGAGCGGATCGCACACGACCGTGTCGCAGTTCGGTCCAAATTTTTCACAAGTACATACCGAGCAAGGGTCTTCAGACGGAGAAAAAACATCACCGGCCCTGTTGAAATAGCACAAAATTACACAGGTATCACTAATCCTGCACGGGCGAAATTTGGCCTGATTTTCCCCTGATGATCCTGGAGTATGGAGCTCCGAAAGCTTGCGAATTATAGGCTATTGCAATAAACTGGACTGGACATTAAATCTGTGGTGCCATATGTTCATATTTCGATCACACTTTACCATTGCCGAGTAGGCCTCGAAATGGATGCATAAGGAGATGTACGACACCAAGCGGCGAAACAGGGATTCAAACTGAGAGCCCGGTAGGAATCGGATTCAAAAGGTTCATCAATGTGAATATACCAACGGACCAAGGCAAAGAGAAATTAGCTAATTACCTGAATGCTCGATTGCCATCTCGACAATGAATCTTCCCGCCACGATATCTTTCATTGAACGACTCGTCATAATCACGTTCGTCCCTCACGTCTTGTTCATCTGGTTCCTCATGAGACGGCGGCGACGGCTCTGATAGCTCTGGAATCTCAATATGTGTAGGATCCGTAACTTCGCCTCCAATAAAGAGAGATTGATTTGATCTTGCAGGTAATATATTGCTGTATTGTTCAAGCGGGATTTCAACATCTGTGATATCCTCTGCCTGGCCATCTTGATATTCATTGGCATAGTCTGGATAGTCCATACCACCTGGTCTAATACCGATGTATTTCAACACATGATGGCGAGCTTTCAGTGTGATTCCTTCGGCAGGAATCCTGGGATTTCGCAGATTCGGAAAGTTCACTCCATAACGATAGTTTAAATACCGAGGATCAGCTCCTGCTGGATGATAACCATTTGTGTAATTCCTCATTGGACCGGAGTAAATCGTTTGCCAGGAACACAACAGCAATGTTGCAAATAAAAGCGTCCTACTGTTATCAACCATGATGCGTCTGTATTTTAAATCAACCAATAGGATTAATGCTCACCAGGGTGACACTAAAAGGTGGACCAAGGTGGACTGTGCGAAGACTTGGCGATAGGCCTACTAAACAGCAAACAGCGTAATAAGTAAAAATTTAGGAGCCGCCACAGCTTAGACAAAGATACGTTCGCTCTGTTTTGCTTACTCGTCTGGAATTTTAACGCTGTCCGCTGTTTAGTATCAGCAAGTCCGCAGTCTACCTTTTAGTTTTAGTACGAGCCCGTTCGGTACTCGTCTGACATTTACGATCGCCGTGTCCGAACATCTGCTATCTGCTCCTGACATTCTGCATGTTATCAGACGCGAGTCTCACTCATCACTCAGCTAACATTTAATGCTATTTTGAAATCTTTCTCACGAAGCGTCGCATCGCACCTTCTCTAAAACACGCAATGCGTCTTACCGTACTGAAAATCGTAGCCCCAACGGTAAATTTTGGTTCTACTGCATTAATTGCGTACGTACTATAATCACACATAATCGTCATGTAATTACCAATCACTCTGCGCTAGACGAACATCACTGAACTGTTCGCCATCTGATTGGGAGGTACGCGGTTCGATTCGAATCGAGAATTCTCGACTGAATCTGCCGGGCAGTCCACTTCGGGAGAGTGGGGAGGGTTGCAGTTGTGATAGTGGTCCGGGATATAAATCAGACACTTCGTTATCGCCAACTACAAGCATTGACCAGGTCTACATGACCTAAGCAACTTGAACGCCATAGATTTAAAACCAACAACCACAACAACGGACATGCCAAGCTACGCAACCCGACAATCTGTTATCCTTGCATGTTCTGCTGCAATTTATAGCGCTGAGCGTTACAATTGAAACTTCGTATCTTCCGTACCGGAAACGTACTCAAAAAAAGGCAAAATGATCCGGAAATTGCCTCGAGTAACAAAGCTATCCACAAAGAGCGATTTTTTATCGAGATAACCTCGCTTGCTTACAATAGACCTTTTTGTATTACTAATTTATCAACTCAGATAAACGGTTATCATATGACATATACATCTTGATGCAACAAAGCACACAAAAACCCGCATGTACCACCATGACAACTTATAAAAAAGCATAAAATATGACCGAAAACCACCACAAAAGCGCATGTAAATTTTGACTTTTTTTGACGTAACATAACCGTCATCGTACCAATGTAAATCTTAATGAACAACAGATATTGTAGAGAGAATTCGTCACAAATTATCTTCAACCGATGAAGGAGCGGAGTTCTGAAAGCGTGCGAATGTTTTAATTCTCAATAAAACAAGGCTGGACATTAAATCTGTGGTGAATCGTCTTTTCGATATCAATTGATAGTCTGTCATCGACTCCACTATATTCTTCGTATACTTCACAACGTATACGAAACTTTCAGTGACACCATAGATACTATATGATAGAATTAGTTCAATAAGCCAACTTGTGGGCCTAAGGCAAAACTTATGGTAGGCCTATAATAAACAGCCTATGGAGTTGATAAATAAACAAAACATTGAGCAAAGTGTCGAAGTGGTATATTTATTAAATTTGTGTGGTACTTCCGTTATTGCTAATCCGTATAAACAATACATCGTGCTAGAACAGAAGCAATAAAGATTTATGGGATTGCTAAACGCAAGCCGTTTTTGAATGCAAATTATAGATATATAGGCCTATGTACCTTCAAACATAGCGTACACACCCAGATGTATACAGGGTCATACTAAACGGCAAACCCAACTGACCACGGATCACTCGGAATTACCAGTACCAAATGGCTGACTTGCGGACCTCGCAAAGACTATAACAGAGCCACTACTATGACACAGAATCTAATGATAATGTTCCGGGCCAAAGCGAAGTTACACAACTTCCATAATTAGGCCTATGACATGGGCTAAAACATCAAAATAAAAATACGTTGTGGTTCTCGTTGCCATCAGGTAACAAGGTGGCTCTATTCCTGTTCCTTTGATGTAGCGAAAAATGTACAAAATCGGCTTAATGAGCTAATCAAGGTGTAAGAGAATTGCCCTTTAACTTGTGAAAAATTCAAGTTGTTGTTACTAATAGCAATTCAGGACACAAAAGATCGGACCAACCTTCTTTGAAGCTTGCTATCTATCTGTTTTACATTTTCACAAGTTTCTGCCTAATCACATTTCGGATCAACTGATATTTGAGTCTTTGTTAATGTCTTGTTCCGAAATTCGTGAATACATTCGACATGTGCTCGGCTACAGCAAAGCATGACCTAGACGCCGAAAGTGTTTAAAATGCGTCCCCACAAAGTCTTGTAGGACGGCTATGCCCTATATTCTATTTATGGTGCAAATATTCTTGGGTCTATGCTACTGGACGACAGATATCGCAGGCAATCAGGAAACTTTCCAGACCGACCGTTTTCCTTAGGCAAGTTTCCCAGCCGTTCTTTCTGTACGAATTGGTAGGGCTAGGACGGGCTCGTGAAGCGGGCACCCAGCTCTCTGCAGCATTGTCTGTTCTAGCTTGAGCCTGGACCGAAGAAACCACTCAACACGAAGTACTGTAAGCATCTGACTACACCGTGGTAAAATTCTAACAAAAATGTCTTCTTTCACTCTCGTTCGTCACATCAACTCATCACGCTGCTCTCTTTAGCGCGCTCGCCTAGTGAATGAAGCTACGGGTTCATTCAACCGTTTCCGGCGATAACAGCTGAAACCATAGAGTGCACTCTATGATGAAACCAACACGAGACATTGCTACCGAAATTTTACCATGCAGGGTCAGAAACAACATTTCGCAAGTCCAATCCCGCCAAAACGCAGTAATAAAGATACAATTAATCAATTAAGCAGAAAATCACAATTCAACGAATTAGAACACGCATCAACTCATAATAGCCGATGATGATAGTAGAACGCCTCTTTCATTCTAACCCTTCGTTTGGGTGAAGACACTCCACGTCTCGCATTAGAAGCATTTACGATGAACTATGGAAGGCCCAGATTCATCATATTCTGGCTTTGATATCCACATTTGTTGGAAAGTAGATAACGAAGCGAGAATAGATCCACCGATCCAAACAGAGTATTTCCGTTCGGGAGGCGCGATGATTTTAATTTTCATTGTGCTGGGAGCCAGCGATGTGATCTCCTTCTGCATACGGTCAGCGATTCCTGAAAATTAAGTTAATTAAAGTGCTTTGGATTACGGTACACGCGTCCAATACTTCCGGTTTATAGCCCGGAACATTATCGCAGCCTTTATTTCATCGTATCGCTTTCCTCGGACTCGGCGCCACGGAGCCCACGGATCCGTTGCTTGGTGTTCTCATCCAGCTTCTTACGACTAGAGATCGACCGACATTTGTTTTTTCAAGGCCGATACGATAATCGGCCTTTCACATGACTGATGGCTGATATCGATAATCCAAAAATCATGAATATCGGCCTCGATAATCGGAAAAAGTCGATATGAGGCCGATTATCGTCTGATTTCCGATTCCGACTTCCTTACTCGACTAACGGCCGATGCCAATAATTTCAAAAATCGGTATACCCCTACTCCAGACCATCGAGTGGTTTGTATATTGTACAGGAATGGACGACATCATGGTCTGCGGTTTGCTTCTCTACACCCCACTCGCACGCCGTACTGGGCGCGAGACGCCACTGAAGAAGATACATTACAATTGACACTCACCAGGGAACATAGTCGATCCACCAGACAGCACAGTGTTGGCGTAAAGATCTCGACGAATATCGACATCACATTTCATAATTGAGTTGTATGTGGTTTCGTAAATGCCGTACGATTCCATACCGAGCAAAGACGGTTGAAACATCGCCTCAGGACAACGGAAACGCTCATTCCCGATCGTGATAACCTAAAATTTTGCATCAATGCAAATATAAATCAGATTCAGCAGATGACTATCATAATATATGAATGTTGTGGAGCCGATCAATAGATATCTACGCTAACTATAACGCCCAATAACCAAGGCTGGACGATGTTAAAATCTGTGGTGAATCTTTTCAATGTCGTAGAAAACAATGCGAAGTCTGGGCCAAACCAGAAGTTGAACAATCACGGATAATTGAACGTGTTTCAACGCCGTTTTAAAGAATATAGAGTGGAGCATGGCCTAGGAACGAAACAGGGATATCTAGATATCCCTGGAACGAAAGAAGGCCACCCATGCATGGAAAATCTAATATCTACAGAAAACAGGGAGCTTAGGATAAAGGGCATGGATGGGGAGTTTCGGGCACTAGAGTTGGATACCTCTATTGGAACGTATCTTACCTGACCATCAGGCATTTCGTAGCACTTTTCCAGTGAACTACTGGTAGCAGCGGTAGCTAACTCTTGATCAAAATCCAATGCAATGTAGCACAACTTTTCCTTCATATCCCGCACGATTTCTCTTTCGGCTAAATTGCCACGTAAACGAAATCAAAAGGGAAAAAAAGAAATGAATTCTAAGATATCAAAATGATTTCCGATTTTATTCAAAGATGCAAGTTCTGGTAAAATTGACAAGCCGAACACGCTACTCATTTCCCCAAAACTCGTTAAATTGCGTTCATATGAAATTGACAGACCACCGCACAGACGGCGCTGCGTAAAAAGACTCTTTTTGCTTTGGGTAAGTTTAGAAACCTTGACTTCTCACCTGTTGTGGTGAAAGAGTGGCCTCTTTCTGTTAAAATCTTCATCAAATAATCAGTGAGGTCCCTCCCAGCAAGATCTTGACGCAATATTGCATGAGGTAAGGCATATCCTTCGTATATCGGAACAGTGTGTGATACGCCGTCTCCACTGTCCAACACAATCCCTGTGTATACAGTACAAGATGTTAGCGTGCACGGAATCCAAGAATATCAGGCGAAAATGGGCCAGAACTTTTTTCGGCTCTTCAAGGTCGATGTTACTTTTGACTGACCTGTAGTTCTGCCTGACGCGTAGAGAGACAGGACAGCCTGGATTGCCACATACATAGCCGGAGTATTGAAGGTTTCAAACATAATCTGGGTCATTTTTTCTCTGTTTGCCTGCACAAATTCACACTTCTACTGTATTAGAACTCATTATGCAATGCTATAATGGCGTACCTTGGGGTTTAGCGGCGCTTCTGTTAGCAGAACTGGGTGCTCTTCTGGAGCTACTCGCAGCTCATTGTAAAATGTATGGTGCCATATCTTCTCCATGTCATCCCAGTTGCCAACGATACCATGCTCGATGGGGTATTTCAACGTTAGTATACCACGTTTGCTTTGAGCTTCATCTCCGACGTAACTGTCCTTTTGGCCCATTCCTACCATTACACCCTGAAACGTTTACAGATCAATGGTGAAAAGCTGTTGAAAATAATGGTAGGCCTATATACCGGTGGCGGTGTTAGGGCTGAGTTTAAAGGAATACCCTGCACCGGGGCATTTGTACCCATGGAATCATCAAAATCAGGAAAATTACTTTACTGATCCGCACAAAATGTCAAGTTAAATCGGTATTGCGAACTTTCGTGTTGGGTGGTGCGGTAACCGTACTGCTACCCCAGCAATTTAATATTAAGACATTTGGGCATTAAAGTTGAAGAATTCAAACAACTTTCTTGAAATTCGCGGCTTCCATGACGGGTAAACGTTAGATAGGCCTATAAAGATGAACTGCTATAAATTACCGTACCAATACCGTAGGCCTACCGCATACCTGATGTCTCGGCCTTCCGACGATAGACGGAAATACCGCTCTCGGGGCATCGTCTCCTGCGAAACCAGCCTTGCACATTCCACTTCCATTATCGACCACTAACGCAGCAATATCATCTTCCATCTTTTACTGTATGTTGGATTTTCACTTGACGAATAGGCAGAACACCTTGCACCTAAAACTTATCGAGACTGTTTCGGTAGCGTGAAGGTTGAAAAAGGCCTGGTTCAGATTCACGCGCTACGCGTGGTGTGTCATCGATTGTTATGCCACATTGCGCGCGGCTTTATGGCACAACAATAGTTTGGCTTGAAATTCTTGATTCAGGGACTTATTAGGTCATGAAAATCAAGCGACCTATGATTTCGCAACGTGCCTACAACAAACTAGCGCATTTTTACGTTCTTGTAATTGTGACTATTGCTGCCGCGGTTCCCTTGCAGCTTCGTGCTGGCGGTTCCTTTCTGGCCTCCAGTCTTCCGCGAGAAGCACCGGCGCATTTGTGCCCGCCTGTTTCGACGCTTCATCCCTGCGTTACTGAACAAACAAGTCGATCGGCACTCGCGTTCGTCTGACAACCAAATTCAACTTTTCATCCCCAAATGGAGTTCATTCTATGGAGTTACCAACCTGCTTGTCACCGTGTTTGCGTTCCGCTCCAGTGAGCATACTGCGTCGGTGCATTTTGTATTCATCCTTGATAAATCGCAACTTGCGATAATGCACGCACCTACTGTATATTTCTTATTGCGCGATACATTTATATTGTTCAATTTATTTAGCATAAAGTCACAAACATGCAGGTACTAACATTAATACCACATGCCCCATACATCGCCCATGACAGAAGCTCACATGAACAAGATCAATCCATCGAGCGCAGGACTGTCTTTTAACCTCAATGAATTTAGAAACATCGTATCGATGACAAAAATGTTTTTATAACTACTTCTAGGAGATAGAACGTTAACACGGGTTATGTATTCCCCATTTCCAATGCCACAACACCGCCAATAAATACATGCAAAATCACAATACAGATCAAATGAATGGAAAGATTTCACAAAGACTTCTGCATCACAATTCCGCTAGACTAGCAGTATCCATATTGATATGCACGAGCTGGGAACTTTGCAAAAAGGCAGTTACATTAGATAGCCAACCCTTTTGGGGCATTATTCCCATTTGGTTCTTCACTCACATAAGCCACGGCATTTTTTATGAATAGCAGACAGTCGGCGATGTATCCGTGGGTGTGTTCGCTACCCAGGGTCGCTTAGAGAAATTTTAGGCAACTCACAAAATTTTAGCCATTCCCAAGGCTTTTGTGCACCTTAAAATTGGGTGCCCTCTCGGATCTTGGGCCCCGTAAAAATAACGATGAGCTTCGCTAATTACTTATTTGGGCATTGTACGTAGGACCCCATAAATACAGGCCGCCATTCTACCTTCTCACTTGGAGAGGCCTTGTACCCTAAATCCTGATAGCGAAATGACAGACTACTTAGCAAATTTTCCCTGTATGGTCATAGAGTTTATATTCCACCCGTCACCCATTGAAACATTGCTATGTTGACTAGAATATTTCACATTACCCAACAATTTCGGCAAACTCCTTCGACCTCCCACGATTTCGATACATTTTTTTCTGCTAAAACATTATTTAACCATAATAGTGCATGTTTTTCAGATCAATATCTTCGGGGCAGAGCTCCACTGTTTCTAATAATGAAACGTTTCGATGGAGCACCCCCACAACGACATTGATCTATCAGGGTTCTAGAAGTAGCAGAGTCTTGGGAAAACGTGATAAAGTTTATTCACGTATTAACTTGAGTGCAACACGACCCATAGATTCTTTTTTAAAGTTGAAATGGTTAGAAAAGCGTGCTTGAAAACGCCCAAGTAAATGGTAGTGTTAGTTTGATTTTATTTGCCGCTAGCGACACTCCCAAACTTTCGCTAGTAAATCGACGCTTCCTGTTATGACGTACGGTGCAGTTGGGTGGACATCTGAAAATTAAAAAGACCGATATATGGAATAGAAACGTCATTAAGCACGCTGTGCTGTGATTCACTATTTAAAGAGGAAAAGGATCTGTGGTAAGGTCATCCAGGTTGAGGTCGAGGTTTTCGATTTGAGTCGTAAGTCAAGTCGAGTCATGAATACCTCCAAGTCTAAGTCATCATTAAAAAATCCGAGTCGGTGATTTTTCAAAAAATATACAAGTCTTGAGTCAAGTCAAGTAATCCAGAAAACATGACTTGAGTGATCATGACAAAAAAGAATTAGGCTTGAATCCATGACACTATGAGTAGAGACATTTCTAGGGACTCGGGAAAATGCTGGGGTGTAGCAGGCTGGCGGCCAATGAAAATTCTCTGCCAAATTTCTGCATGGATCACCATTTGACAGGGCGATATAGAGGCCATTCTCACAGACAGTAAGCAAGTCTGAATATTCCCGAATCTAACCAGGTCTACATCTACAGCAGTGTTTCACCCAACACTCACCTAAAGTAGTTACAAAGTGATCATGTGCAGCCAGTGTTTTATGACATCTCTTTCCTTTAATATCCCAAACTCTCAAAGTCTTGTCGTCAGACGCGCTCAGCAAATATTTTCCTCTTGGATGAAACGTGACGCCTCGAACCCAGTTATCGTGTCCGGACAGGACGAACATACATTGTTGAACAGAAACGTCCCACACCCTGATGGACTTATCCCGTGATCCAGAAACGAGAAATGGACCGACTTTTGCGTCATTTCGTTTCTGTAAATAACACAACGCTAAATGAACAGACACAGATCATTGTAAGTCTATTCAATGCATAATAGTACGACACCACGATGTCCAGTGCCTCCTATGAACAGAGTGATATTCCAAAGCCCAATACAAGATAAACATCATACCTCCATTTCAGCAGCTTCACAGATGTTAGGATAGGATGTTGTTGGCGCCCATGCAATACACTCAACCACGTGTGAGTGTTCCCGCAGTTCAGCTTTACATTCAGCAGTAGACGTAATCCATATTCGAATCTAAATATTATTATGTAAGCTCATAGAATAGATTACAATGATACTAAAAAATTTAACATCCATTCAGAGACAGGCTTCATAGCCCTGCCTCATTGTATTAAGATTTAGTAATATTGGTAAGGCAGTTACATTGATAGCAGACAGGCAAAGAGAAAGTTGGAGAGAGAGAGAGAGAGAGAGAAAGCACAAGTGACGGTAGAACTCACTGTTTGATCATTTGAACAACTTGCAAGTAGACTTCCGTCAACATTCGGCCTTGTCATTCTGACCCAATCCCGATGCCCCGTATACGTTTTGATACAATACCTGAAACATAAGGATTGAGATTAATAAAAAATTTTAAAAATGGAAAGACTTGAGTCGAGCCACTCGACTTGGAGTTCAAGGTTTCGTGACTCAACTTGACCTAGAATCACTGATTTTTCATGGTCACAACAGCAATATGGTGACAATCATTACGGAGTGTCGGTCGAATTCAATCCAACGACTGTAAAATATTACCCGGTAGAAACTTCCCATAGCTTCATTGTTTTATCACGGCTGCTCGATATGATATGATCCCCGTTTGGCATGAAGGCGACAGATGAAACATTGTGATCATGACCTAGGAAAAAAAAACTTGAATAGAATACGCCGGTATATTCATTCTGCTACTATGCAATATGTTCACAGAGGACGACCTGGCCCAGGTATCACAGATTGGTCAAAACAATAATCTATAACAGCGCACAGACTAGAAATTAGGCAATGCAGTAAAAGTTTGGCGGTCACCACTAGGGCTGGGCGCTCGAATTCGAATAGCAATTCGTTCTTCTTTCGAATTTTGAATACTACAACAACTTGGACATAGCCGTAGCCAGAAGCGGTTTAGCTTGAAGCACTCCTTTTGTCTGGTGCCACAGTTCTGAATTGGACTTTTGTGCATTTTGCTATTACCCTGACAGCACGCCATGAAGTCGTAGACATGATTTCACATTTGGCTAGTTGCGTCTCTGCATGTTCCTGACCGTTGATAATATATTTTCAATCAAATCGAATTAGGTTAATAACTCTGAGGTCAGTCGCGTCTATTCGGTATTCGATTGAAATTATTCGATTAGATGTTTGATACCATTCAATTTTTCTCAGCCCTAGTCGCTACTAAGGACCGAGCATGTGTCTTTTTGCGTGGATTACTAACGTTAGTGGTGACTGGTGACTGTAATATACCATCATGGTTGGGCATTCACTATTAACGACTGGACGTGTATCTTCCTACGGGCATTTGAGAGAGAGAATACATTATCGTGCATGAAGCTGGTGAAAAAGCCGTTGTCTAGATCAATAAATAATTGAAGACTGATGTGAGGTGAGGGAATACCTAATGATCCAAAGCCTGGTGCTTTCGATGTGCAAATATTACGCCAACAGACAACAAAATCATCATAAAACGGCTTAAGTTCAAAAACAATTGGAAACTGTAGGCTACAAAACGAAAAATAGTGAAGCCGATTGCGGACAGTCGAAATAGTAATAGATACAATATATACGTCATACGTCACTACAGGGTTCCAGATTATAATTCACAAGCTTTAGGGCCATAGCTTTCTATTTACTACTAAATGTACAATAAAATTATGTGATATAAATAATGAAGATTATGTAGGCTTAATATTTTTCAATAGGCCATCTCAATGTGGAAGGGTACCAAATTACATTACAGAAATACCCACTTTCAACATAATTTAATGCCCGTGTACGCATGACAGTGTTGGTGTTAGTTCAAAGTTTAAGTTATCATTATTTTCACCGCAGAAAAAGAGTTTTGTATTGACTTTGCTATTGAATTTTCTTGTGGAAGCTGACTCCACACAAGACTAGCATCCATATCAAGTGCAAAGCGACTTAGATCATATTGTGTACCGGTACCCAATATTAGTCCGGCAAGTCCGGTCTAGCAGCATAATTAAAGCTACTAAGTATGTGTGGGCAGGGCATATTATAATTATATAGGACTGATCGTACAGTACACAAAGGGGGATAAATATTGAAACAAACACACAATATGTAAGACTTAGTGACTGTGACATATTCCTCAATTTCTTACCATGCAATGTCTTGATGCATTCGAAGCCTTGAAAATCCCACAACTTGATCGTCATATCAGCCGAACATGACACTAAAACAATAACAAGGCGGTCATCAAGATTTCTACCACAGCTCAATAGGTCTACATTTCAAGGTTTCTATCAAGGTTCCACTTCAAACGTCCATGGCTAAACTGTGTTATCATAAATCCACAGTACATTCAAGTACCATCGAATTGGATTATATAAACAATATCTTTTACCAATTTAAATGACATTGCAGTACATTATTAAATGTGTCAAAATTGAAGTAACATCACCTTCTGTCATACTAGATTAGTGTTCAGGTAGCCGGCATAGCAACACCAATGTAAACAAACGGCCACATTGCTAGGTCACCTTCGTAGGCCTATCAAGAAATAATAAACAACCGTATCCAATATCGAAAAATTTATGTACCACGATGAGTTGGTCATTAACATGCCTATGGGGTGGCAAAAACTCTTAGCACTGTCGTAAATGTTAACCCATTTGCAAACAAGGACATATATTATTGATGACAATTATTAATATCGAGTAACGGAAGATTTCATGAAGGAAACGGTTTGTCCATACACACACATCATGGAACTAAGAAGATGGCATCTTAGGCCTAGATATCGCAATCAATTATACAATTGTACATAATAATATTCTATAGCTTTTTTGCGAACCGGCCAATTTTAACATGGAATGATGACAAATATTAATATCGAGTAACGGACGATTTCATGAAGGAAACGGGGTGTCCATAGTCCATACAAACACAATCATCATGGAATGGAACCTAGATATAATAATATTCTTGGTCAATTTTAACATGAATTGCCAGCACTGCAGAGGGACATATGGCCTAGTTTTTTCACAGAAATGTGCACATTTCAGCAACTAATGAAAGGAGTAGAGACATCCAGAGACGTGAAAGTGCAATCTGGTGATCAATCAACCAGGACGAGTTCACAGCAAGGGAAACGCCAAGGTTTTCTCCAGTGTTATCTCAGCAAATTTACGAATATCGTGTGGCTCTTTCATATCATCCTAAATTTTATTTATTTCTAAATCATCATTGTACGGTATATTGTATTAGAGTGTAGTTGTCCAATTTGGAGCACAGGCCCCTACATACAGATACTGGCATTGTTAATATTTTTTCTATTCACAGTGAACAAGGAAGGCTAAAGTTCAGTTTAGGTATACCTTTAGCCTTTTCAATACCGGTACCAGGCATTTATGAAATCACAGGAACCACTTCATTTCCAAATAGTTTAAACAGAAAAGAACAAGGATAACCTGTACCCTTGTCATTGACAAAGAGTTATAACAATAACCACACAAGGCAAAGTCTTTTTGTCAAAAACGAGTGGTTGTTATTGCCCAGCATGAAACCAAAGAGAAACAGCAGAATATCTTTTCTAATGACACGTACCATAACAACCCTAAATCCAAAATTTCCAAACACAGTATATATCTATAGATGTACAATAAACATCGGCCTACACATTTAAATCTCGATTGTAACTGATGGAGGACGGTCATTTCGATACACAAGCTATAGAGGGTGTCATCACAGTTTTATTTAGCCTAATAAAAAATTTTTATTCAACAAATATATTAAAAGAAACTGGCTTGGAAATCTGCAAAATTTTTGCCATGGTTGGGTTTCACAAAAAACATGAACGGGCCTCATTATTAAAAAAGAGGAAGTGTTGAAGAGTCAATAATTTTATGCTGTATTAGTCAATGCATGACATGGCAATCAATGACATGAGTCAAAATTAGCAAATCCCTTAGGTCCTAGGCCTACCAAGCAACTAGTGCGACTCACCTAAAAATTTTCCTTGGTTATCAAACGAAATATCTTGTACTGAATCTGTGTGACCCTTCAAAGTTTTCTCAAAGTCACCCGTTTCATAGTCCCAAATCTGCAATCAAAGTTCAATCACGTCACGAGTCTACGATTAAGGTATGAGGACACTGCTAGGGATGGGAACATCTGAATTGAATATCAGAATCAAATGGAATCACAAATCAATCTAAAATAACTTTTAATTAGGCAGTGCCACCTAGTGGTTTACAACCTTTTTGTTGGGTAGCTACACGGACTTGGAATATCCGTTCGCTCATCGTGAAATAAATGGTAGGTGGAGGGCAATATTCCCGCTCTGTGTTTGAATCTACTCAGAGACCATCAATAGAGTAAAACAGTGGATTCGCAAAGATTTTCCGATTCACAATTCGAACGCACAAATGATTCGACTTGCCCATCCACAGTTGTTGTTACTGTTACTAGATACGAAAACAGACATTTTGCTTACATGTAACATAGTCAACATATAAGTGAACCAACGCATAGATATGGGAATACCTTTATAGTTGTATCTTCTGATGTAGAAACAAATATACTGTAGACTGGATGAAAAATGACTCGCGTGATTGGAGTGCGATGTCCACTTAATGAATGTCGTTCTGGAGGTCGTGGAATCCATTCGGATGGGTCTTTTCTGTCACGTGGCACGATTCCGTCCCGGCTCTCTGTCTGAAGCTCATTCAATTTCGACTCTAAATCCATCACCTTGGCAGAAAATGAAAAATGTTTTACAGGCACTATGCTTTGCAGTTGTACAAGGCTATTATGACTTAGTCACCACCACCTTCAAATCTTCACTTGACAGAGTCGTGGGTTTTTTGGCAAAATGATTCCATTCAATTTGGACTTGACGGTCAAATGACTCAATTTTAAATTATTAGTAGAGACTCAGACTCGATTTGGACTTGTACGGTGACTCAACTTGACTTGCAACTTGGTCATGATTTTGAAAATCGAAGCCAACTTATCTGCCATACTGAAAGTTTAAGCTAGTTTACAGTAAATTACCTTTCTTTGTAAGCGAACAACAGAGGTCCACTTCTTTTCCATAAGACCCTCATATTTCTTGTCAATTGTTTCCGACTAAAAATACGCAATTTATCCAGCTTAACTTGTTAAAATTATCAATACTATTTCCATATCAATTTTTCAACATTAAAACTCCCAAAATGTCTCCATATAAGAACAAAAGATCACACACAAATTACATTGCCAGATTTTGCCCACACGAATGAGAATAAATGTGATGAAAAATATTAGGTCTTACTAGGCTAGCCTCGGCTCTGAATGCATTGAAGGCCTTTTCGTAACCATTTGTTCGCAGATATTCAGAAATAGCTTGATTCCTAAATATGATTTGTACAGTGGTTAGGACAATGAGACATTGAGGCACTACGAAAAATGTTCGCTTGGATAACAATGCACTAAATTATAGTATGACGTTACCGGTACATATTGTATGAAATCAATTCAACATAATCTTACAATTCTTCTCGTTGTCTTGATGAGAGGACCATTCTCGCTGCATAACTGGTCGGAGAATTTTAAAATCCAAAAGTTTATCCTGCAGTCACGATCACAGTTTCATGTGTTGCTTAAGTGACGTGATTGAGTTGACACAAGTTTCTATATAAATCTGTAATTTATATTAAACCTGCATTAATATATTGAAAAAGACCAACCATGAGAAATCCGCTGCGATCTGGACCTGCGACGACGTTACGCCTACGCCCTAGGACGAATGGATAAAATTTGCTAGATATTCAGAGATTAATCCAAATTCGTGCGCTTTTTTAACTAAATCATACCATAAACTACTCGCTAAACGAAAAGCTACGCCATAACACTGAATACTACGGGCAATTGAAACTGGCCAGCTCTCGTCCGTAGACTACTTTGTACGCCAGCAGCCAACTCCACCTTTTTGTGTTTCTCGCGCAGAGATAAACTGGGCGAGTATACCGTGAAGTGTTCGCATGTATCGCACATATCACTGAAAGATTAGGACAGTGGAGGACACGTTCTACCAGATTTGGCTTGTAAATTCAGTGATCGAGCCGTGCGATATTTGTATTATTGCGTTAATCTATATCAGCTTCAGATAAATCCAATATTCATGATTTTTCGATAAAAAACCAACAGTCTAGCGTGAGTCGCACTGTCTTTGAGAGAATTGATATCGCGTTTAACCCTCCACTGAAACACCCTACGTAAGCTGTTGTCCACTCTGTCCCTGAATATTATGAACACAACTCGAAAACATTTCTCCAGTAGCAAGATCTACCCAATGAATTATATAAACCCAAAAAAACAGAAATCTCGATTCGAAGGCCTAACTAGTTTTGACATGTAACTCGCAATCAGCAATCGCAACACCGCTTCCGACTGGGTCACGTCAAATGGAATAAAATGCTCCTGACCTTAAAGACAGACTATATGACTCGGTTCAAACAAGACAGGAGTACACCCAATCTCTATTAGGTTCCAAGTCCACCATTCTTTTAAATCAATTATAGTCAACCAAAACACGAACAAGGGAAGCGCAACCTCCACAAATCCCGAGGAAAAGTTAAATCTAGTTGCTCTACTCGTGATGTCAGCAACATCTTCCACACACGATGAATAAGCAGGAACCCTCACATCCATCAAACTGCCAACATGAATCTATCAAGCTTGAGCGACTTCCTCCGCTGTATCTTGAGCTGCTTTATTAGCGGCCTTCTTTTTCTTCTTCTTTGCAGCACGCTTACTGGTTGATGTGTTAAGTAAAGCCTTGAAAAGAAAAGTCTTACATGACATATTAGCCAGCTATTACCTCTTTCGACATCTCCTTTCCCACCCTGCATGTGTGTTTGTGTTTGTGTGTGCACGAATATATATATACCTAATAATCACTACTTTATACGAAAGAATCCATCTCACCGCTAATTCCGGATCCTTCACGCTGAATTCAGATTTGTAAACTTCTGGATCGAAAGCTCCCGAAGTGATACGCATCGGTGAGTTTGGCATCAGCAACAATGTGAATTTGAACTGTGCGACAAATTCACCTTCCTTTTCCCACATCACAGGGAACGGAGACAGCAACTCATGCTTAACACATTCGACGACGCCAAGCTTGCCTTTCTTTTCGTCTTCAATTGCTCGTAAAGTGAAGCACATAGTTCCAAACCGCTTCTCGACCTCACTGAATAAGGCTGTCAAAAACAATGATCTCAATCAACTATCAATGCAATGTGGACATACAAGCTTCGGCAAATCCCTATCAATCCATGGTCATAATATGAGTTTTGAAGGAATATCACAAAAATTGCAAATGTTTCTAATATTTTAGAATATAGTGGAGCCGATGGGCGGACGATCAGTAGATATCGTAAAGAAGATGCACCAGAGATTTAACAGATCCAGTCTTAGTTTATTGAGAGCTATAACATCCACAAGCTTTCAGATCTCCGCTCCTTCATCAGGTGAAGATAGAATCATTAATCTACCAATCCCGGTGGAATTCTAGGACTATGTAATAAAATCCTGGAAACTCCCTTTCTAAGAATTTCCAAATATAGTCCCAAAATCGCAACACTATCATGAAAACATGGCATTTACTGTGAGTAGCTCACCCCGGAAACAGATGTTACTTCTTACCTCGTGAAGTCTTCATCTTCAACTGATAAACAATCTCAGGATTTCTTTTATAGATTGTGGTCCTACTGTCCATTTCTCTTGGTTTTCCTTCGCCACTACTAACCAATACGTCAACTGCAAATACTTCGTGGACTTGAAATTCAACCTCTTCATGTTCTTGCCTATAAATCAACGCAACAATTTATGTAGGCTATACAATTAATCAATTTGCAAACGAGGCCTGTCTTCTTACCTTTGCCTCTCAGAAGGATTTTGAATTATAGTTTTTTCTCCATCAATTCTGTTTTGTTGGAGTTGATGAGAGAGCATACCTTCCACAGGCGTGCAGTTAAAAGATTCTGCCACAGTTTGAAACGCTTTCGTAATATCAGAATTCTGAATGCAATGAATTAAAATAAAAATTTGGTATCCTCCGGTCACTTCGGATATGCCAGCATATGATTTGACAGTGATACTATGTCGTATGCCTATCCTGTCATTCCTGTCAGGTGGCCGTGGCACAGGAAATTTTCATTTTTTTTTATTCATGACCGAAAGAGGAGGCAGAGGATACAACTTGAGACATTAAAATTTGAATATAACCTGATGATGTCACGGAGCTCCAAAATCTTGTGTGTAATTATATATATGTTATATATAATTCTCAATAAATCAAGACTGAATGTTATATCTGCATTGAATCTTCTATACTAATGTAACAGTCTAACCTTATTTCCAGGTTTAATAAGTCTTAGAGCTGCTTCTGAACAATTGTAAGCTGCCATAATCACATCGGCTTTTCTTCCAGTAACAGGATTATCTTTACTAGCTCCAACAACAAGTGTATGGGCTACAGAACCAATAAATCCATCAATATGGGATGCAAGATCTCTAAAATCGATAAAAAATATCAAGATCATTTCAAAAAACGCTTGAAGAGCATAAATTTACATTTTTACGACGTCTCCATTCTTCAGCAGGATTACTTTATCACTGTTCAACGGGGAGAAGTGACAAACGCAGTTATTGACCGATATGGAAGTTGGAAAACCAATACCTGAAAGAAGATATTTCAATTCACATGATATTTACAACGAGCCTGCATTATGGCTTGCATGAAAGACAAAGGCATAATAAAATTGCCTTGTGTCGAGTTGATGTCAAATTCTCGTCGTCGAGTTGGCGTGGATTGAAAAATTGCCAAGGAGCCTGTATGATGGCTTGAACGAAAGATTGCAACAGGTAAACAGAAGCGCCGAGGCCATGAGATTTACACCAATTTTTCTAGTTCTGAAACAACTCCACTGCAAATTCCCTCGAAATATTTTCATTGCAGGCTCTCGCATTTAATAAGTCACCTTTAAGCATTTCCTTTTCCTTCTTAAAAACCTTCGATGTTTGTTCTTCGATCAATTTATCTCCTTCTTTACAAAGTTCAATCACGTTAGCTCCTTCAACGCATTTCGATACCAAGATTTTCATGATATCTAAACAGAAGTGGTTGTATCAAGTTCAGGTTTAAGGAATGTATAGCTGAAAGGAATAGCTGTATAGCCCGCCAATTTTGACTGTTGGG
Source organism: Botrylloides violaceus (assembly GCA_030412335.1). Classification (NCBI taxonomy): domain Eukaryota; kingdom Metazoa; phylum Chordata; class Ascidiacea; order Stolidobranchia; family Styelidae; genus Botrylloides; species Botrylloides violaceus. The sequence continues at coordinate 133,870 of JASFYC010000526.1, read as the reverse complement.
TCCTATAGTCTATTGGCAATCAGTCAAAGGTATATAGGCTAGAATTCTGGGTATACTGGCAGGCTGAATATAATGCCATTCCACCTTTATCATGGGTGCATATTATGGAACGGTAGATTGTTAGTGTCTCAGACTTGTACTACAGTTTGAATCGGACTTACTGTTGGACATATCGCCAGCCATCTTGTACTTGGTGACGACAACATCCTCAGCAATCGTCTGTTCTGCATCAGAGTCGGAATCAGACATTGTACTGCTTCAACAGGAGATATTTTAAAACTAAAATAAGTAAAACGCTACGGTATTACATATAGATAATTTATACTAAACTTCATATAAGTGAAAATATCGCCGACATCATGTATCGATACTCATGCAGCAATGCATCAATACCACAGATGCATCTCTGCGGGATGGCACGCTCCGCCCTAGTAGGCGGTTCCTAGGTATCAATCAATATTTGTCAAACTCATGACTAACGAACAAACAGGGAACAACACTATATTGTAAAACAGCAAAATCCTTGCCAAACGAGGAACGGGATTCTCTGATCGGTTCGCATTCTGAGTTCTGACAGAAAAACAACCAGGCGACCACGAGTTTCTTCCTTGGTCTTATCGAAGCCGAAGTTGCAAAAAATCCGGATAGCAATACTCGGCGAACTCCGAAATTTGCAAAGCCTAATACCTGGCAACGGGACAAAGATTTTTCAGGAACTTTCCGTAACAATTATATAACAGAAACTAAGAAAACCATGGAATTTTATAAAACAAGGTAGTGCTTTAAATTAGGGCGAAGTGAGATATGGGATGACAAGGCGGCATATCTAGAGGCGCATCAATCATCATTTATTAGTCCCCACATTTACGCCATGTTAGTTAGACTAAACTGAGTATGAATGCATTAAGCGATGCGCTATTTGAAACTCTTCGAAAAATGTATTTCAGGTTTCTGGTGAAGCTCAGAGCTGTAAACACCATAAACATCATTTACACGAGATGGCGCCAGTAGCGTACTCCAAATGTTATGTAGGTAAGCCTACTAGCCCACCCCCCCTCGTTGACGGCAAATCTCTTGTCTTCACCAGAGATAATCATGGACAGAAACCTTGGTCTTTGAGGGCAGAATGCCAGGATTTATACAGTATGCGTTAATGTTTCTTGGAACGGTCACCGAAAACTCACGTTACTTGTAAATAAGGTGTCACTCATCGTATCCTTTCTCTCTCTCTCTCTCTCTGATTCTCATATCTGACCATTTGCCAGCCCCAAATGCCGCCGTAGTAAATCCTAGCGCTGCCGCATAGCCTCGAAAATGTGGTATAGATAACATACAAACGTTTTCTGGACTCAAAATTGAACAAAGTAATATCTTCTGTATATTTATAGGCTTGCAGAAAAACTTGATAAAACACGTTTGTCACAAAAACAAAATGTCCATAGGCGCCTTTGCTCTCATAAAATAGAACTTGACGGTGGAACAATCGAATATTTGTATCCGAAAGAGATAAAAGAGTGAACTATGACTGTGATCATTTCCAATTGCGTTTGCTTAACTGTAGGACGCGAAGGCCTGGGGCCTAGGCAAAGCTCTTCCCCTTATAGTCATATTTTCAGAGAAATATAAAAATACTATAATATAAACGCGTATTCGCGGCGACCAAGTTAGTATACTTTCAAGATAAAAAATTCGGGATTCCTCAGGATGTAATACGGCCTAAACTTCACACATATACAAAAGTATGGGCGTCTCCTGGTCGTGTGCCTGACACCACCCCACTCCGTGAGGTTGTTTCGATCAAGGGGGCATTTTTCGATATCCGGTTCCAGACTGAAGACACTGCTGATTCGAAAAGGTGGATGTTCGATTCGAATTTCAGTACCTAGTCCAAGCTGGGAGCAGTCATGAAGGGTCCAGTACAGTTCTAAGCCGCCTAGTTGCACCGAATGTCTTTCGCCCATAAGACAAGTCGAAAACAAAAATTCAGGAAATCTATGTCGACTTAAGCCATAGAGTTTAAAGTTCGTTTGCAATACGCTATGCACTGTTTCAACCCCTACCACAATTCAACTCCAAGAATAGGTTTAATAACAGTTGGTCATGAATGCGTCTATCGCCGAAGCTCCTCGATTGCCCGTCGGCGGGTAATATACACGGACGGTAGTATAGCATACCAGTCGCGATTTGTTTCTATCTACAAACCGACATTTTCTCAACAACAGTGCAGTTGTTACACTCAACGCGGCAACACCAATGAAACCGACAGTTGCATTGTTCCACTCTAGCTTGCCGATATGTCCTGTAGCCTCGGCTGCAGCATAGATTCGAACAGGAGCCTGTTTTTTTAGCGTTGCCCTCGCGGTTGCAAAACCTTCCTGTAGTTCCTTTAAAGTTAATGGAAGGGTCGCTTTCGCAATATTCAGGCGATCTGTTCCAATACACAAGACTTAAAATCCCGATTCCGTAACGTCGACCGAGTGCTCTTGATCGACCTCTTCGATTACCACGTGGTACTTCATTTGCGGTTGGCCGTAATGAGCTTTCCACCTGAAGACTGTTCTGCTGCACCCTGAAAATATCATAGAATTTGTTAGAATGAGTCACCACAGATCTAACGTACAGTCCAGAGTGTAGGCCTATTGGTATATAATTACCAATTGGGGGCCGCCATTCCTTTTCTTTCGTTTGGACTAGACATCGGGGCAGCCACACAGGCGACACAGCAGACACGGTTTGGTGGCCTCATCCAGGTTTTTCAGACCCGTCACTCCATTGAATGGCATGTAACATTGCACAGGAATGGATGACAAGGACTGCAGTTTGCTCCTCTGCCCCATACCCCCATCAATTAAATGCATTTCCCGGTCTCCGAGTGAAACGGGGCTAACCAGCCAGATTATTCAATATAAAACAACTGCATTGCCCCTGCAAACACACACACACGTGCGTACCTATTATCTTGAGGTATTTTTGCCGCACTTGCATAAAGCTCTTTTAAAGTGCCTCCAACCGTTTGCATTGTTGGAGTTTCTTGCCAGCAGGTTCTCATGCTGCATGATCCCGACGTTCCGTGACACGAACACTTCATCCGCATGTTATTGGCGACAATCTGTAAATACAAATTTAATTCAACTCAGGGCATGGCCTACTAAAATGCTCAGGCCATGCTCAGGGCCAGATTTAGATCTTGGAAGGTATAAGCTCTCTTGGCCCCAAAGAACTAATACTAATTTTGCACTCTTTGGTTTGTCTCGGTCGGGAATCAAAGCCCGGACCTTGCCGTCTCTAAATTTACCACAATTCCCGCGTCAAGGCCGGGTTCGCTTGGCGAAAATCCCCGATTTAACAAAGGACTCGGGACTCGGACCAGGGACCAGTCCGAGTGCGATTGTAGTAGAATAGTCGATGTTGTAGTCAGGTGGCTGTCACATCGTCAACGAGATAACGGACTCGTGCAACTACGAGTATCTTCATTTCGCAATGCCCGACGTCACGCGTACGTGCACAATATACACATTTCAATAACTCAATACAACTTCAGACGTTAAGCAGAGTTCAATTAAAATAACTTGATATAAGATTTCATCTCAAGTAGATCGAATGAACATTCTCGCCTATCACTCAACAGAATTACGCCATCGTCAATTATGGTAAATTTTGCATATTTTCCGAAAATAAATTCCACGTATAGAACTCAAACAATGTGAACACGTCATATTTCATACTTAAGTAAACACTAAAAGTCAGAGTATATACTCAAGTAGAAGTCTAAGTCTAAGTAGACACCAAAGTAGAAATAGAAGTCAAACGCAACTTAAGTATGCAACGTCTACTTAAGTATCTACTACCGTATAATGTGACTTCAGTAGTTTACCACCTCTGCTAGAGAGTTTGTGGTGACGATGTACAGCTCTACGACTTACTGTATTTGTACACTGAAACAGTCGGAGATCCGTTAATTACCGGTAGCTGAAATCTTACTAAAATCTGCGTAAAGAATAGTTCCATGTATGACAAATACTATTGTATTGGACTCATAATCAAAAAGTAAACCCCTTTTAATAATCTTACATCAATTATCGGTCTCCTTTGTTGCCCCCTAAGATTATGATTCATGCTTTTGAATCTATTTTGACATATCGTCAAGAGTGAATCACAGCGAATACCCTCGCTCACCCCAAACTTTAAGGCATAAAGATTAAAGAAAGGTGTATGGATCATTCGGGCGAATAATTTTTTGATAAATATATCTCATTGATATGATGGTATGACAACATAACTAGAGTGTCTGTATTATCCCTTAAAAAGGTGATGCTCGGTATAACTCCCACGAAGAAATATCGCAAGTAATGCGAACTCCCTTACAAGTTACGATTACAGTTCTGTGCAATTGAATCTCCGCGCCAGGTCAATGTTTTTTTGTATATCAGCGTCGATACTTCAGGTTTATGGCCCGGGTCACTGTCACAAGTCTCCGCACTATCCCCAACATTGACTGCTGAGCAGACAGTATTTAGTTTGACGCGTCGGAATTAGAACCCGCGACAAATGCAAAAATATCTTCCATGCAATCATTGATTCATCCCATCATCATATTTTCCCGCTATCCTCGTATTTTCAAGTTTTAACTCAAACTATTGACTCTTAGGTCAGACTAAACCCCGTAGCCTACAGTTATCGTACTTGAACACGAGCAATTGAGTACAAACCGCATAAGTTTTTAAAATTTGACCTTTGAGGTTTCTAAGAACATCACCTTTGACCTCACCAGTCGGAAAAGTCAATCAATTCAAGCCAACAATGAAATATCACTCGCGGTCGACACCTTTTGATGATGTCAATTCAAAGTGAAATTTCCTTTTTATCTGCTATGGGAGATTACATTTGATGTTTACAAATCTTCGAGTTACAAAATAATTTAGGAATAATACACAATTCCTGTTGTTTAACATCAATGTTGTTGTAGCGATATTTCCCTAAAACATAGAGGTCACGACCCTCCTTGTAATGAAAGTAAAGCTAGTTGACATAACGTAATTCACAAGTATGAATTCACAGGGATTGTTTTGTTTACATTTTGTTGAACGTAGCTAGTGAGCGCGGACTTTTTTTCAAGGTCTGCGCGCGCTGATACCTACGTGTTCGTTCATCTGTTGCGCGCGTCCATCCGTGTGTAGCTAAGGGTATGCAAACGCCACATTGACGAGTGTAGTAGTGGCAGTGTTTAGGCCATTTACGACCTTACTCAGGCAATATCCAGCCCACATGAGTGTGAAAGTGCCATGGGGACCAGGTTTGGCCCCAATAAGGTCATGTGTGGGCCATATAATGTGGGGCGTTCCATACACAAGCCTTGGTAATCCCACACGAGAGCCACAGGGACGCCCGTAGTTTTCTGAGTGCGTCATGACCACACACTTCTGCTTAAATAAATAATGACTTAATGCGACTTACCAGTCGTCCAACTCTGTTGTTATGAAGGACTAATCTTGTGTAAAAGTCTTTCGACGATTGTCGTTCGTCAAGGAACCGTCTTGAAAATTTCATAGCGAAGTTGATGTCATGGTCACAGGTACCCCAAGAATATTTCAACACGGTTTGATCGAGGCTTGATTCATCCCCACCATTTCGAATAAGTTGCTGTGTGGAGATATAAAAGAATTTAGTGGAGCCGATCAATAAATATCGTAATGACGATTCACCACAAATGCTATAATTCTTAGGAAACTAAGACTGGCCGTTAACTCTTATTATACCTGGGCGTTAAATCTGCATGTGGCGAGCCCTCTTTACGTTGCGTATAGACAGGAGTACATAACAAGCCAAGGCCTTGGTGCGCAGAAAAGCCCACGACTCATTCGTTTGGATTTTCTCTCGAAGTTACTCGTAACCGCCCGGTACCCACCGCTAATTCGACCCAAAGTCACCGATTACCCGTACCGGTAAGGTGGCACGCTAGCAGTGCTACCGGTACTTTCTTTGTAGCTCACGGCTCTGTCGTTGACAATACGCGATACGGTACTTTTTTTTTTTATAAACCAAGCCTGCTGACTAGTCTACCTTGGGGAATGTAGCTTTTACCTGATTGATATAGTTTGTTGCATCGTTTGCATGCCGTTTCGCGAGACATTCGCATCCAGGAATTTTACCCAAACTGCAAGCATGTGCTACCGCATATGAAACACCTGCCGATGACAAAGCCTGAAAGTACGCAGCTTCCCGAAAGCCTGTAATAGAGTCATCTGCATTTGTATTTGACTGATTTATCGCGAGAGCACACTTCATTTTACCGGAATGAAAAAACTTGCTAGTGTGAGGGATTTTACTCCTGGTCTCTAGCGAGGAACAGTTCCACCGGTGTTCCTTGAACTGGCGTTTGCACTCGTGGACGGCGATTTGAAGACCCTTGAAAACATTTACTATATGTAATACTAGGATTGTGAAGGGCAGCGAGAAGGTGGAGAAACACTCGCCATATTTTGGCAATGGTGGAGGATAAGCTACGCCGGGAAACGCTCCGTTCCACGGTCAGTCCCCCTAAGCGCGGCCAATATTGAGAGCTGCAACAGCACGATCATCCTTAGTACGACCACATACGAATTACAGACAGTGTCAACAGCTGTGCATCGTACTGACCCAAGACATTGCGGAACCACGCAAAAAGGGAGACAGTCGACGAAGATCCTAATAAATAGTCCCCACGTGATGGAGATTCACAAAAATGGCGTCACACGCAACAAACAACACAACGTGAAGCGGTACGTGTGAATATTTATCTAGTCTTAACGCCAATAAGATGGATGCCACAACCAAAATTATCCGGCTTTCTAAAATATTCGAAAAGCTGAACGGAGTCAAGTGGGCTCTCTATGAATGCATAAAGTGTCAGTCAGGTTCTAATGTCACGACTATACCAAGACTTTTTCTCCTTCTCAATTCAGTTGCATAATAAGGATTGAAGAGGACGTTGGGAGAAAATGATGACGGAGTATCTAGGTACATTTACTGTGTATCCAAGGATGATGGCTGAGTGCCCAAATACACAAAGTAACGGCATTCAATCATAATAAATGGGTGAATTGCTAGGTTTGAACAAAAATGAAGACGGAAACTATGAGGCCATAATGTGTAACAACTATGCCAATTCAAGCATATTTAGGCCTATGCTATAGGAACGCAAAGCAAAATTTTGTACGGCCACATAGCGAAGGTCTCAAGCAAGTGAGCGAGGGCTTTGAATCAAATTCACCTACCTGAATAGCTGACGCGACTGCTTCGGGATTTCTTATGCACATTTCATATTGCTTTCTAGATAAGCCATCTGCATTACCGCATATTGTATTGGAATTAACATTTTCTGTAGCACGTGGCAGATCAAGTCTCGTAATATCATCAAATCCGGTTGATAATGCTGTCTCCTGGAAACTGAAAAGTATCATTTTGTCATGGATATCATTTTGGGTGGGTAGCAAAAAGACATCATAAGATATGCTTTAAGCCTTAAACCTGGTTCCCTTCCGCGTCCAACTAAAGTTTCATCAGATCGTCCGACAGCGTCCCGACTACGCAATCGCTCTAGTTAAGCTACCTCCATGGACGGAAGAAGTCGGAGGATAAATTCTTTCTCACAAACCGTTTTTGTCGAACGGCTTGAAGATTGTAAACTCGGCCTAAAATTCATCATAAGTTCAACGGTTGGTTTACGTCACTTTTTATCCTCACCCCTAGCAAGATAGAGTAATGGTTCCTTTCCGACAAAAATAGACCACACATTATACCTACGGGTGATAGACCCCTTGAAAAAACTTTTTGCTGTTTTAATGTGTCTGTAACGTAACTTTGACTCTGATTAATGTCACAGAAATTCAAGTTTTTTGACGCCTTTCTAATCGCACCCGTAAGTCATCTACTTTGCGGCAATAGGGATATATTGAGGTGTTTTGCCGGAAACGGTGTAGAGATATAGGATTCATGTGGAGATTTTTCACGTGGAAGTGGGATGTTACTGATAAACGGCACCAAAAATCCGCCATCGCCGGCAGGGTTAAGAGTTAGTTTGTTTTTCTCATTAGACGATCAGTTGGACCAAGTTATTTGAATGTCCGCCTTCTGATCGAGAGGTCTCGGGTGCGATCTGAGATTCCCGACCGAGTAAAAAGACGTTCCTTCTCTGCTTGGCAGTCTGTATTGGATGAGTGCGAAGGGTTGTGGTCATAGCGATGGTATAAATCGGAAACATCAACACGCGTTACACATATGCTCTGACCTGGAGTTCATGATCTAAGTCAGTGGTTTCCAACCGGGGAGGTCGTGAAACACTGATCTAAGTAGTTGAAAACGCCATAAATCCAAAACAACAACAACAATTGTGGCCACTCAAAATCGGCTGATCTTCTGACTGGGATGTCCGCTCCTCTCTGCTTTGCAGTCCGTATCGCGGTAGTCCTGGAGGTTTCGGCTAAGCATAGACCTGGCGTAAACGACCTACTAAGAACGAGGCTACTTCGTCAAAATTGCCATAAATCCAAAACAACAACAAGAACAACAGCTATGGCCACCCAAAAATGGAAGACCTCAAAAAATATCCTATTTGATTTCTCAAATATCACTTGCTCTAACCGAAAATGTAACTCTTCCGTCCTGTAGGCGTCAGTGTATATTTACCTAGGACTCAACGTTTCAGCATTAAGATTAGTTCTACTCTTTGCGTAGACTGCACGGAAGATAATTTTACCCATGATTTAGTCTTCTCAATGACAAGAAAAGTTACATTTATGTCTCTTTAATCCTGTTAGATTATCATTAAATTAGTTTATTAGATATAATGTTGCATTTGCATCATTCTCAGTCAATGTTCATTGACTTATCTCGACAAAAATTTACTGCCGCCATGATTTAATAGTGCGTGGGTAATACTTTCAACTATGACGGGATGACTAGTTTTTGGTGAAGAGGGATTTCAGGTACTGTCAGAAACATTTGTAAAATCATGAAAGATCACTACAAGTTGTGAGCCTATTTCTGTTATCCATTATACGCATTGGAAGGAAGAATATCAGTGTAATGGAAAGCATATTGCCCGCATGTGGATGAATCACTTTATGGATCAACATTTTCAAAATCTCACTGCTCAGTTGATTGAGTGGTTCGACAGTATATGCCTTCTGATCGGGAGGTCTCGGGCTCGATTCTCGACCGAGTCAAACCAACGACTTTAAAATTGGTGTCCGTTTCGTCTTTGCTACGCTTGCTTTTGCATCACAGGATTTAAAAATGTTTGCCAATCATTAGCATATGATAAAATATTGAGAAAAGCGTCTCTAACAGACACTGCTTCCCACACGTTCGGAAGTACCCTATCTCAGTGAGATCAGGGTTTACATGCTAACTGCGCCCTATTAGTGTTACATAGATATTACTAAAGTCGCAACTGACGACTTTTAATATCGACTATAAACAGGTTACAGTATTTGGTTTCAACTTTCATCATAAAACAGAGTACTTTGTCTCTACTTCCTAGCCCGCGGCACGCACGTAACTTAACACTAGGTAAAAGAATTCATTCCGCAATGATTATCCTATATAAAGGAACAAAATGTATGAAATTTGAGTGTTATCAATGATCTTATGTATCCTGGGATACAAGGATAGATATAACATGGGATGTGGGGTCACCAAAAATGTTTGACTCGTCGTTTTTGTTGCTTTGAATATGGCGTTTTCAACCACTAAGGTCATATGCGCCAGGTCAGTACTTACGGGGAGGCACGGACCTCCCAGTCTGAAAGTGGACCGATTTTGTTGTTGTTTTGAAGTGATGGCGTTTTCAACTACACTTGCTTTCGGTCATGTACGCCGGGTAAATGCTTACGGTGCGTGTACATATTCATACTTCCGGTTTATAGACCGGATCACTATCACAACATTCACCACGACAACCCTCAATACTTACTGCCAAGCAGAACGAACGTAAACCAATTTTTAAAGTATTTGGTTTGACTCTGGGAGGAATCGAAGCCGGAACCTCCCGATCTGAAGACGGACAGTAGCACGATAGCTTGATACTCTCTATTTTTCTGGGTACATATTATGACGTCACAATGTGTAGCTCGATACTCTCTCGTTTTGTGAGAACAAGCGCTTCTTCAAAGTGTGAATGAATTCTTTGTATACTCGGGAATGTATGACAAATATATCATGAAATATGTTCATTACGCAAACGGATACGGCACGAGACATCCTTACCAACTACGGCAGCTATTAGCACTCTGATTAATTTGAAACTAGAGTATGTGTTGCGTGTATCAATACCAGACTTTGGTTTTTAAAATCCGTAAGAGTATACGCACGGGAGAAAAGAAAAGATGCCTTCCGATACCTATTGGTAACCGCAAAAGTTTAACTCGCGACGAAAATCCGATGATAATCTTACTTCCTCGCACTTTCAGCACGATGAATGTCAGCCATGTTGGATGCTGTGGTTAAAATATTTTCAATATTGCCTTTGAACACTTCAGCCCCTTATATAGGCCCTAGAGGCCTAAATCCGCCCTAAACCCACATTATACGCATTTCCAGGGGCATATGGTAGCACGGTTGGCCTCCAGGGATAGGCGATGTGGTACAGTGTGATGCCTATCTCTTCTGACCCTAAGGTTCTAATCAAAACGGAACATTGATATTATTATTAAGAAAATGGACCAGCTTCATGGGGCTGACAATTTGTAGGCCCCAAATATTCGCGGATCCGTATCCAATTGGGAGGTTTGGGGCAGTGATTGGCGATGTGGTAGTGAGACGCTCACCTCTTCAGTTTGGACGCTATGGTTCTGATTTAACCCCAAATGGAACCCCTTCACGAAACTGACAATTTATGCGGTCTACGATTAGCGACCCCGTCCAATTTGGGAGGTTTGGATCAGCTCATACAACCTGATTATACGTACCGGGCGGGTAGATTCCATTGCGAAGGTGCCAACGTATAACTGTGAAGGGCAAGACACAGCTTTACAAACCTCGTGGACTAAACATTGATGTTACGCACGTACCGGTATGATAAATTATTATAAAACCAGTTCTAAATTCTTAGTTGTGACTTTTGAGGCAAGTATTTTCGGAATTATAGCACAATTACCTTACCACCAAGCGAGAAACCATTAGATACGATAATAAGGAGGCTTTGTATGACAACATGTCATTGTAGTTTAAGAAAAAAGCAGCTAATGTATCATAATCGATGGCATGCTCAGTCTTAACTATACAGCAAAAAGTTTTCAAAGTCTCACCTGAACAAATAGAGAATCACCGACATCCACACAGGAAGATATTTCGTGAAAAATACACTCAATATATGAATTTTGAAGTTGAGCATTACGTATAGATTCCAGTCTCCAATTATAATCCAACAAAATTGAGCCTTCTCGATCACAATATAGTCCGAATATGAGTCATTACCTTAACAGCTAAAATTTCTGCATATCAATATTTTTTAAAATTTAAAATTTTAGACTTTAACGCCACCTTTTTTATCCCCGAGCACAAATTGATGAACAGGTAGTTCTCTCTCTATTAACGCGTCCAAAAAGCCGTAGCCGAAATTGGATTCACAACATGCAACACAGTAAGGTTATTCGGACACGTTTTTGGTAACGGTGTCAACTGTACGTTATGTTTGTTTAGGTAAAACTTGCGTAATTAGGTGACGAATCGTTGTTCCAACTTACCGGGAGGCAAGGGGTCAGAGGTCATTATGACTATACGTCAGATACCGCAGACAATTTATCTGCCACCTATCATACTGTAATTGACTTGATGCGGCGCATATAATTATGGCAGATTTTGACGTGGTCAACGACGGCGGGCATTTTCACGGAATTCACCATGTTACACCCGACGGAGCGGATCGCCTAAATCTTGTGAACTATAAAGCGGCCGGGGGTGAAAATTTCACACGATGCTGACTCGCGTTTTGGTATTTTTAAAGTCTAAACGCGCTACTAATGGACGTTCAGCTCATGGAGTCGAGTTGAACCCCAATATCGCTGCATAGTCTGAAGAGATTGACCAATTTTTTTTTCAAGGTCGCTACGATAATCGGCTTTTAGCCTGACTGATGGTCGATAGTGATAATCGGAAATTCATGAATATCTAACTCGATCGACCTGATTATAGAGGCCGATATCCAATATTGACTTCTTATTTAACTAACGGCTGATAGGAACACAAAGTTGTATATCATTTCGCTTCGAATTTATCGAAGTATTCTCATCAACGATGCATTTTCGTTGAGCGGGAAACTGCCTAGCAACGTACGTCGGCATACGTCGTTTCTACGGCGGAAACGGTTGATTGATCAAAAAAGAACCGTTTCCGCTTCCGGTACAAATCTACACATAGTCTAACATCAGCAGAATGTTGCTACCTGCTTTGCGTGTTGCGACCAAGCCACACTAACCTAAATGCCGCGCGCTAAGAAAGGAATGCACTGCAACATTTACACCGTCACGAATACCATGTACTATGTCGCGATTTTCTGTTGTACGCACCCGCTGTGAATATATATACACAGAGTACAAGTCGTAGTAGATAGTTCCATATCAAGTCAGCCACTTGGAAATATGATAGGCTTGTGCAAGAGCGGTTAAGCGCAACTGAATATATGTTGATAGCGATAGAGGTCAAGTGTTGCAGAGAATACCTAAGTGACTCAATGAATCATCCTATCACTCACTCACATCTACTACTGTACTTGATTGTAGCTAACCCCTTGAACTGTAACTTTGCTGCTATGATATCCTACACTAGCCAACAATATTTTATCTCAAAGCTGTTACTAAAAAGTTACAAACACTACGCAAAACGTGCTGGCAAATGGCAATCAAGCAGTTTCAACAAAACAATAACAAAAAATACTAATATAGTTTAGAGTCAAAACACGCCGCGTGAAATTCCGTGGTAAAGCGTTATTCTTTAAGATAATTGACCTAATGTATCTTTTTTAAACCTCATTATCTATGAGATACGTATGTCATGGCCTCATGCACACAGTTAGATAGAGTTGGGTAAAGTTGGAATATGTTATGTCTACACGCACTATACAATCAATATATGGTGTTGTATAGATACTTAAGTCTAGTTTCTTTAGATTGAGGTTGACCGTACGTGAAGCTATGTATACGATTATGTTTATATTCATTACAGTATACTGTATCAAATTTGTTATATCTGAGCCCGGGTATTGCATCATCAGCGTTAAATCATTTGAGCTAAACAGATATTATTTACATACACACATTAAACAACTAATGTTTAACCTTTAATGTAAACAGTTATATGTACTACACCACGGGATTTATCGGAACAGACGCCGTGATAGAATGTTGCTGTGAATTACAAATTCGGTATATAGTTTAAGTCTTACAAGTTTTTAAGTCTTTATGTCTCAAAATGTCATGATTCCAAAAGAGATATTCGTAAAATACTATTTGACGAGCCTTTCCCGCTTAAATTGAATACAGTTTAGTGGTGGGGAGCAAATAGACATCATAAGATATGCCAGGCGTGTAAGCCTTAAACCTAGCTTCAATCCGTGTCCATTAGAAGACGACAAAAAACTCACAGGAGCGTTCCTATCCAGAACCTGTACCGACAACGCAATCACTCTAGTTAAAACTAACTGCATAGACGGGGATTATCTGAGAACGAATTCCTCCTCTCTCTCTTAAAAGTTTTTGTCGCGCGGTTTTCAAACCCTGCAGGAAATTCATGCCCAACGATTTACGCCACATTTTTGATCCCCATCATAAATGTTATAATTATGTACAGTATAGTAGTTTCAATTTTAACCCGAAATGGAAAGATCAGAATTTTGGATTTATACATGATGATGAGGTAATGAATTCTAAAATAAAATCCAATGAAGCTTAAGCTTCGATTCCGCTAGTTTAGAATGCACGATATGTCGCTATCACGATTTGTAAGGTTAATAGACAATTTCTCACTGTTCTGTGTTTATTGTGATACGGCAAATTGCTAATTGTTGACTCACGTCTCTATGCATAGGAAAGACGTCTTCAGAGTATAGTGATGGCGAGCATCAAATGGTGAGATATAGTTATTGTCATTTCACACAGTTTATGTAGCATTAAATTGGTCTTTTTTAATATAGATACAACTTGAACTGTTCGCACGCTAAAAATAATACAACTGTTACATTTATAAACGAATGTGATGGCTGCGGTCAATACGCCATAGCTAATCGCATGCGTAGGAAAAAATGCAATGCCTCTCCTCCATCCTTCGGCCTTGCTGCGTTTACGGGTGGCAACAGTGTATATCGAAGCACTTGTGATTTGGCAATGATTTTTGCCCTACCCGACGCGAGACGAATAGATTGTGGCGCCTGTTGTACGGCATCGAAGACTCGACGACTTATCGGATAACTGTAACAGCCACAGCGCCTACGGACCATCGAATAGTGTATGGCTGTATGTCAGTCACACCTTGTGCCAAAATTTCACCCACCTACGTAACAATAGCCCGCATATATTCTTTAAATGTGTCGATTTCACCAGAGATTCAATGAGGCAAACTGGATTCTCGTTTCGGTTCATATCAAATTGCCAAAATATTTTGATAAAATTTTTAGTAATTGGTCGTACACACTGCAATCGGATTATAAACATCGGGATTTATTTAACGCGCACTTTAGACACTGCCGGATCTAGGACCGAAATACGATGTGAAAACAAGCGAAAAATTTTTTCAGATGACTGACCGATTCGCAAATCCCTTGTTTCCAAACTGTCTTGATGAAAATATGCAATTCAGACCCGAAACAGCGATTGTTGCATCATTTTCGAGCAAAAGCGGCTACGTTTATCGAACCTGAATTTAGAACATAGCGCATGCTATCACTGCCAGTGCCAGTGAATGTTTGACGTCTTATCAAGGGCTGGTAAATCAGATGGACGCACACCCAACCAAGGTGATCTATTACAGTAAAAACTTTCCCGTCGAATTTGCTGGGAACTAGGAGGTAAATTTTTATGAAAAGTTTAAATAAATAGGATATTTATCATGTTTTTGTTGCCAGGCGTTGTTTTAACACATCATACTAAAAATTCAAGTTGGGCGAGGCACATTTTTTGAACTTTTTTTTACGGTGGTGGAACACTATAATAAAAATCGTGCCCACTTCACGGGATTGATATTCTCATTTTTTTCAAAAAGACATCGGTTAATTGGACGAGGATGCTTCTGGCAGTCAAATTATTTGATAAGAAGTTAATACTTGGATAAATCATCGACTTTAGTAAAAGACAATATGCCCGGACAAATGGTTTCAAAGTTATTATAGAAAAGAGGCGTTATCTCAAGTTATCTTAAAGGGAGCTTGCAGTGAAAATATAATGATGGTTTGAATGAAGATAAAAACATAAAAAGAATTTCAATAATTAACAAAATATCTCATTACTTAATCGCTATATACCCATCTTCACCTGATGAAGGAGCGAAGCTCCGAAAGCAGAGAATTGTATTTCAATAAAGTGGACTTGACGTTAAATCTGTGGTGACTTATTCTATCTAATACTATTTAAATTGCCCGCCATCGGTAGAAATATCCTAACCTTGTATATTTTCAAAATGTTAGGATTCTAAAATTCTAAGGATTCTAAAATCAAGACAGACAGCACAATATCATCATTAGCTTGCCTTCATTATGAACTCTCTCTTCGAAAGCTAGCAAATGATGCAACTAATTCCTACACTGATAAACAGCTCTGAAGCAAAATAAACACTTTGCTCAGCAGCTACTTGAAACAAAGCATCCCCCACAAATTTGACGGAATGAATAAATGACTTCACTCCTCAAGATCTCAATCAATCTTATCATCTCATTATCCACACCTACCACTCGACAAAGGTTGAACGACGTAACATGCCGCCTTTTCAAATAACATCACCGCACTTGATTGCTTGATTACTTAGCAAATTATATAAGCAATCAGAATTTGATTAATTACCCTCCAAAGACTCAAAGCGATATACAATCTATAAAAAGCCGATGTGGCAACAGCAACAACAAAAACAGCAAATCAACAACAACGAGGAGCTGGGTGTTAGGGTTGGACATTGGCTCTGCGGTCAAAATATGATGAATTCTTAAATATAAGGCGGTACGGTACCTTCACTATGCTGTGACGAAGGAGTGGAGTTCTGAAAGGTTGTGAATTATTGGGCTGGATGTTAAATATGTGGCGACTTATTCTATCTATTACATTTCTACATTACATATATCCGCTATTACCGATACTGGCCGCCAAGTAGAAAGGAACGAATACCAATTTTAAAAGATTTTGGTTTAACTCGGACGGGAATCGAGTAAAGGAGACCCCTCCCCAATCAGAAAGCGGACAGTCAAACCATTTAGCCAACTGAGCGGTGCATTTGGCGTTCACATCACAGTTAATTTAGTGTAGGCAGTGGCGGAGTGCAGTTGCTCATACGATGAGGATACGGACAAGTCATAGGTTAGATTCGCACAAAATAGGACATAACGGCAATATACAATCTCTTTAGCGGGACCTTCACACCACAAATCAGCGCACCGATCCCAAGCATTATCCTGTAAAATGGCCGTCGGTACAATTTTTTTGATTGCTTTGATTGGCTGACTGTACCTATTTTACGATGTCCAGTCTGTCGAAAGTAAATATTTTCTAATAATCTATTAAATTTAGCAAATGTTCTGACCACTATGACAACCTCGATTCCAATAAATGCAGCCATTTTGAAAATCTAAAATTATATCATGTCAATATTAATATGAATTAAAATAAAAAAATATTATTCATTAAATTGTACTAATTTTCGTGACGACATAGATACAAGTAAGTCCCGATCTAAATACATAAATATTGCATGTTTCGACAAGAGAACAGCAATTAGAGAAAGCAACGATTATTTTAAACCAAAGGTCATGATGGTTTACTTTGCTAGTTACTGTAGAAATGCGAAAAGTCTGAAATCTCGTAACCGACTTAGATCATAAGTTGCTGACTGCCTTATACACTATGAGATGAAACATTTTTGAATTTAACCCGAAAGTCGTAGAATGTCTAGCAAAATAATGCAACGTTATGTGTCGTTTCGGCAAATTGGGGAGAATTGATCATATCGAAAGGCATAGTCCCACATACAGTAACCGTTAGAGAACCAATATTTACCCGCCGGTCGGTCGCTTAGGTACACACGATAATTGTGAATAGTATAAATTGCACACAACATTCCGTCATTGCATAAATCTAACTTCAAATCTTGATACCTCTGCCTAACTTTAAATCGTACGTTGTCTAGGGTTGTCTCTGTAGTCATATAACCTCACATCCACATTCTATTTAATGCGGTATCAATTTTCTACTGACGGCAGGATTTCAATCTCCTTCCTCTGCTTATAAGGGGACAGGAATGTTCTAATGATTTCTCAAATATCTTCTTCGTCGTCAATTCTCTCACTTCATGCGAGAGAAATCGGATACTAGCCTCATCCGGAAATCACACTCACGATAGAATTTCACGCAGGGTTCGAGCCTCGAGAGCAACGGATTTGTAAATGATCCGAATTCACCTATCAAGTCATCCCCACGACAGCAGCATGCATTGACTCAAAGGTGCTGAATGGAGATACTTCGACGCTTTTTCGATAATTATTGTTTGCTTGATTAATACCCTAACTTCTCTGCTAATGTAACCTACCGTATGTAAGTAAATAAGCTCCAAAGCCAGTTAACGCGTGTTGGACTAGACATTTGCAAACATAAAACGTGTACCTGACTTTGAGTTGCAATACCTTGGTCGCCTTGTATGCCCAGTAATGATAAAGCCCATCACAGAGGAGTCATACTAAAGGACGAACCAAAACGGACCTAGGAGCATATGCGGAAATATCAATACTAAACGGCGAACCATAGACATGCGGATCTCGTACATATTTCGAAGGAGTTACCGGTTAAGTTATGGCGCGGTTTGTAGTGAGATAATTAACGCGGAGTGAGCAATGGAAGGAGCTAACGTGTAACCTGACTAAGTGCGGGCGACTCACCGAGTCCGCCAATTAGTATCGCATTAAGTCTGCTCGGTCCCGGAATTAGACTGTGTCCGTAGAATAATCGGTATTTTAGGAACCCACTCCCACCCCCATCCTCAGAAATTCAGAATCTGCTCCTGACCTAAAGTGTCCTATATTTCGACGCTGAGAAGCCTATAAACCGATAAATTTTGAGGACATTCAGCCTATCTGGTCCAGCGGAACATTTTGCTGGAAAACGTCTTGCCCCGTGCTACTTTCACTCATTGCTGTACAAAATAAATTAGTGTTTCATAGACCTATGCCAAACAGAGGCTCCATTTTCATATTTTTGGGATAAGAATTTCACCTTCTTCTCGAGTCAAAACACATCTCGTCTTAACCAGCGCGCGCGCATCTATGCAATCCCATACATTTTACATAAATTCCAACCCCTCATTCCGTGATCTCCTTGTAAGCACAAGTTTCCATCCTCATAGATCATCACTGCAAACACTTCCAACAAGACCTTTGCGCTAAAGGTCGAAGCGACTGTTTAGCCCACCCAGTATTTGACTAGGCAGGATATCGATACTAAAACCTGTAATGCTAATGTCCAAACCTAACAATCAGTATATTTACCGATCTTACTAGATGGGGTAATAACTATATCCCTCCATCACCGTCACTGGTGATTTCATAAGTATGCCGTGCGGCTTTGCTCTTTAATCCCACCGCATTTTTTATGGATAAATCACGCCGACAATCTGCATTGCGGTATTATCAGAGTTAAGAGTGGATTGTAAATCAAACGTTCACGGCAGCTTCAATATCAACTAGTTCTTACATTTAGGTTAAATGAAGATATTTAATATTGAGAAGATATTTTGTTTGTCTGGAAGTTGATATTTGGCTACTGAGCCATGAATTATGTAAGTTTATGTTTACTAACATCACGTTTCTTACGCTGAAGAATTTCGCTAGCAAAGGACTATGAATCATTCTACAGCTTCTACTTGCTCAGGTATATGAATCAATAATTCAGCCCCATAGGGGGAAGCTGGGCATCACCCTTGCTTTTGGTGGCCATGATTTCTCAAAAAAGTAATACACGGAATCTCAACGTCATTTTTAGGGGTCAAATGCCTGGATTGACCTCAATTTTGAAGCAACCAATGTTAAGTGGCCCAACTTTGAGGTGCCAAGAAAACCTGAAAGTGCCCCAAAGTACAATATATTTCTGCCTTAGGGCGCAAAACTTCTGTGAGCTACCCTGCCCGCCTCAATAAAGTTTGTTAGATTACGGACTGAGTGAACAGCAAATGAAGAAATGACGATAACGCAAGCAGCGAAACAAATTATCCGATTTTTACACCCTGTCATTGTTACGTAATAGATGGCCATTCAATGTAGTAAATACTACTAAATACACTCACTTGACTTTTCAAGGTTTGGAAGAATTCGTGAAGAGTGAATCCAATGGATGGAAGCAAAATATCTTCGATCACCTCTCTGTTAACAGAATTGAAGAATTCGAATCAATTCAGTGATGGTAAGATAATTATTAGATTTCAGAACCCCTAAATGCCTCCACGCCTTCAGATCGGGAGGTACCGGGTCCGAACCAAATTGGTATCCGTTCCTCCGGATCAGAAGGCAGGTGGCGGACAGGGTCAACAGAGCGGTCAGGTGAAAACATTTTAGGGGTTCATGGCAGTCAGTATGGGGAAATGCGGGTGAGCTTGCGACTGTGATCTCAGCTAACCGGAAGTATCGACATCGAGCACTATAAGAATTGACCTAGTGATGACCTTAATCAACCTTTGTCTAAAGCTGTGAAGTCGAAATATCTGCCTACCATACCTTTTCTCGACATAATGTGCTCTTCAAGAAACCATTTTACTATATAGAGTTGGCGGTACACATCGACGAAGTTATCAAATGTATTCGGCAACTGTACGACAATTATCAACAGACGAAAATTGACCATGAAGCAGCCACGATCGATGCTGGGAGTATGTGGCGTAGATTCGAAAACCTACATGACGGGTCGCAAATCGAAATGGTAAGCAAACTATAGACCGGCATTTCACCCCTGTGCAGTAGTATTACACGAATGATCTGAAGGGTACTGGTAAGCTAAAATGTCTGACACCTCACCCAAGCAGCCTACCTACTATCTTCAGTAAGACGAGATGAAATCTCATTAACTGCGTTAACATGGAACGGAGACTTGTCAATCGTCTAATGATAACAAACTATTCTGTGATGTCATAATATCGGTCTCTTTACGCTTCCCCGATCACGGGTGACGAGCGTTACGCTTGAATAAAGCTGGGTAGGTGGATAGTCCATCAGATGCATTTCTGTTTCTTCAATTAGGAAGACGCACGGAAAACAGCAAGAAACGACAATGAAAGACTTATGAAAGAGCTTCGTCTGCAGATCGATCGTATCAATGATGAATCCATCGACTGCTTACAGGTAGGCGCCACTAGACGAGGCCACAGCCACAGTATGAGTACTGGATGTCGTAAAAGGCAATGAGGGCATTGCAATCGGCTTTCAGAAAGAAAAAGAGTTGGAGAAAGAAAGGAAGGAGCTGGAAGAAAAGTCAGTGCTTGTAAAGGCAAAATGGCCAGAGCTTTCCAGCAAAGTAAGCAGGGCATTGGAGAAAAAAGCGAATGCCAAAATGAAAGTTAATGAGACAAGGTGAGGATATTGTTAGGCGGTGGGTAGGCCTACTGTTGAAGTCGCCAAGTGGTTCTAAGAGAATTTCGGTCTGACATGGCACTATGAATAGTTTGATATGCTACAGTTGATGAATCGTCATTGCAGATGTCAAACAATTGTTGCTAACGAAAAAGTTGTCGTGCTGAAGGAGGACACGGAAGAGTTATGGCAAGATATAGAAGAATATTGGAAGTTTTGTGATTTTCAAATGTCCAAAATAAAGCCAGAAGCAGACATTTGTAAAAGCCAGGTATCAGTTGTAGTTACCGTTTTTGTTTACACTCTTGGCTCTCCATAACAACATGGTCCTGGACTCTTATGGTCAAGTCGATCCGCCGACGTTCAGAGCTTGTGCAACTACAGTACATGGGAAACATTATGACTAGACGCCATTGCAATCAAATTTTGTCTAATACAAATGGTCTAGAACTCTAGATTGCAGCACAAGAACTAAAAACCAACATCGCGAAGACAACGTATGAAACAAAGGATAGGAAACTCAGAAAAGCTAGGAAAGCTTGTGCGATTCAAGAAAAGGTGACGGTGGAAAGAGAAGCCAATACAGCAGAAATCAAAGCAAAGGTAGTATAAATCTCAATTTTATGTTGAAATTCCGACGTCAAAATGTGATATCGATAATATCAATAGCGCAAAAGAAGCAAAAAGTGTGAATCCGAGCACAACTTGTACGCAGAAATTAGGTCGTTGAGGTGATAGGCCTATGTGCCAAAATGTGCGAGGCCATTTTGCGCGACGGCGTGACGAATGGAAAAGGAAGTTCGGCAAATTTTCGTGCCGTGCCTAAAAAAATGTGGGGCACTGATCGAAAATACCGGTCTGTGATCACTTTAATATATACCTATACGCGCATTGTCGCCTACAAGCCTCCCACGAGAAAATTAACTGAATGCTCGCCGTGGAACAACCCGAGTATACTTATTGTAATCATAAATCCGAAAGATCCCATGTCCGCAAAAATATGTGGGCAGTTCACATACTCAGAGAAGCCACGAGCACATTTCAACATATATGTTTTCAGAGGTTGAAGCAAGACACCATATTGGGTAACAAGAAAACAAGATTCAAGACTGTGGTAACGGAACTGGACATGCTTCAAGGACAACTTGATTCAGAAAAGGCAGAATACAAGGTGGGTAAATCAAAGGAGTCAGAGGCAGTTCTGGTGACGTAAAGATGGGATAATGACGACAGCAATAGCCCTAAAGCTCCGATTTTTAATAACCCTGTCCTCTGCATTTTTCCATGTACGTTTACTTCAGGAGCGAGTAGAACGTCTAGAGAAAAAACTGGATGTAGTACAGGAGGAGATGGAGCACGAAATTGGAGAGCAGTCACGCTTGATTAAACTGCGCGACGACACAACCACAACTCTTGAATCGCGGAAGGATGAGTGCAAGCAAAACGCTGAGAAAATGAAGCACAGAAAAGCTTCACTGTTGGACACGTCCACATTGGTGAATATTGGGCCTTTCAACGATTAGGCAAGATTTACATTCCTATTCCATATTCCAATGGCCACAGATGGACTCGGTGTCAGAAGAAGCAACTTTTACTAACTCTGAAAAGGAAGACTTGAACTCGCGAATCGCTACCATAATGAAATACAGAGAAATCACCCGGAGTATCTACGACCGCAAAATTTGTAAATATGAGGAAGATTTGGAGAGAGAAGAGGAGTGCAGGTGTTACCTACTTAACAAATTTTTCAAAGCGTAGTTGCTTGTGCTCATAACAAACTATGTGCCCCAACCCAGGAAGTCATGACACGCCTGGCTAAACCATCAAACTTTTAGCTCACAATATATTGTGGGATAGGTGCGTGGATTTTATCAGCGTCACTCATCTGGATATGTGTTGTAAGTCTTCTTTGATTTGGCAGGAAGGATGAACTTGACCAAGTGAAAGAAATGGTCGATGCACTACACGAGGAGAAGGACAATATGACAGATTTTATGAAAAGCGGAGAAACTCAACTGAATTTACTCATGTAAGCCTCAAAACAATTATCCTCTTCTTTATTTAACTTTTTGCTAGCCAGAAAAGAGTTCTATAGTCTCATTCGAGTACAGCCAGACTTCCTCTTAAAAAAGATACCCATGAAGACCCTGTTAGGCGCTAATATTCAGTAGGTAGTGCAGAGAGGGTAAAATGTCTTACTTGAAAACCGCCTGGTCCTTTTACCTCTCTGTAGTCCGCTCGTTTCACTGGTGTAGATGTAGAAAGACTAGAAAATCTATAGCTTCTCCTGACACTCTTTATCCTAAAACAAAGATAGTACGTTTTGACCATACAAGTAGACCGAAATGAGCTATAGCTGCGCTGTAAGTAAGCCTTGATACCCGTGGCGGTGATGCGTGTTGTAGTGAACAAAAGGCAATCTGGGCTCGCACCCAAAAAGAAACAACAGAAAGTGCAGATCAGTATGCCAAGAAGAAGGAAAAGTTGATACACGATGTAGAAATTTTGAAACGGTATAACGAAATTGTGGTGCAGGAGCTGAGGGATGAAATCGCAATAATTGGAACCAACTGTGATAATAGTAAGGTAGGAAATCGGAGAAAGCAGGGCTAAGCTGAGAGAAATCGTGCCTCATATCTGATGCCTCTGTCTATTTTTCAAGGACCCCTCGAAATAATTTGAAGCTCGTCCATTATTTATCTGATACAATAGGGCCCCAGGCAATCACGGGCCTTGTCGCATTGTCCCGTATTCCCTCTGTGAGTGGCCGCCGGTGAGATTGGCGACTATATACGTTACATATTTACCCCGACTACCAGAAATTCGGAAAGTCCGATGTCGATGTGTAGGGATGTACAGTTGTACACACAGCATCGGAGAGACATTTAGCGTCATAGCTCCGCCAAATCCCTGAGGGAATGGTGCCATCGGTCGAAGAAACTTTGATCGACACGGCGAAATACGTATCAAAACCGTTGATCTGATTGAGTTAGTGAGTCAGTACGACTCAACAAGAAATAGAAAATGTCTGCGCCGTATCTGAACAATGCAAAATCAATGCTAATGATCAATTAGCGTCTCGTTAGCGACAGTGACCCCTTATTACTGACTATAATTTGCTATTCGCCCGTTTGGCGTAAACATCTCATCTGTCACACAGGCGGATATTGAAGTGTTACAAAAAAGACAGGATGAGTTGGAACCGGTACATCGCCAGGTTTGCAAAGACTTTGCAGAGTTGAAAGAGGCGCATACAGACGTGCGGAACACAATAGTTGGTCTGAATAGAACAGTGAGGGATAAATTACACGAGAGAGAAAGAAAGCACAAGGAACTAAAGGGTACGATTTTGACTGTTAAGAGTATGCGAGTATGCCAGAGTATACGCTATATAAAGATACGACGTCTACACTAACACTAATAGATAGAATAAGTCACCAAAGACGCTGATGAAGCGATGGAACTCCGAAAACCTGTGAACTTGATTCTCATACCATACACTGGGCTGGACGTTAAATCTGTGATGACTTATTCTATCTATTTAGTATTTAGATCGTCCGCCATCGGCTCCACACCATTTGTCTACCCTAACACTATAATATACGAACGTTGCTTACACACACGCATCTTTCCAATATCCTCTTCGGTTTCCGTAACGTAGGACCGCTCTCTACCGTTGGTCTAACTTAACTAGAGTGCATAAATAGTTTTGTTTCTGCTATGGGATTAGCACTAGGCCTTAGACAATCATACGACTTTTCTGAATCGAATGAATGTACATCGACATCATAGCTAGTTCATCTTGGTTGCTAATGCTTATCAATCGGGTATTGGGTATCGGGTATCGGGTATCGGATACATATATAGTCTCAAATAATGCCCAGGCTTAACCTCAGTTTATATTTTCCCAGAGCTTGACAGATTAATGGATCAAATCAAGATTGACATATCTGCCACAAATGATGAATCTGCTGGCTACTTCAAAAACATTATCCCCTTGAAACAAACAAACATGGAGGTATGTCACGAAATGTTGAAACATGAAAAGCTTCATCGCGAAAACGAGAAAATGATGAAAGCATGCGAAGACATAATGAAGAAAGTTGAGGGTTAGCATCTATTGTTTTTGGAATTCATTAAGTTTTGAATGAACAGTCCCACAAAGCCGTCAAAGGTCATGTAGCCTACGCCAGGTCAATGCTTATATGCTATGCAATCTCGATATATCTGGTTTGTAGGCCGGATCATAATCACAACCATACCTACAACTTACAACCCTCCGAACTCTCCCGATAGGTACAATCTGCTAAGCACATGAGGAACGGAACCCAATTTTAAAAGACTTTGATTTGATTCGGTCGGAAATCCGGAAGACCTCTCGATCACAGGGCCGACAAAATCACTCGACCAGGTTCTGTAAGCTGTAGGACCTACATTACCTTCTCCTGTGCATCGATTTCCGCGTGGCGCCGAGACACATCAACTCCGTTGAGATTGACACCCTTTCTGCCTCAACCCAACTCATTCGTTCTGGCTTCACTCACCTAACGCAGTTGTGACTGATCATTTAGGTTTCATTCCTGCCGGTGATCATACATCCGTAGAGTAAAGACCTATAAAACGCACAGCCTGAGAATGTGGACTGATAAAGAAGTGCTGTACTGTATGCCTTATTGTACCGCCCTTCAAAACAAAACTTATAGCGCAGGGATCCTTCAGAGTCACCCTAGACTTCTAATAAGCATTTTCGCTAAACTTGTATTACACCAAGCACAGGTTATATGATATACCTCACTCTAGTACTCAATAGAATGTTGGTACCTTCTATAAACGTCGGCGCATAAAGCGACACGACACAGACGGCGCACAGCTTGCTCTAAATATAGGAATAGCGATCCGGCAGCGCATAGGGACAATCAGCAATCTCGCCTCGCTTGCAGAAACTGAGCGAGAGATACACGTGACTGACGTCAATACGGCAAAAATAAAGGGGACTCTTGACAAGAAACGAAGCACATTGGTCGATTCAGTGCACTTCACTATGGATCAGACAAATCGCGCAAGACGAAGAGACACAGCTCTGATTGATGACATCAGAGCAAGAAAAGTTAGTAATGCAACGTTCCTAACTAGTCAGACCGGGCGTCACTCGGGATGTACAAAGACATATTTCGTAGGTCTCACTGACGCAATCGTTTCGTAACTCTAATCATCATCACTGGTATGCAGTCCCATTACTTTCAGTGAGGCTTTGACCCGATCAGAAATTTATGTCCGGCCCACGCATGGCATGTATTGATGCGTACACAGAGTGCGCAGGAAAAGCTGATATCGACCTGCGTAGTTCTTCGAGCTCAATGCCTCATGATGTCAATATTGAACCTATTGCTATATTTATTATAATATTTTCCCTCTCTTTCTTCTATCTTTGTAAAGACGATTCACCACAGATATAACTTCCAGCTTTTGCGGATTATGACATTCACAAGTTTTTGGAGCTCCTCTCCTTCGTCAGGTGAAGATCTGGACGTTTAATCTGTGGTGAATCTTCTTTACGATATCTATTTGTCGTCCACCATCGGCTTCACCATATTCTTCTATCGCTGAACAGGACTTTTCTCAATACCGTCACTCAGCGCTTGCCAACGTGATTGGACATATGTCTGAAATCTTGACAAGCATGAGCGATTTCCAAGCAGGCTATAAGAAAGTTCACATGCCTTCTGTTTGCGATGACAAAACACGCAAGAACTCTTGATCGATTTGATACAAGTGTATTTTGTATATAATAAAAAAGTAACACGGAAACGAGTTAAAAATAGTTCACAATGTGATAAATATATGTATCAAATATGTTGTCGAGTCCGTAAGGACTCGGGGTTGGTGTGCTGGACGCGTCTCAAACGACTCAGAACAGGGGTGGGATGCTTCAAGTCGTCTCTTCACAAGTGGGGAGAATTGAAAGATTCTCAACCAATCTGCATTTTTTCAATCATTGACATAGTTGAAACGGTCACGCTTGGGAGACTTTTCTTCAGAAACGGAACAGCTTAGTTGCCCGTTTTCTTCCAGATGTCTTACCAGAAGGACTGCTAAATGAGAATATATCTTGTACCTTAACCAACTGTACGTTAAATCGACTGAGAACAGAGGTGGGATGTTTCAGTCGTCCCTTCATAGGCGGGGTCTCGCGCCAAATGCGGCATGTCCATTGTACTTGTACAGGAAAGAATGACATAGTCTGCGGCACCAACCCAATGGCCCCTGAGCGAGCGCGACGACCATTCCTTCTCAAGATCCCCTAACCCACGGGCTTACAATAGTTTAGTATTAAATGAAATTTACCTTTTCTTTGGACTATCTTCAGATGGCGGCAAAGTTTTCATCGGCGGCGAAGCGACTGTAGAAATCGAAGCAACATGTTGGAACTAAAATACTTTTAACAGCAATATTACACTCACTAACCTTGTTGGTTTGCTTCTTGCGGTGCACGTCGCGGTAAAAAATACGCGAAACTACTATAATTTGGCTTTTTTGCAGGTGACGATGTTGGCGACGATGTAGCTGTAGAACCAATTATAGATTCAACGCTAGATGACGCTGGTGTGTTAGATTTTAGTGGGGATTTCCCTCGGTTGATTGTCGGCGATGGAGGCTGCACTTTTCGAAGGAAACTGTTGTTTCTCGTCGGCAAGGGTACTGTCACTTGTGGCGATGAGTTAATATTTGTTGAAGAATATTGTATTCTATGCGGCGAAGACGCAATACGCGTGTCATGTTTTTCGGATCTTACGGAACCAGGAGAGTTAGACGCAGACAGCCGGTCTTTATCAAGAGCCTTATTTCTAGCCGCGTTGTGCCTAGGTAAGGTATGACTAGAAGCGGTATAGTCAGTGTTTTCGATGACGGAGTGTCCTGACAGACTCGTCGATGGACTTGATGAAATGCTTCCGTTTGCTGTCAAGGTTGATGTACTTGATGTATTGCTCTTTGCGCTTGAAGGCCTGATCGAAGCTATAGAGCCGATTTGATTGCTTCTATAGGCAGTCGTTCTATTACCCGTACTGGTCGTGGTATATCCTGCAGATAATGGAGTTGGTAAGGTTACGGGAACGCAGAGATGAGTGAATAGAGGAGGTACAAGAAAAATGTGGCTAAATTATAAATGGATATTTGGTTGTATTAAAGGATGATATATGCTTTGGATTTTTGACTATATCGCGTCATTTTGTAGCAATCAGCGGGATAAAATTCTGCCAATCTTCTTTCTCTCTCTCTCTCTCTCTCTCTCTGATGTAAGAGCGCAAGATCGCCTTGGCCGTAATTCGTCGACTTGGCAGGTACGCATCGCGAAAGAAATAGCCGGCCAAAGTGGGATATTACGTGACACAGCGCGTTGAGGTATTCAACGGCCTATGCACGCCATCTTGTAAAGCAGTCCATGAAGATCTGACTGCGTATCACCCTGAAGATCCTAACACTTATTAAAGACTAAAACAATACCTGTATTTTGACTTGTCGTGCTTGTGGTTATTCCAGCATTGGTGTTTGGTTTTGACTGTTGTGGTAGCCTTCTGCTATTTTTAGTTGAATGCGATAATGCCGCAGTGTTCGTAGGGACAATTTTCGCTGGCATAGGTCCAGATTTAGTGCCTTGATGAATAGGTCCTACCATGGGCCTTGGTTTATCTGCTGTTGGATAATTCTTTGGTCTTGCAAAAGAGTTCATGGAGTATGGTTGCCTCATACGTTGAGAGACTTTCGATTCTTTCATATGCGCTTTTCCTCCTGCTTGCTGCACGAGAAACCATCTACTTGCCTCCGCCATCCTATCCCTGTAACGTTACAGATTGATGATATCGTAAAGAAGATTAATAACACTGGCTGTTCTGTGGCTGCCCTGACGTGTAGTCCGAAGACAAGAAAGCCAATGAAGAAGATTGACCACAGATTTAACGTCCCGACTTGGTTTATTGAGAATTAGAACATTCACCAAGCTGTCGGAGCTACGCTCCTTCATCAGGTAAAGATATGGATATCTGAGGAAGGCCTACCTCATGACTTCTTTGGACTCCATCGTGGAGTCTTCGGTACGGACTGAAATAGTTGGTGACGGCAGATATCGCATATCACGTGACAGTCGTAACACTTCATCCATAGCCATTCTCTCCCATGCTTTCACTGCTTGAGCAGGTACAGACGGGGCTGGCATCACGTGACCGGTCTGAGCTCCTGGATAAAGTGCGATTCAAAAGCGATTTAAAGAAATTACATGTATGCATACTTATAGTACCACCAAACTCGAAAACCACCTCGGTGGCTTTGGTTGGTGTCCTGGTTGCAATGTTGTTTCTACGAAGAATAAAGGAGATGATGGCGGACAGCTCAAATATTAATAGATAGGAATAAGTCACCACAGATTTCACGCCTATCCGAGATTATTTGAATATATAACCTGGTAATTCACAAGCTTTCGGAGTGGATTATTGATGGCTGGGTCAGTTTATTGAAACATAATTCACAAGCTGTCTGCTCTCCCTCTTTCTATCTTATTGCTAGGCCGATGTCCTTTGCGTAAGCACGCGGTGAAAAAAGTGCATATATGCGACACCTACCTGGCCTTTCGTTTGGAAGAATCGTAGTCAAGTCTTTGCGCTGCTCAGTTTGGACGGAGTATTGATCATTCCTCTGCGGGTTACCATTACTTGTAGAGTTGTCTGCGTGTTCCTCTATTTGGCTGACATCAATTAACTGTTCTTGCTCTGTTGTTTGCATCTTGGTGAGGTGTGGAGGTTCTGTTTCAGGCACCGCTAACTTTTGCGAGGTCATATGTGTTTCTTTAGGATGGTCAAGTTTGATTTGGTCAAGGGGTTGCTGTACTGGTGAAACTTCAGCTGGTGGAGGTACTGCTGTTTTCCCGCTCCATTGATTTACTTTTGGAGAGGCGACGTTGGGTTTTTCTTTCACGATGTTCTTGCTCGGAGGAATACTCCCATTTCGAGGTGAAGGTTTCCGTTGGATGATAATCTGGGGTCGTTCTGAATATAGGCTACAGTTGATAGAGATAAGTAAAGTGGTACGTTATTATGGCTGGCACACTTTGCGTCTGCCATCACTGAGGATTTACACCCAAGACTTAAGTAACTGTGAGATAGTGGGTGCGATGGAGGGTAGGTTTACGTCCAGCGACCAGGTCACAAATCCAGATATCACGCCGGAAATTTCGATGTTATGAGGTCAAATTCGGGCCGATGTCGTACGCGGGGATGAAGAAACGAATACATTTTCATGATCGGGTTGCATTCAATATCGAGCTCAGTCCATTTCTGGACGTTCTATCACGAATTAGACCTGATATCCTTACCCGTTTCACTTCCACCATCTTCCTCGTCGCACGAGGATATGCCTTGAAGAGTGGCTTTAATTCTATCTTCGACCGATTCTCTTGCTGCGGCCAGTTTAGCCTCACGCACAGATTGAAGTTGAGTTTTATATGAGCAGTTTTCTTTCACTAGGCTGAAAAAGATGCACACGGTTTGAATCTGGCCGATATATACACACAGGTTATTCCTGCTACGATTTACTGTAGATTGAAGAGAGAGAGAGAGAGAGAGGAGAGATAGAGATCTCCTAACTTACCCTTCGTTTTCTAGTTTGACCCGTATTAGTTGCTGCGCAAGTGACATGCATGTTTCAACCACTACCAAATATCCCACACATAGATCCTGCCCGTTTTTGTCTGCTACTTGACCTGGCGTATCGCCATTTGAATTTAGTACCGTTACAGATGCTCCTCGGCCGACTAACACCTGGAAATATAAGTAAAGGATGAATTTGTTTTGGTTTGAAAAGTTTCTGTAAAGCTTTAAATGGCAGAGAGAGTGACTGATGGTTGTTTTAAGTATTTTGACATGCGAACATTCATATATTCTTGACATAAAATCAGTTTAAGTAAGAATAACTTAGTACGATTATCATACAAAAGAGTAGGCCTTTCGCTGAAAGATTTCCTTTAAGAAAGCCTCACACCAGCCAAGTTGGATTTTTTAGATAAAAGCCGTTACGGTATCAAAGACCAAACAATATTCACTACGTTTGTTTGAATACAGACTCTATTCAAACCAGTATTATAATATGAATCAGACTATTGTGACAATGTCTAGTAATATTTCTAACGGAGCCGACCACGAAGTCTAGGTTTGAATGCTGTACCGTAGGCAAAATGTAGCGTCGCAAAAGGAATCGCATCAAAATTACACACTTTATCACCGAAAGAGCAGCAAAAACGAGCAGCTACCAATAGCAGTTGCCAAATCTGCGGATCTCGCATTGGCCTTGACACCAGAGGCTGTTTTCAATTGACCCTCGACGCAGTCAACCATGATCTATCGAGATCAACGCTGCCACTGGAGTCTGGACAAATG
Organism: Botrylloides violaceus; assembly: GCA_030412335.1. Lineage (NCBI taxonomy): Eukaryota > Metazoa > Chordata > Ascidiacea > Stolidobranchia > Styelidae > Botrylloides > Botrylloides violaceus. The sequence goes on along the minus strand of JASFYC010000526.1, from coordinate 102,667 downwards.
CCTAGTGTATAGTGGTATAACAAAAACCCATACCTGTAATGATTTCAGATGTCCTTGAGCTGCAGCCTCGTGTGTTGCTGTGTTGCTGTGATAGTCCGCCGAATCCACTGAATAATTCTCTTTTACCATCTGCTCGCATAGCCAATCCAACACTTGGTCTTGATTGTACCGGGCAGCAACATGGGGAAGAGGTGGCCTCATGCTTGACCCATCAATAGAAGCCTACAGGAGCGACGTTGCGGGATTATTAGACAGTACGAATTTTCGGCAGTTCGCATCACACCACAGTGATTAATGTATTGTTGCGATGAAGTTATTGCGTTTTCAACTACTTAGGGCATGTACGCCGTGTGAGATTTTCTCCTAACTTTCAATCGTATTATTATTGTTTAAAAGATAGAGTAGAGCTTATCACCGATAAGGTCTGGTGCGCCACAATGTCAATGGTATGTGATGTGGGTGACTTAAAGTCCGCATGAGTGATAGAGTGGTTAGCGAAATGTGGAATTATTGAATATATGATTAGGAAACGCCTAGGCGATGCCATATTGGAAAGATAAGCTCTAGGATAAGACAATTTGGGCTACATCGGGTAGTTTTGATACAAGTAGTAACGTGCAGAAAGTGTTGAAAGTTGTAATCTCGTTGCTACATTTAGGCCTACATGACTAGTTACCTGTCGTGATGACGCAATCAATTCCTTTCGCGCTGCCGTATTTTCCACCATCCATTGGACACATTGAAGGTGTCCGCGCTAAAATAAACGCTATCGGTAAGTGATCACGCGCCGTTGGCTTCTTTCAATATAATTTAAAATTTTGACTATCCAATAGTTGCTTCGTCGGTAACGCCTCCCGCCGGAACCCTCCACAAATAGACTTGGCTCAATTTTAAGTCCTGTTTACAAAGACAGAACTTACCATAACTGCAAGTGCGGTGGGTGTCATTAGTTCATCATTTGGAATAGATATTGCGTCTACGAGGGGACCGTTCATTAAAAACTGCACGCATTGTAGCTGGCCAGCTGTAGCAGCAAGATGTAGAAGAGTGTTGCCACGTTCGTCTAATGTCTCGCATTGCTCGGTTTGCGAAAACTTGCTCTGTAACAATAGGGAGAAAAGTTTTAACTAAAGCGTCAAACAACTCTATTGGCCAAGCGATTCGACTGTCCACTTTCTGATCGGAAGCTCCCAGGTTCGTTTCCCGACCGAGTCAAACCAAAGTCTGTCAGCATCAGGGAAGTGCGGAGGGTCGGGGTTGTGATAGTGATCCCGGTTATAAATAAGAAATATCGACGCGTGTACCAAGCATTGGCATGACCTTAGTAGTGGAAGACGGCGAAAATCCAGGACATTCACTCCAGCAACGACAACAGATAGAACTACAGTATATTCCACATGGGTGGAGCGGTAGTAAATAAGTCGATATTGGACATACGGGCCGATATTCATGAATTTGCGATTATCGTATCGGAATTGAAAAATTGATTGATTTGATTTGATCGATTGATTTGGTTGATATGCAACCGAACTCTATTAGATTTACCTACGTCTTACCAAAGTTGCAATATCACCGCGTGTCACTGCTTGAAACATATCTGACATTTTCAACTCGCTATTTCGTCGCGATGCGTTAGAATCTCTAATCGGCGTTACTGCAGGAGAGTGGTTGGTTTCGGGGGGTAATCTTCCACGTGGACTATTCATATGATGCGACAACACGGCGTCTTTTAAATGTTGCAAGTCATCAAACTGACTATCTTCTGGGCTCAGGCATTTGGCGTAAATAATTTTGTTGTGGGTGGTGAAATCGGCTGGCTGATCTGTTAATAAATTAGACAAGATTACGAAATTGCAAAATACTCGGCGTTGTGATTCAATCGTCCGGTGCTTTCAATGATACTGATAATCGGCGGTTGTGCTTATTTCGCCATGGTTGAAGGATCACCAAACTAAGCCGATTAACATCGCATTGCTACACTTGCACCACAATCAACAATCAACGGTCATGTCGCCACGCCTATCGTCTGAGACCAAGAACGCTTGTGATTGTGAATCATATTTCAATGAACTCGACTGGACGTTAAATCTCTGGTGACTTATTATATCTGTTACCAAAAAATATCATATTATTCCAACCTTTAATTCGAGCACCATTGTATTTAGAGTGCACTACCCCTTCAAGTACGACAACTTCCTGTGTCTATTATTGGCACTCACCTTTCGGCGGATCCGGAACAAAGCTCACTGTTTGCGATTGAGGCGATGATGACGAAGATGATAACAATGTGGTTGTGCTACCGCCGTCGCCATTCATAGTACCATAAGATATTTCACTCTCTGTACAAGTAGATTCATGGTAAGGGGTCATCCTTTCGTCAATATCCGACTCAAGAACAGACGATTCTTCCTGTATAGTTTCCAAGTCGCTATCCAAGAAATATTCCCTGTTTGCATCGTCTAGAGACGGGTTAATTTGCTCTATAGTTCGAAATCCGATGTTTCGTATGTCAGGGCGGTTGTTTTCTGGCAAATTTCGACCAGATAGAAGTACAACAGGTTCTTTGGGTGGTGCGGTGTTACTTTGTGTGTTATGTAGCGGCCGAAACCAACCACCAACATGTCCGTTTTCCATAATCATGTGCTTCCCACTAGTTGTCACTGCTTGCCTGTTTTAGTTCAAACCGTTTCGATGTAACCATATTTATGTTGATTGCACTTGTCCAATTAATGCGGCCAGTGTAAGATGTAGATATGGCGAAAATGGTATCAGAATTTACACGCAGTATGGCCTAAGCTGTAAAAATCCGAAAGCCTTCGTTTGATGGAAACGTTAAATCTGTGGTGAATCTTCCTTACGATAAAATTGATTTAAATAATTTTCTGAGCTTGGAACCGGCCATGGATGACGACTTTCAGTTTTATGAACCCAGAGACACGACCTAAACAATTGCGTTAGAAAATTGCTACAGACTGCCAACACGTAGGACTATATAACTTTCATTTCGATCGCTCTATCCTTAATTTTCATCCATCATATTTTCACCACCCTTTGAAATGCTTCTACCTCTGAAATACTAGGCCGCGCAACCGCGCCTATAGTTTCAGTCATTGTATCGCATTCACAGCCTCCTTATAGCTTCTATAGCATTCCAAAACAGTAGCCATCGTTTACATATCACATCTGAAGTGAGTAAATCAAACAGAGACCTTATCACAATAGCGCTAAGCCTAACGGACACGAAACGACTTCATACGCTTTTTTTTGGCGTTAGCTTTTCACAAAACGGTAGCAGAGTAACCCGAGTCCGCACGGCACGACAAAGCATCCTCCATTCCGCTTCGATTAGTGTTTAGTTGGTCATTGTGCGCGTTATTATTACCCTTAAAATGCGATGTAGGCCTATTATTATTAGGCATACCAAACCGTCGACGCGTGGAGTTGGATCATATGTATTACCAAATGACAAAGCTACGAAACTAGGCCGCTGTTTTATAGACACCAGCAACCTTAAGAGAGATCGACCTGTAGTGAAAATGGTGCGAATGAAAATAAAAGCATAAAAACTTTTTGGCAGTGATTACGTTACCCAAAAATTTCGGTACTCGTGTTTTGGCTGTTTCAAATTGCTAGCGATACGAGAAACACGGATTCACCCTACCTGTTGTTGCCAGCAAACATTCCCATGCGATTTTGGATAGCTGCGCTGCATTTTTTGTCCCGTCTTGTGCGTAAGCAGTGTTGGGAATGGCAGTAAATACGATAGCCAGACAACAATTAACGAAATCAGTGCGGCTGTAATCTCACAAATGAGAAAACAGATCACCTTTTCCCGATAACGCAACTATTCAAACTGTCACAAAGCGCGAGTACCAACTGCCAATAGCGAAATCTCCACGGTTCAAATGTTTTCCATAATGCATTTAAGTAATAATTCAACCATCCCTTTAAATTTTAACCTGACCTAAGCCATCTATCGACTCGTAATGCCAAGACGATAACATCGTTAATGAATAACCAATATACGTTGGTGTTTAAATCATTCCTGTTATCGTGTATTACCTGTTATCGTGTACGTTAAACCGATCACTATGAATGCATCCAGCACTAAACGCCGGTTGGTATTATATATTTTGATAAGGGTATTTTTGGAATGTCAATTGGTTTATAGGTCTGATTGATAACTAATACGATAAACATATCTCAAAAGATCATACTGATACAGTTAGATACGGCATATCACATAACTTCACCGGTAAGACACATCATAGTCCAAAAATGACACAGCAAAATAACACACCTCAGTGGGTTAAATGTGCCATCCACAATCAAGCACGACACTCACTATTTAAAGGTATTATCAATGTCATCAACTTTTGACAACGTTATCAGTTTGACAACGCTGACAGACTCGTAATGTGATAACTGATAACTATATATTGGCTTGTATCGTCCGCTGTCAGCTTTAATCCATAGCTTCTGGGTAAACTAGGCCTATTGACTTTTACCTGAACGATTGTGAGCTTAGGATGCTGCAACCAGCCATAGCCAATATCTATTCCGTGAGGTAGGCCTAAACCTCACTACAATAATTCAAATACGCGGATGTTCTCTAGTTCCAATAAGCCCGCTGATATCATAAATGTTACACTAAATCAGCCGACCGTTAGCTGTCCATTACTCAGTACCGTACACGAACCACCTATAGATACTGTGAATTTGACTTACGATTACATCCTCTCTGCGCTAGCTAGGCTACCCGTTTCAACCCCCTCCATCTCTGAGTAACAATCCACAGCTTTATTTGTATAGTGATATTGGACGAGATGCTTAGCGTGAATGAGTGCGCGTCAGCACACACAAAAGATGGTTGACGGAGGTTCTTGACTAGTACAACGATAGCGCTGAAGTGCTCCACCGTATATTACGGTACTCGAACTCACGAAAAAGCGTGGAACTTCTAGATAACAGTAGCGCTCATATATTTTAGAACTAGACAAGGTCTAGTCTGGTTTAATGTCTAGTGACCAGCTCTTTCCAAACCTTATTTATCAGCCCAAAGCCGAGAGCAATTCCTTTGTTGTATTATCGTTAAATGGCTAGAAGTTGTTTGCCTTACTACCGACATCTAACGGATACTTTTCCTTGTACCATAGAATCATGATCAAAATGTAGGCCTATTCATGATTGCTTTTGCACCAATCAATTTCCAACCAAGGCATGACGGGAAACTATTTAAGGGCGCTGTTATGGAGAGTGATGTATCGGTATGCCCTGCGAAGAAACATGGCCGTTGCGGCGTATTGAACTTCCGTCTATAGGCTATTTGTATGCGTGTAGTTGAGGAATGAACCGACACCCATCGGCAGCAACAACCAAAAGACCGCCCTATCACGTACCAACGCTGCTCGTGTTTACTCCGCTCCTTTGCAACAGTAACGACTATTGCCCTAACTTATAGATGACGTATTGATCATAAGCCCAGTCCAATTCAATTTATTGATAAAATGCACACTGAGGCTAGATACACAGGATACAAGATAAAAAGATGAGGAAACGCAAAGTAGGCCACACCTGACCGTCATGAAAAATGTTGCAGAACGACACAACTTTTGTCGGAAATCCAAATTTCATTTTTACCTTCCTGGATTTATCTATTCGGTCCAAGTGGAAAAGATTTCACAACAGATAGTAGATTTATTCATCCTCTGTTAGTCAACATATGCCTGAGTAATTTCTCTACTTCCTTGGAGCAGATACACGAACGCACTTTCAAAACTAGGTAGAGCTGTCGGCCTCTTATTTGGCGGGTATTGTCGGCTTGCTGGTGGTAAACCTAACATCCGTCTTCGAAATTCTGGCACTGGAGCCGCAGGCGGCGTTGGATCCGGTGCATATTTTCGTATATATGCTGTCACAATGGCTAGAGCCTCTGACGGGTTGAGAGGCATTGTAGCTTGATCGTTCTCAGGATGCAGGCTGATTTGTGGGAGCTGACGTTCTGCTTCTTTGGTGTCATTGAGCGAACACCGGCGTAAATTATTTCCATGCCTCCTAATTATTCTTCGCCGAACGACAACGTATCGGTAAAGAGGGCGTAGGGGTCGTCGTGATGGAAACCGCTCAGCGAAGCCTCTGCCTACCATCTTTTCCGAATATGCTGTGAGCTCCAATACTACACGATTTGTTGAAAACGATGTCGTCCTTCTTCAACTATAGACTCGTTCAGCTTTGTTCTTTTATCCACAACTCAGTCCAACGCCACAACATGAATATATTTTGGAAGCATATGGCTTTCGCAATTCATAGCCCCCAGACAGGGTAACCATTTTTTCTGTCTTGCAAGCTATTCTTCCCGAAAGCCCGACCAAAGGCTAATTCGACTTAATTTGCTTTGGAGAAAAGACTCCACACTTCCCGCGAAAGAAACATTTCAGACCGATCATGCAACTCTTACTAGCTAGTAAAATAGACCAGCGTCCCACAACTTCGAGCCAAATAGCCCGTCCTCTCGTGGAGAATAGTCTTGCTTACTACTGGACCACGACCGGTCTGAAATCCGGAATAAATTAGAGATCGACCGAAATTGTTTTTTTTTCCAAGGCAGATACGATAATAATCGGTCTTTCACATGACTGATGTCCGATATGGATAATCCAAAAATCATTATTGAGGCCAACGTCTAATATTGAATTCCTTACCTTACTAACTGCCGATACAGATAATCGCAAAAATCGGCCTCGATAATAATCGGTTGACCCCTAGCACCAAATGCGGAAGGCCGAGACAAGAAATATACTCCATCCACCTGCTGGACGGTCGCCGACCTCTGGCCTAGGCATTTTCTACATCTTCGTAACTTTTGAAGACTCCAGATAATTCAATTCCTATATCAGACTGACCGCACTAGACCCTTCCGTAACGCAAAGACAAATGTATAATATAACAAACATGTTTAGCAATTAACAAGAAGCATAATGTGAGACAACACCAACTAATATATTCCAATCAGACATTCGGCCAATGTATGGCACGAGACTACAATTGCGCATGGCCTTTGGGACATTTACGACCTTATTCAGGTATTACCTGGCCCACATGAGCACGAAATGACAAGGAACATAATGTGGAAATATATACATGGACCAGGTATTGTCCTAACAGGTCATGTGCGGGCCATACAAAGTGTGGCGTGTTCCAAGCCTTGGCAATCTCGCACGATACGCGCGAATTTTTCTGAATGAGATAATATTGGATTAACAGCTTACAGTATAAAGAAATTCAGATTATGTGCAATGATTATCCAGTTCTTAAAAAACCAACTAAATCTACAAATATTCTCGTGCAATTACATATTAATCACTTACGTAACGAAATATATATTTGGCTCCATGTGACATCACAATGGTTAAAATCATCGAATATCATATAAAATATTGACAAGGCATCCTACTCAGATTTAGGACGGTAACTTTTCCTATAAAATCCAGTAAAAAGGATGATCAGCGAAATCTGATACCCAATCACAATCCAGAGAAGGAAATTTGGAAAATCGCAACCATCGACGAGAGCACATACACAATGGATGAGGATGAGAAAGAACTGCGTCTATAAAAGTACATACAGTTTGTCTCAAAAGTTGGTTAGTTAAATTTTTCAAGATTTTCAGACTTACGATTTGCATTCCGGTCAAATATCTTTTCCACCACAAGTATTTCTGCATGTGTGGTCCGATCGCTGACATTGCATAGTAAAAATACATGATGACATGGATGAATGAGTTGATCATTCCTATAAAGAAAGCTGAAGGCAGAAAAGTTTTGTTAGATAATCTTTATAATTATAGAAGAATATGTATAACGGTGCTGATGGCCGACGATCAAATATATTGTGAAGAAGATTCACCACAGATTTAACGTCCAGCCTTGGTTTATTGAGAATTATAACACTCACAAGCTTTCGGAGTTCTGATTCTTCATCAGTTGAAAAGCGTGAAGAATTTCGGACATATTATATCATATTAGGTAAAATGTACGCAAAATTTCCAATTTGATCAAAGTGTGGTGAAGGTGTTTACAATACAAACAGCATCTCCAAAAATTTGGGGCCCTTTTATCAGTTGAGGATGGATGCTATTTCTACTTACAGTGTCCTCCTGCTACATATTTCACTCCCATCCACCAATTGAACAACATTGTCGTGTGATGGTAGACATGCAGAAAAGAGACTTGTACATATTTTTTTCGTAGAATGAAAAACATAGTGTCTAGCAGCTCGATGTATTTTGAAAAAAAGTACCACCAACAGACATTTGCCATCTAAACATGAAGATTGCAACAGCGTCATGTTAGTCAAAGTATATGTTGACTGGGTTCCGAGATAATTGGTCAAGGTCAATACGGTAACTTAATTACAAGTGGTCTCGTCGACATACCGAAAGCCATTTCATGATAAAAAAATTTTTGAATATTGACAGCCTCAGTTGGCTGACGGTAGATACAGATTTATCACAACTATTGACCTCGATAAAATTGATTGACACCTAAAAGATGTGTAACCAGTACCACCAGATCTGTTCGAAATTTCAACAATCCACCAAATCGGCAAATGAAACTTCAGACAACAGTACAACCCAATCCTCATGTACTGCATATACAAAACGGAACTTGAGCTCACAACACAAATGTAAGGCGTCATATGAACGGCCTTCATCAGCAAGTCGTCATAGTCGATGTAATTGTAACATTCAACAAACTGGTACTTACCCTCATGGCGAGAGGATCATAGGAGTAATCAGGAGGTTGGCATAGAAGGTTGTACCCTGATAGATACGCAGTAACTGCAAACTGGAAAAGCAAGGTTCTTACAATTTACTGATGTTTTTTCTATGCTGAGCAAAATGCGAATTTCAAGCCGCCTTTGCAGCATAATGGCTACCACTTCTCATCAGTCAGATCAAGATTTTTAATAGTCGGTAATCTGTAGTCTGTAATCACATAGATTTTCATGCCGTCTCTAACCGTACAGTAACAGTACAGTATTTCTGCCGCTTCCTTGTTCTTTCCATGTACTGTACACACTTGGAAATATAATGGCACCCCATGCTCGGGGGCAAATGTAAGGAAAGACTTTGCTGTACGGACCAACCTGGGGCCATAAAATTCTCAAATAAATATATATCCAAGCTCAAAAGTCGGAATGGATCCCAAATTAAAAAAAAATACAATGAGGGCCCTCTTTTGAGATGCCCAAAAACTTGACGGGGCTGAAAATATATTCCTGCTCCAGTGCATGAAATACTGCAGAGTGGCCGTGCATGCCCTTTCCCCACACACCGATAGCTACATCCTACATGTATAGGATAACACGCAGACTCGGAATCGGGCTAAAGATAAACAACTTATTTTCTTACCTCATAAGTCATATACGAAGACAATGCCACCAGTGCTAAATTATACACCACAAGGACCCATCTAAATCGCAATGCAGGAAGGTTTTGAGTCAATTTCTTCGCATTCCACGATATTAAGATATACACAACTGCTATAACAGTAGGAGGCCATGGACTGTGGACAAGAAACCAGGAATCCGTTCTGGGATCTAAAATATATATCAAATAAGCAGAAGTAGTGAGAATGCCAATATTTCAGGGGGGAGGTATTGTTGAGACGCCAGGCAGAAAGAACATCGCTGACAGTAGAAAAAATCTTGTAAGGTCAAAATCAGCAGGCATATAGAGTAACAGATTTACTGCTCGCTGTATGCATATGCATTGTGTAGTATCATTTCGTTGCTAAGCTGGTGAACTATTTCTGCCTTTACATAAATCAATCCTCAGTTCAATGCCTACTTCAACACATTCAGCATCAACTGTCCTGTGTAGCTACTCAGCACTCAGCGGTACCATCCCCATTCATTTTGTGAGATTTGCTCTACCCGGCTATTTGCTTGATTGCCTCCTCACCTGCTCTGCGGTTGATGAAATCGTCGTATAAATCCATGATCCGCTCCATGGCTTTCATCAAAATGGTGGCAGCTACAAATAGTCTGCTAGCCGACGCTACACATGTGGGTCCAACCTTCGAATCGCGCAACTCTGCAGACTGCACTTGTCCTTCCTTGCCTTGTTGACGGCGCACACCGGAATCCAAAGTCGAAAAAGTCACGGTTCAATGGCTTTGATATTGCTGTTTGGTACCATAGAATGTAATGATTACATTCAATGTTGGTACTGTCGTTTTTACTTGTTTGTGTCTGTCTTAAGATTAGAAATTGCGAAAAATATTCTCAAAAATTCATCATTATCTAAATTTCCTTCTCAGAAACATCGGGTTTGACGTCATATTCTTGAGTTGCGAGTTTAACCAACGGTCACGGTTTCCTGAACTCAGAGACCCTGACCCGACCGAGGCTATCACCACACCATAGAAAGTTACTTTATATGCGACTAAACGATTCAGTAGCTGGGCATTGCGCGTTGCCGGCCATCCCACGTCCGTTGACTTTGATAGCGGAGTGGGCCTTTCGAGAGATTTTTGTATCAAAATAAATTTCCACGCTAGTTCGCGGAGCACACCACACCAGACCTCACCGGCGATATGCGCCACTCAGATTTTAATAAGATATCGATGCATTCAACCGTGATACAAATAGACGATAGAACATCATGATTTCAATCGAAGGAAAGAAACAGGCCACATTGTTCAATAGTTACGATTAGGTCTACCTGCGTCAACCCAGTCCTTCCTAAACGTCAATGTTTGGAAGGAAATGCTATTGATGAACAATGAATTAACGCAAGGTTAATAGCCTACACGCGAGTTTCTATGTTACACGGGAACTACGAACTAGGGATTCACCGATTATCGCGGCCAATATTCGTATTTTGCGGTTATCTCGGTTACCGAGACTAGGTATCAGCTATATTAATCTGTTCTTGCTTGCAAACATTCTCCGGTAGTGCCGACCATGGCCGACTAAATTCGGTAGTAGGCCTAGGCCATGTGTCGCCATGCATTTTCGGTCTTGTTCGCAAGTAAACGGAGTAATCTACCGCCACAATGACAGGCCTAATATCATTCCTTCAGGGGCGCTATGCGGAAAGAGAAGAACCTTGGTCTTCATATGTCAAGACAGTCTACACGAAAGATTTTGACCTTTGATACAATTAACATTTCATATTCAGCGTTGACTTTTAAGCGAATGTGAATGAGATTTGATGGTACCAGGTTACAGAACGCATATGCACGCATGCGATATAACATCCACACCACTGTGGGCTGTACACATCACCTCAACGTGTTCATGCATAATCCGATGCAGTAAGAGATCGTGACCATAGTATATTGTTGACAACTTCGATGTTATCGTGAGGCTACAAATTTCAAAACCCATCAACTTCCGAATTTTAGTATCAGAATGTCTGATTAGAATGATTTACGATAGGCCTACTGTACAATTTTCGGAGTTGCTAAAAACCTAGGCCCTATTTTGTTGATGCTAGCAAACATTTCCATGTGTTTCTAGTACAGATCGACCGATGTTGGTTTTTTCAATGCCGATACGATAATCGGCCTTTCAAATGACTGATGGCCGATATCGATAATCATAAATCATGAATATCGGCCGAAAGGCGATATTAGACCGATTATCGTCTGATCATTGATGCCGACATCCAATATTGACTTCGTAACTTGACTAACTGCCGATACCGATAATCGCAAAAATACAATTCTCGGCCTCGACAATAGGCCGACGTCTAGTTTCTATAGTGTTTCTTGTCACAAAGACGGGTGGACCTGAGACTGGATTTCCGCGTAAGGAAGCTATCTTTACGTTCAACGTGACCCAAGCGTGTTAATATTGCGATCTTCTTTCGAGAAAATATAGGCCTACCGGAGCCGAGATTACTCACCAGGCAATCGATGACCAATAACCAGGACGCATAATGAGTATCCGACGCTCTCTCGTCTAAATAATATGGATCGGTAATAGACTGACAATCACAGCACCAGATGGAATGTAATACCAAAGTGATTTAATTGATAGGGCTGACCTTGCGACGACAGTATCAAATTTCCCTCAACATAGCCTACCACGCCGCCCGCTACAGAATACTGTCGTGATACTGACACGCATCAAATGATTCGTCAACACACTAGTGCATTACCTGTTAAGAACTGTCGTATCAACTTACTGCTTGTACTAACATACCCCTGAAACTTGAAGTAGACAGTGGCTTGTTCGCAAATTTACCGGGTCAATGGCAAAGTTGTCACCTGTAGTGAATCATTGTATTGACCGACAGCAAAGACAAACAATAGCCAACATACTAGCCGCCAAGCCATGTACTATAGTAGGGGAAATTTGCGACTAAAATAGCAGAGACACGCCAGTTTCACGGATCAGTAGCATCGATCTGTTCATGTTGCAAGCATGCACTCTCAAGCTTCAATGAATCATTCTTTTTAAGATGCGCATCCAATGAGATTGAAGATTACTGGCGTCCTGCAATAGATTTGATAAACCTCGCAGAGTCATCGACCGTGTTGCATAATGATTCGCCGGAATGAAATTTATAGAATACATACTATTCCGTCTATAGTCTATAGTTTTGACTGAAAGTTGATAAAGATGGCAAGACTACAACCTTTTCTCAATAACAGTTAATTAAAACGTCGCCACGTGGTTTGACTTGTAAGGAAAACTCTACCCTATATATACATGGCCTAGTCAAGGTCACCACTGCACTCAATGTCTTGACTCCAACGTGGCAGATACAAAAACGCCGCAGACTCTCATTGGTTGGTAAGTTCTTGCTATATATTTTTTTGCCGTACGTTTACTGTAGAGCCACGTCGTTAAAGGCAAAATTATCTTTGCTGCCTACTGAGCAATATGGCGTAACTAGTTTCGAGTGCTTCTCTCGTCAATCGACTAATATTGTGCAGAATCGGTTTGCGAGAATGAGGACTAAAATGTACCAGTCCTCCCGTTGGTGAATCATGGCCTACTTCAGTTCTTAGAGTACCTTTAGTACCTGGAGTAGGCCATCGGTGAATGATGGAATTGTCTACAATTGCAACTCGCAAAATGACCTTGGTGTAAATGTGCCTCACACTTATAGAGAGTATATAGTATATAGTACTACGGACTTTTACGGCGTAATGTGCTCTCATGCGCAAATACCGCACGTCATTGCGCTGAGATTTTTCTATATTTACAAACAACGAATATTTCGCGACGTAACCAGACTGTCACCTCATGCGCAAATACCGCAAGTTACTGGATTACCTTGAGGTGTTTTGGACGTTTTGTGCCCATGCAGTCATACACGAAGTTCGGGCCGTTAGAACTTTCCGCCGAATTGCTATCTACACATGCGTTGAAATCCTATCTCAATTTCCATGTTCCATGCACTTACCGCAATGAAAATCTAAACATATAGTTATAAATATAATAAGTCACCACAGATTTAACGTCCAGTCCAGTTTATTGGTATATAAACATATAGTTGAGCAAGTGAGATGATTGAGTCAGTGATATGTTGCATTGAAGATCTTCAATCGCTAAAAAGCCGATAATAATTTATGTCCACAGGCTAATTGAAAGCGTTGCAATTATAACTTCTGAAAATATGATGAGTTATAAAGCGTGCATGTACCTGCTCGTCTTTGCAACGTAAGTGTATATAATTTTAGACGCAGGTAATCTGTAAAGTAGGTACACGTCATGTGGCTCGCTCAGATCGTCTAAATGCAAAATATATCAATGCTCATGGATTATGTATCAGAAGCAGATGCAGAACTTGAAACTCGTGGTGGCAAGGATTATGTCTTCAACATTCACACATACAGTATGTATGCCCTACAGTTTTTCCGGCCCTCACCCCTACGCCTACTTGTAGTGTATGCCTATAACCGCTAACTGGTCGGTGCTCGTAACACGCGTATTTCAATAAGCTTCGTTTTATACATCCCAGGTTTTACAGTCTTACCTCAACAAGTTCGAGAAACTATTGCTCCATGGCTTGCAGTAATTTCCCAGAATGGTGCTCATATTTGTTATGGCATGGTTATAAACAGAAATGAAGTATTGAGTGCAGCTCATTATTTTTGGAAGCCTTCTAGCTATGCTTGCAACGATTTTAACGATTGTGCTCCAACGAAAAGCTGGCGGGGTATCTGTCCTAGGTATAGGCTAAGGAGCAACCAATAGAAAGTACTGTGAAGTGACAGTAAAGAAGGGCGGGGTGTTGTTTCGATTTTTTTTAATTTTTTTTTTTCAATTCAGAATTTATGGCATTTTTCACCTACTAAATTCATATACGCCAGATCGATACTCACGGTACACGTATCAATACCTTCGGTTTATAGCCCGGATCACTATTACAATTAGGACTCTCCGCACTTCCTCGATACCGACTGTCAAGCAGGCAGGGAACGGATACCAATTTTAAAGTCTTCGATTTGAGTCGGTCGGTAATCGAACCCGGAACTTCCCGATCAGAAAGCGGGCAGTTAAAACCACTCGGGAAACTGAACGATATTGTTGTATCGGCTCTTAGCGCTTGATCTATTGGCTAAGAGACGAGGGACTGGGATCGGAAGTATCGAATATCACTAGAGTTGATTGAAGTCTGATTGAAGTGTGATGGTCACATTAACGAGATTTGTTGATTAGGCCTACATCTGGACAAAATAAAGGATCCTGATAACTACATGTGGATGCGTGTCCGGGGACTGCATTACCAGGCAATTAAATATGAAAGACGAGACAAGTGACGCGATTAAATGCACCTCATGGGTGGATGCGTGACAATTATAAATTGTTTCGAATATTTTTATTGATGGGAGAGGTACGAAGTGCTCGTTTAGAACCACCGTGACGGGTGTCTTAGTTGAATTGAAAATATTTGAGAAGTAGTTTTGGCATGGAGAGGTATATATATATATATATATAACATTGAGAGCATCTATATATATATAGAATTTATAAATTGCACCATATCGTTATGTTGGAGGCATATACCACAATAGAACTGGTTGTGCCTGTTAAATTGTGTCTATGCACAGAATTCATTCCAACGCAGGAACTGGGGATTTGAGTGGAGTCGTGGTGCTTTGTGTTAACTTAGTCAATTCTATGAATACCGCGCTCTGTGCTTAATTTCCTTTTTAAAAGCGTTGTGGTTTTACACAGTACACAGCGACTCTTTGTGCAGAATCTGTCAAAAACTCAGTGTGAGATGATGCGGTAACGGAAATCCGATAATTCATTTGAATTACTGTACCAGACAAGTGCGACGTGTATTTATGGCGTGTGTACATTGACTTTTTTGTGCAGTATAAAGACTGGTGTAAGTAATCAGTACGAGGCAATCAAGTCTAGATCAACAAAATGAAGCTGCTCAAGATTTTTATTATTTTGATATTAATCATCGGGTAAGGAAAGGATTTTTTTGATATTGTAGTACCGCAAATTTCATGGTCGGTCGTCACATCACTCGGCGCATGTATCAAGTCGATAGATTGCTCAGAATCGCTGCTAATGTTATGGGCCGTCGGTCATATTCAGTCGCCACGCCAATAGCTTTGGCATGAATAGCTCTACAGAATCATCGCTACGAAATTCTTAGAGTTGCTGAATGTTTATCACGTATAGTGCATTTCATATCAACTTTGATATTAAATGCTTGGTAATATCCAGGTCGACACATATCCCTTATTTTCCTCGTCCTTCGGTTGGCATTAACCACTGTTTGGTGGCCTCATTCAATTTTTTAAGACCAGTCACTCCATCGGGTGGTCTGTATACATTATACAGGAATGGATGATATGGTCTGCGGTTTTCTTCTCTGCACCACACTTGCATGCCGCGGCGAGAGCGAAACCCTACTTGTGAAGGGACGACCTGTTGTATCTCACCCCTGTTCCCATATATCCATGACCGGACAAGCCGGGTCGCACAATGCCTAAAACGCGATAAGTTTCATTGAATTTTTGTACTTACTATTTAATAAGAAAAATGGAATTATCCAGTCTATATCATTAATGGATTTGTTGCCATAGTGGTCGCGGCTCAATTCAAGAACAACCCACACTGTTCGATGCAACAGCTCAAAGCAGTATATGCTACCAAATCCGTCTGCACATTCGCGCTGTGAAAGGCCTTAAGAGTCACACAATGTTCAACTCTATACAAACAACAGACCTCATTCAAAATCAACTCCTCCTCCTCCTCACCGCTTACGCTGAGTATTGTTGAAGATGAAAAACTTCCTGTAACTCGATCTCGAATGTTCCACATTCAATACGCGACGTCTAGACTGAGGGCGAACGTAGAGCCTCGGCTATGGAAGGGAACTCCAGAACTTCTTCCATTGAACTGTATTTCACATAATAACTCACATACCCGGTACTGAAAAGGTGTAGTGATACAGACCCTACGTAGCAAGCGTGTGGGGTTGGCAAGGCTTGCGTATGGAACGCCACGCGTTGCAAGGCCCACACATAACCTACAGCACAATATACTTCCAACAGGCGGCCTGAAATAATCCACCAGGGTGGCATATGAGGATGACATCCAACACGTTGTAGTGCACTTTATAGAACACGCCACTTTCAACAATTGTGCGGGTCAGGATATGATTTCAGGAAGCCGCATGAAATGTTTCACCAGTATTACTGACGAAATATGTGAAATCCGACTCAATGGGCATAGACTGCGTCGGAGTCATCAGCGGTGCAACTTTGAAGTATATAGTAAACCAAAATCTCACTTTCGATACTTTCATGTATGACTCCTGTATGATGGCAATGCTCCTACAAAACTTTTGAGCTCATTTCAAATATTTCAAATCACTATGCACGTAGTCATTGGATCCTTAGCGTTGGCAGACACCTCTACGTGACTATATACTAGATAGTGATTATTACAATCGCATTGTTAATTTGGGCACTTCAACTGTCGCTGTGTTTTGCGTTAGCAATTCATTCTGGTGTTATTATCATCATGATAGAAGTCACGAATTAATGCCGGAAGTATTTTGTAATTTAATACCCACGGACACATTGGCGTCAAAACTGCAAGACAAGATAAATCCGCTCATGTCAAACGTTTTAAACATGCCTTCCTCATCTCCGTGTATCATTGTTGAAGCTTTCCGTATCAATTGTCACGTTTCGTTGTAAACGTGCAGAAATAACAGACGTTTTGATCAGAGATTGCTCGCAATTCACATGAATATTGCACTGATGCGCTTCCCTGCAGGTACTAATAATACTGCAAAATTAGGAAAGCAACTGCTGTTGGACCCGAATAATAAATTACAAACTTCAAGCATATCATACCTCTTGCCGCAAGTTGTCATGTCTTCCACAACTATAAACCCAATCGGAAATTTACGTTCAGCCGTCGGATAGCGCGAGATCCAAATAACTGCGAAATGGCCCCCAGACAGACAAACGCGAGCGTCCCCGCATGGCCCGCGTGTGGGGTTGTCAAGGCTTGAGCATGGAACGCCACGCGTTATGAGCCCAGACAGGGCCCTGTTAGGGAAATACCTGGCCCATGTACATCCTTGCCACAGCTGGCCATGTCGTATTGCACTTGCGTGGGCCAGTTATGGCCTGAGTAAGGCCGTAAATGACCCAAACACAACCCAGTGTTGCGTTTGCATACCCTTAACCACACACGGGCCACCAAAGGACAGGCGAAATTGTAGCCACGCGCCATACGTGGGCCTAACGTAGATTTCTGACTGGGCCTGGACGATATGTGGTACGTGGGCCAGGTGGTGCCCTGACAAAGTCAGCGCCTTGTAACGTGTGGCGTTACATACAGAAGCCTTGGCACCCAGCACCTGCGCCACGTAGGGACGCTCGCATTTTTCTGATTGAAAGCGACCTTAATTAAGATTATGAGATTGCCTCGCTCATAACCCACAAGAACGCCGTACATTTTGAATACTTGATTATTCTTAGGTGCTGTCGGCGACCCGTGAGCAAATCGTGCAAAGGCTTACTGTACACACTTGATTTCTAACATATATGCACTTTTGTTTACATATTTTCAATTTGTGTTTAGATTTGCTGTGATTTCAGCTTCGGGAGACACCTTTTCTTGCGGAGGAAAATTAAGATGTCCCGTCACATACTACTGCTGCGCATATGTACATATGTCCCTACGTTCCTTCTACTGTAGCAAACTCGACGACTCATGGGTATAAATAACATTTCGTGTAAGGCCAATCAATCTGTCAAGATATCCTTGGGCCAACTGTACATAAGCACCAAATAATGTGATGTTTTTCTCATCTATCTATGATTGAGTGCTTTATGGTCGGTTATGACGCCTTCTCGAAAATTTCACGGTTGATGTAGCAGCTACCGTAGTCTCGTACCCTGCTTGCTCAACGAAAAAACATCAAGATTGATGCCCAGTCGTAAGTGACAGTTTTACGCACCTGAAAGATGCAGTAGGATTATAGGAAATGGCTTTTTGTTCCCTTTGGTATGAGGAGCGTTAAGCCAAGCCAATATGTTTACATTTTGTGCAAGATCCTGTTCCAACACGTTTTGCTTTTTCAGGGACGCGCTAGGGCGTGTTATCGGTATAGTGATCTTCCTCCGCGGTAATCAACTATACGCACTACCAGAAGCATCGTGATCGCCATGCAGGCCAACAAGAAAGAATAATCCACCAGACAAATTTATACTCCAGTACCCTATACACCGTACAACTGTCTCGCAAATCTAATAGCGATCCATCATCCACTCTGCTGTTTCTCTCCCTGCCTCTATTTTACACGCAGAGCGGTACACTGAGCATTCGGATGCCAATGAAAACTGTGTTCAAGTAATCTGCTTGAACAGTCTACAATGCGTGTGGTCACGTTATTAGCTCTTTCAAACATGGTTTACAATAATTCATGTAATTACTTTAGTACTGTAGTAAGAATATTTTTTGGAGCTGTTTTTGTTTTTGGGAGTATTTGCTGCATGTGATGCTTTGTGATACGGACGAAACGCTGTCATGGCGCTTCGGGGGTGCTCCGTGGGAAAGAGGGAGACAGCTCGTTGTTAACCCCGTTTGGGGAAAACGTTAATGCTGACTAAAAACCAAATTGTGGAATCTTAGGGCTAAGCAGCACGGAATTCAATGTATAATCTCCGGTCCGCTGGTTTCTCCGTTTGAACCCAGTTAGAAAGCAAGCATGTTTATGTTCAATAAGATCTACATACACGTAAAAGATAGACGCCTTCGTTATACTAATTTGCGATCCTGCAATGTCAGCGAGTGAGTATCGATGAACTGCATCTGACGTTCGACGAATAGCATATAGTAGTTACCATAAATGGTAATAATAATACGCTAGTGCTTAGGGGGTCTGCGCGAAGACCTGCATATAATATTCAAGACCGCTCCGCTGGAGATTTTGGAAAATATAATCGGTACGCCACCCGGAAAAGTTTGCCGACCGCTGGTCTAGTCTAGCTGAAGGTATAGCCTTTATGAATCAGGCCACAGAGCGAGATACATTGAAGTGTTCCCGACTTGTCCTGCAGATTGGCTTCTCCATCGCAATTGTTCATTCTGTTCGTTATGATTGATTCCCCTCAATCATTCATTTGAAGCACCGTTTGTCAATCTTGGTTGATCATTATTTTCATCACATTGAGTAAATCATATTTGCGACTTCGATCTTGTCTGTGCTCAGCTGGTCATCTTTAGTGGGGGATGTGTGCTGATGATATTGAACTGCCGCACCATTTTGCTCGTCTTTGACACGCCGGAGCGCACTTCTAAGGTGGATATTGCTAGGAATATGAAAGACAAGTTGCTGTTAACAGTACAAGAAACTACCAGCATGTCGTCATCAAAAAGGGCAAAAAGCGTTAGTGAGTAAGTCTACAGTAATTTTCTCACCCTCGGGGGTTGTTAAAAGGCGTGAAGGAGGTACCTATATGATGAAGTAAATATCATGCGAGTCATGATGGTTCTTCTATGGCGTCTGGAAACCGGTTTTAAGATATTCCGTGATGTTTACCCACAAGTGATCAAAGATAGTTTGGGCCCAGTGGCATAAAAAAGTTGACTCCGCCACATCAAAACGAGTATAGCTTATCATTTAATTTAATATATTTGATTCTCCGGTTGCCAACCTTTATGGGCTTCCCTACTGTTGACTGAGCTCAGGACGAAGTATATTGATTACCTGATTAACATTGCAATCGAGGTTATCAAAAAGAAACCTGAAACACTCCCTAATGCAATCATCCCTGTGATGTTTTCACAGTGTTGACTCATCAAACTTCTCGCTGATTTTGTGCTAAAATCTTCATGGTCTGTAGTTGGTATCTCACTGAAAATGGCTATGGCTGTTGAAGTTGAAGCATCGGTAGACGTAGTCATTGCTGCAAATAGAACAGAACTGCGTAGTCGCGACACGACTTTATACTCTATTGCTGTATACACACTACTCATTGAGGGACAAAATCAATGCCTAAGCATGATGCAAGTGCCCCATAAGACAGGATAAATGGGGACAATTGCGGCATGGAGAGCATTAGGCGTAAACGGATACGGTCCGGTGACTACTCGCCTGCTTGCTTGCTCAGTCTGTACGCGGTACTGCGCCCGGCGTATAATCTGTTTTATCACAGTCAAATCAAATTCTATTTTGTCTACTATGGCCGTCTAATAACTTAAAACAGGGGCGGGATGCTTCAGCTAGTTCCTTTCACAAGTGGGGTCTTGCGCCCAGTGTAGCATGCGAGTGTGATGCATAGGAGCAAACCGCAGATCACGCCATTCACTCATTTGCATTGTATCTACGTGGCCAAGTGGAGTGACTGGTTTGAGGAACTTGGACGAGGCCACCAAGCAGTGACAGCAGTGCGGCTGCCCTGACGTCTAGTCTGAAGATTTCCAAAAAAATTGTCAAACGAAAGAAGCCGAAAGCTAAGGAAGATGATTGACGCACGTTCACCAAAATGACTTATATCTCATAAATCGTCGATAAACCATGGAAAACTTACGTTCCGTGGCACGAAGGCATGGTAGGATTTTGTATTCAAACTCAGCCGATTTTGATCTATCCAAGTACCAGCCGTTGATGAATAGACGGACGATTACATTTTCTGTATCTTCAATAATCCACGTTCGCGTACAATTTTCGGTTTCAAACAATCCGATGTCGCAGCTATCATTATTTGGACGTATGAAGAAGCAGGAATTTGGATCAATGTCGCAAAATGTCAAACCTATATAGGTATACATGTATACGGAATGATAAATCGGAATATCAACAAAGTTCGATTCCTATGGATCGAACGTCCAAAACAAGCGGTATCATGCCGTTAGTGCAGTTTTTCTGAACTATTTTCTTTACGATCTCCCTTTGACATTGTTAACAGACAGAGACCGCAAATACACGAATAACATAAAAGCCATAAATCTGTTCCCAATATCAGTTTGGCTGATACAAAGACAGTGTTCCAAAGAGCGGTTGTCTTCTAGAGTTGAACCATGGTTGTTTATGCGACCAGAAAAAGTTGTACGTGGCATTATTTTAAAGAATGTCCTCCCGGTAAGTGTGCTTCATTGGGGGTTTACGAGCCCTATCGGTTGAGAAGCATTGTACTATTTAGTGTCTCTGCCTTTCCGTTTGGGTGATTCTTCACTAGTTGGTAACATTCGAATGTCTTACCGTGTATCTCGATCCTTGCCCTGCACCACCAATATTCACCAGAACTTCTGAACTTCAATTTCATGGAAGTAAATCGCAATAGTATAGCATGTTCTGTGTAACTTGAAAACGTAAACATATCCGGCTTGTTTTCATTTGTGATCCTGACAACACCTCTAGCATCGTCGAGAAGAACTGTCCCAGATTTCAAAGTTCTTGACGCGGAGACAACTGTGCAAATAATTATGTTATAGGGGATTGCTGGTCTGATACAATGAGCGCGTTTCATATAAGTACTTTTTTTTGTGTAACTATGATGACTGGTTTACAGCAGAGATATCTTAATAATTTCAAGTGATGGACGACCGATTACGATCGATCTAGTGATTTTCACCACGTAGTTCACGAGCTTTTAGAGTTCCTCTCCTTGATCAGGTCAAACTGGATGAGCAAAATATACTTGTACGAGCTCACTGCTGTGATCCGTGGTAAAAGGAAGACCGTGTCCGCTGAATATCACACGCCACAGAACCGCTACAGCGCTCAGCTCAGCGTCTGAACAAGCATTCAGTGCACCACTGCCAGGCCAAATATCGGGCATGCTCCCGAATAATTGAGACAATTGGGACTAGAGTTCTCACCTGACGTAGCAATGACAGCTAGAACGATTCCGCGTAGCATTTCACGTTGTAAAATTCCGATATCCAACCAAGAACGGCGTCAGGTAACTTTTGTAACTGTCACCTAGGAGAATGAGCTCACGATAGCTCGGTCTCTAGTACGCCGAAGTTCTTATGCGTCGTAGACCTCCACTATCGACCATGAAGTGCCAGCACTCTAGAACTTGAATTGTTCATTTAACAATATCAGTAGCATATAATCGTAACCTTGAGAGCAGAATTATTGCACAAGATGAATAATCACCTGGGGTGAAGCATAGTGAGAACAGCATCTACGCATGAATGAACTTTCTGGGGGGATACCTTAGAGTCCTTAGACGTACGGTACTAACAGCAAACTAAGCTGTAGAAACCGACCCGTTTCGATCTTACCGCATGTCTGACATTTCGCGAACGGATATGAGTCGTGCAGTGGCCTGATAGTTTAGTGGTCTCTGTTGCGATACCGAAACTGAAGTGTTGCTTAACTTAGTATCATGAATATTCGAGGAAACCCTGGTCGTAGAATATCAAATATGAATCCCCTGTTATACAGATAAATCGGAATACACGGTGCAGTAATAGTCTTTTAAAATCGCTAAGATACGCTACACTACGCTACGCTACCGAAAATGAAGTGTTGCTTAACTTAGTATCATGAGTATTCGAGGAAACCCTGGTCGTAGAATATCAAATATGAATCACCTGTTATACAGAAAAATCGGAATACACGGTGCAGTAATAGTCTTTCTAAAATCGCTAAGATACGCTACAGCTCACTGTTGCTCGCACCGAGCCCGCTTCTCCAGCTACTGATGTCGGCCGCCGCAGTTGCAGATTGCTGCACTCAACACAAGGTGATCAGAATCACTCAATCAACGCACACATAATGATAACCGACACTACAAATGGACATGCGTGGTGTTGCTGTAGACCAGATCTCTGTGATTGATAAGCACAGAGTTGCATGTTGAAAAGAATAGTGAATGAACGGTGAATTCTTAGCACTCCTATAGATGCGGTATTATACACGGCCCTCATACTTCTATCTGCGAACCAAAAATTCACGTAGGCATTAACCTGGAACCCCTGTGCGGATAAAACTCAGTTCCACTCAGCTTGAGTACGTGAGCTGGCCACCTTTACTATTTAGTGGAGTCTGCAGGCGACGTCGGCGGAGGACTGGCAATCTAGCCGCAATTTGTGAGACTGAGTGCTGATTAATATCCTCGCAAATTGAGTTATAGAGACAGCGTGCTGATTATAATCCTCGCTTGCAAAATATATATCCAGCACCTGAAGGATCGGAGCTCAGAAGCTTGTGAATATTTTAATTATGAATAAACCGAGGCTGAACGTTAAATCTGAAGTGATTTTACGATAAAATATATCCTATGATATCCTGCAATATTTCTGTGGTGAGCCAAACCATAGCAAACCTCACCTCTGCCTTTCAATACTAACTCTGGGCTTTAATATGAAGACCAGCGTTCTCAATATTTGTTGATGACGGCAGTATGCATTATCCGCATGTGATTGTCCCCAAATCTTTAGGCATATGTATGAAAATAGCGCGTGGGATTACTCAGATGAATAGATAATGTAACCTATAGGAATTCGAAAAGGCGTCAGTTGCGCTTTGCGTCAGCTCGTGTTCGAATTTCCGCACGATTTGGATTTTTCACCGAATTCAATCCCGATTCGCTCCATAATTAGGTCTATTCTTATCGCTTTGAGTCTTTACTATTGGTAGCCACGATATCACATTACAGAAACATAAATTGTATATGGCCGATTACTTTCTGAATATATATTTATCATACCCATGGCACATGGCCTTTCGCATTCATGTGGGCCAGGTACGGCCTAAATTCAGCCGTAAACGACGAAAACACAGCCACGTGTACACTGGCCGATTGGCATTCGCAAACAGTTTCGCAATCGCTACCACATGCCATATACGTGGGCCGAACGTAGTCAGTCAGTCAAGTCCCTCGTGGAATTCTTGAGATATAGCAGCAGCGCATATAGTTTATCGTTTAGAGGACTTCTTTAAAAGGGCCTTCTGTATGCCCGGTGGGGTTAGGACATATGTTGATTAGTTTGCCCCAGTTCCAACCAAGTCTGTTAAAGAATCCGTAGAATGTGTTGGTACACGTCTGTCACGTGAACCGGATGCATCGGAAAAGGGGTCACAGTCTGAATTTTCCTGCTCGGGAAATTGTTGGTGAAGCTTATATTCGGCGTTGTCACTCTCGTCACTGTCGTCTGATATTGATACCACGTCAAGATCTGAATCTGAATGACTTTTCATCGCCGAAGAGGCACCCATGTTCACAGCACTTTGTAAGTTGAGTTCTATGGCTGATTGCCTGTTTACAGAAGACGTGCCGTCATCAAAAGTGCTATCGTTTGTAAGCACGCTCGCTGATTCGTCAGCCATAAGCACCTCCGAAAGCACACTTGCCGGAAATTTAGAATGGTCCTCTCCGCCGGCGATGATTTCAGGCGGCGGGCCGGGAAATGAGTGAGACCCAGACGTGCTTGTTTCGTCTGCTTTGTTCGTGTTCGACCCGTCATCGTGAGCGTCATCAAAATATTGTTCAGCCACCTCAATATCTGACATAGAATATCTGTGGTCCTCACCAACTCCATCGTCTTCTTGTTTTTGGTATGCTTCGTTGTTCCTGGCATGCTCTTCAGTGCTGTGTTCTACGCGAGCATCACTCGTAGTTTCAAAGGTTCGCATTTTTTCAGACCGCGAAGTATTCCCAGAGGATGACTCGTTGTCGGGATCTGTCATTTTGTGAACTTGTATTACTACTGATGTGTCGGATTCAACGTCGTTCTTGAAATGAAGACTGAGCATCCCATCTCCAAAGTCTGTTAAATTATTAGCATCCCGCTGTTTTCTACGAATGCACGAATATACAACTGCAACCACCATTAACGTAACTGCAGCCCCCAGCAGTGTACCTATGCCTCCGTACAACCATTCTTGTGAATCACCATTGTCACCAGGTCCAGAGTTGGATGGTCCATGAAAATCGGTCGTCATATCTCCGCCATCACCGCTTCCTGTAGTGACGTCCGACGCCATTTTGCAAATAGCAGTAGGTTTATTTATGCATAACAGAATCCTGGATGAAATCATGCGAGGTTGTGTTGAAATAGTCTTTGTCACAAACTATGTGGGCTAAAGTAGGCCTACTACGATTTCGTGTTAAACATCTAAAATGGAGTAGTGGAGCCGATGGCGATTGGCGGGCGAACATTTAGGCCATTGAATAACATGATTTTGTATCGATAAGTTGGAAAGCTCGGGCTGCGAAACATATACTATTCGCTCATAGTAAATCCGACCCTAAGACGACCGCTTTTCCTCCAGTTCTTCTAAAGCCATCTTCACGTATGTGAAAGGAAGGCTACGTTATTATATAGGTCTAAAAGTAATACGCGGCGACAACGTTTTAGATTTAGCATATCGAAACACGTGATGAAGGAAGCGAGGGCTTGGGTCACCGGGCTAACATCCCTGATAGTCGATCACTCAGTGCTAAATTAATTCCTGAATCCTACTTAAGTCGAATATTTTCTGCCATGATAGCATCTGGCATCTCGGTATCTAAAGTCTACTGCCAGTATCCTGGAATTTAGCACATTAAGTATAGACTTAAGTAATTGCTAATTACAAACATTGCTATCTTGTACTCCGCCACAGCACTGCTAATCGTTGTCTGGGTAGAAGCGAGTGTCGTAAAAGCGGGATACTGAAGACATCATGTACACTTTCACTTTTAAAAGTGAAAGTACCTATAAATCAGAATCCCTTTTCCTAATTTACGGTGTTTCACATTCATTTAATAGCAGCCGGTTTATGATTTAAGTAGGACATAGTAAAACACAACATTTGTTTCATATTCCTGCTATCCAGTTATAGGGCCTAACAACTCAAGAGTCGGAATTCCATTGATAGATTCAAGCCATACCTTGTGAAAGAGCATGGGCCATGTACTGTATGACAAAATGACCTAACAAGGCAATGTGCTGGCACTATAAATCGTAGCGTTCCATACGCAAGCCTTGGCAACCCCACGCGTGAACCACGTACAAAAACAACATTCGGTCAGAATCAGAATAAGCCTATTCGATCTGCCGCGTCTAGCGTCTAGCGTCCAAATCGCATGAGAACAGAGGTGGGATGCTTCAGGTCATCCCTGCACAATTGGAGTTTTGCGCGCGCAGTGTGGCTGGAGCAGAGGAGCAAACTGCAGACCATGTCATCTATTCATGTGCAATCTATAAGTCACCCAATGGACTGACTGGTCTGAAAATCCTGGACCAGGCAACCAACCAGTGGCTGTGGTGCAGATGCCCTGACGTCGAGTCCGAAGTAAGTAAATAAGCCAAACGAAAGAGCAAGAAGAATATTGTATGTCCATGCATTTATACGCAAATGCACATGCAGGATGCAGGTGCAGAAAAGATAGAAATAACGGATATAACCAATACGTATAAAGTACCGTAAGTACAGCTCAGTAAAAACAACAGTCTAGGTGACATACTAGCATAGAGTCAATCAGAATCCCATTAATATTATACGTTCATGCTTTTACACAGGTGTAGCAAACGTAGAAATGAGTACTGTGCGCAAAAAGTACCATAGAGAGAAGTGTCTCAGTGAAAATATAGCAGCCCAGGTGGCGCAAAACGACATTCGACGCACAAAGTGATAGAGGTATCACGAAAACACTACGTCTGTAGATAAACATAGTCATGGATAACGAGCGTTTGTACATTTCAAATCAAATCTCTAAAGCCATATCAAACCTTTACCTCAATATGATTGGTGCGGGCTTACGAGGTGAATGTGTAATGGTAGACCTATCGACACCGCATTTTGCATAGGGTAAAGCAGAAAAGGTGCAACGAAAAAAATACACTATTCAGGCATTATGTAGGGCTGAAAAGTGGATAATGAAAAATTATAATATGATTGTGTGTGACCTTGACAAGTATAACATTAAAAATATTGCAAGTATGGATTTGGAACAGTAGTTTAAGAAGAGTGACATGGGTGGATATAAAATGCTATTTTACAGTTAACGAATTGCATTAAATATGCTAATTTTGACCATAATAATGACTGAAGATTCGGGGAGTTCTATGAATGACGGTGTAAACACTGTTTAGGTCGCTGTTGAGTATCATTACCTAGAAGAGTTGATAAAAGAGTGCAACAGATAGTGAAAATCTTAAATCGAATGGTGGCTTCAGAATATGATGTCTCATGCGATAACTGCTTTCTCTCTTTAACCGTTATATGACCGTGGTCGTGCACCAACCAAGATTCAAGTTGACTGTCAACATTGGATGACCAGCAAATGCCATAGCGCAATAGTCTCCACAGCGACATCTAGCGGTGTTAACAAATGAACACCGTGACATCTAATAACGACTGTAAAGTCTCGATCGCGCCATCTCGCGGTGAGTGATTTGTTATTGAAAGCACTTCTGCACAGATTAGTCCAGCCCTAGCCAGTCTGCGTGGCAATGAGTCAATGACATCGAGAAAACAGGACCGTATACGTGTCTGTATGTGTGTTATTGATATATATATATGCCCTAGGTGTTTCAGCAGTCCATGAATTGTGAATATTTACGTTTTAACGTATTCGAAGACAACCCGATGAATAAAATCCATTCAGCGAAGCGTAAAATTTTAATCCTTCTCGGTATGTTAATGAGTTGGTGTACTTAGTTTCGAATACCCAGTTTTGAATCAAGATAATGCACTGCAAGGGCTTAAACATAATTGGTATAGGCAAAGGTATCATCTTCTAAAAGGCCAAAGGAGAGCAGGCTGTGGGTTACAGTATGCTATAAAAGGTCGACAACTTTTAGTTACGAGGCCAAAGGAGAGCAGGCTGTGGGTTACAGTATGCTATAAAAGGTCGACAACTTTTAGTTACGACTTGTGCTTCGCATATTTGATTGTTCTTTCCGTCACTAGTAAGGAGTTTGTGGGCATTGTCTGGTTGATATGTTATTGGTTTCACTGGTTTCTCCTGTCGCTATGTGACCTCACCCTTAGTCTACGTACTTGTTTATAGGCGAGATCATTGTACTGTACAGTCGGCCATCCTTGATAGAAATAACATATAACAATAGCCTGCTAAGAAGATGTGGACGTCGATTTCCATGTCTTAGGTTTGAGCCTGTTGATGTGTTTTGAGCAATAACCTTGTAGACGTGAGGACGATCACCCACCCGTCTTGACATCTCGATAAATCAGAATCAGTATCAGACTGGCATCAATCTGCCGTGTGAACGTGTCGACTCAGAACAGGGGCTACGATGATTCAAGGTGCCCCTTCACTCCCCACCCCCACCCTCATTCCGTAGTAATAATCTTAACAGCATGCAGGCAAATTTTGAAACTATTCGACCCATTATATATCACACGTCCTCCGTGTGTACCAGACGTTGAAGGGTAGAGTCAATAATGTCAATTTCCGGTCATCAAAAAAGAGCTGACATCTGAAAGTCTTTTTGATGATAGATTGAATTGACAAGACGAAAAGATAAGCGAAATGTGATTTATGGAAGCATTGTGTCGATTCTATTGTGCTTTACTTCAACAACACGCAACTTCCAAGTGGACGCTTCAAATAGCTCAACCTTGCAAAATAAACAGCCTTGTAAGTACGTAAGGCGGGGTGTGATTCTTATTTAAGGTTAGGCAGTAAAAACCACAGAGTGTTGTAGTAATACTTGAAAAAATTATAGTTTGAATATGAATAGGATTGAGGCATCAGTATCAAGTTACCAATAATCCAGACGGGAATATCTGCCATACGTAGCTGCATGTATATATAGACTGTAGAGGCATGGCTCCCAGCAATATCATAGGCTTCTGTTAGCTTATAATGCAGGCCTTGATGACTTTCTATGTGTTGGTCAACTGGTCGAGTGAATTTACTACCCGCCTTCTTTTTTTGTTATGATAGATAAAGTGGCGTTTTTCCCTCCGACGTTATTGTACGCCACGGTCAAGAACTTTACCGTTGGATTTGCCCTACAGGGTCTCCTTACTGGCATCAAGGCATCAACAACAGGCTTGGCCATGCTAGTGTAGGACAGTAGGTTCGTCAAGGTTAGAGTGATGTTATATAGAGCAACAGGAACGGAAAATGTAAGGTCCCTGACCGAGTCAAAACCATAGTCTGTAAAACTTGACGTCTGGTCCTTTTTCACATGGCAGTTAGTTTCAGAGGAGTGCTGACGAACGTTTTAGATATTGTATTGAGATTTTATTAAATAATGATAGTAATATGATTGTCTATTCATTGATTTTATGCGTCTGCATTATTAGTAAGACGAATAGCCTTGGTTGCTATGATTCTCTGTAGTATAGCTCCGCAAACTTTCATTGACTTCTGAAAAATATGATTTTCTCAAAGTGTGCTACAAGGATATAACAACTGATTATGAAGGAACCAGAGACGCCAAATTACTTTGGGGTAAGCAAACAATTACTGTGAAGGATATATAGGGCCTACTACTGTACATTAAGGTGCACCCCCCGAGACAGGCATACCATATATGTGCTTTGAGGTCTACTCAATTAGAAATTTACGCCCACGTATGGCATGAGGATACAATTTCGGTATAGGCGCGTGTGTCGCAAAGAGTTTGCAAACGCAACATTGACCAGTGTCCACGTGTCCATGATTGGGCTATCCAAGGCCTTATTCAGACCGAAAGTGGCCCAAAATGAGTCCAAAAGGGCATGGTGCATGTTTGACAAATATACAGGCCTACATGGAAAAGATAATGCCCAAACAAGGCCATTCATGGTGCGGCGCTTCACACCCAAGCCTTTACAACCCCACACGTGATCCAAATATAGGGACACGCTCGCATTTTTATGACTGGGCGGGGACAGTACCATCATACCAGAGTCAGATTGTAAGCGAGCTCGATCTGTTACCCCCCAAAGAAAGTCGAAATATCGCGATTATCATAACATACATTCTCAGTCTATGTATATGTCTCTCTTCAAGGCGGTAGTTATTGTAGCCATTGGGCGTGAAATATCATTTGATTACATTATTTGCCAAACATAATAATCGGTTATCACGGCTTCATTTTGCGTCTGAGTTAAGAAAATATATCCTTTAATAGATATTTGTCTACGTTTAATGTTGGTTCAACTTTCGAATCTCTCATTGATTCAAAGGCCTCTACAAACAAACCGCATTTTGATATTGTAGCGTATTATTATACGTATCATATTATGCCAATATGGATTATGATTACGCCAAACCTAATGTGTATGAGTTATGAGCCCAGATTTTGAATGGAGTCGTGATTAAAATCAAGTTTTTGGTCTGGCGAAATGAAATCAAAATGAATAGCTCCGTGACCTTAGAATCCCCTTTCCTTATTGCAACGAAACGAAAACGGTTAGTTGCTGAGAGAGAGAGAGAGTGAGAGAGAGAGAGAGAGAGAGAAAATGGGAGAGGGAGAGATTAATATTAAAGCCTCAGCAGATTCCAATCCGCGCAATGTTCAAATTTTGAAAGCAATGTTTATCTATTTCAGAAATTTCATATCGGCATCGGGTGCTTATGCATTGTAATCGGTGGAATTGCGATGAGTCCTTTGTTAAATCGTGGCTTCTTCTCTCCAACCGATCCTGGCCTTTATGCCGGAATTGTGGTAAGTATCGATTGACGAGGTCCATGGTCCGATTTTCGACCACGTCAAACCAAAGATTTTAAAATTGGTTCTATGCTTGGAAGTCAGTATCGAAGGATTGTTGAGGGCAATGGTAACAAGTCGGGCTATAAACCGGAAATATGGGGACCGAGTGTACTAAACATTGACGTGGTTTATGACCCTAGGTAGTTGAAAACGCCATAAATTCAAAGCCACAATTATACAGGTACACCCTGTCATCTTTATCTAATTCCTTTATCTTAATTGAATGCAAAGGAATCAATCATATTAGATATCTGTTTCATATTCCAAATTAATTTTTTCAGTTCGTTATTTTCGGCATTGCCTTACTTTATTTGACGGAAAGTTCAAAAGGACTTTATAAGGTTAGTATGTGGTATCTAACGCATTGAATTAGCCCGGGACTTCCGTGGCTCGATTCCCGACCGATGTAGACCAATACAGAGGGTGGGCTTATACACATCCCAACCCGCGATGTTTTACTTTTTCAGATTTTAGCGATTATTTTTGCCTCGATTTTTGTGGGCGGCTTAGCGGTGATAGCTGGACTTATGGAAATTCGTATTTTCCTGCAAACTCTCGATGTGTATGAAGAAATGCAAGTGGTACGTGTCTATAGTCTATGTACATCCCAGGATTATGTACTTTAGTAAACCTAGTGAAATTGTGGGCGTCTCTACGTGACTCACATAGGAAAATGCCAAGGCCTGCGCATTGAACGTTACGCGTTATGGCTCCCTAGGGGCATTACCTGGTCCGTGTATGAAATCGCCACACAACATGTGGCCCTTCACGCTTATATGGGTCATGCATGGCCTGAATTGGCCTGAATTGCCTCTGGAAAGGCTACATGTACCCTGGCCGATGTTGCGTTTTGACATCCTTAGCGTCAATACCGCTCACTCAAGACCACAATTAATCCATAGATATCCATGGCCTATTATTTTAGTAGGCCATGAGATATCTAATGTTTAGATTAGATATCTATAATAATTATTCAGACATTATACTTCATATTATTTTACAGATTATGGAGGGCCGCCTGGTTACATTTGAGCTGCAGACGCTGCTTGCATTCCACATCGTTTTGTGCATTTTAGATTTCGTGGAAACATTATTCTGCGTCGCCGTCATAGCTGTTACGTGGCGAAGTACCAAGAGAGGACATTTCGACTCGGCTTGACCTCGGGACACCTTCGCTATGACGACAATCGCCATGGGATGATCATTATGATGCAATCAGGACATCTTGATTTCGTGAAAGGAGTTTTATCTCACGAGGGCACATCAGCTGAAAATTGCAACGGGGAAAGCTCGGTGGAGCTCTACGATGCGGTTCCGATGAGGCCCTATTTCTGTAGAACATGCGCTGGGCCAGCCCCTTAGCAAAAGCCGCCAACCCCATCTCAATGAACTGTACTGCGACCTGGGGTGCATCGGGCAATTATTTGGCATACCCTTATAGTTACAGCTATATACGGGTTCATTTATAAGAAGCCTATTTCAGTGAAACATTAATGACGAAAATTTGAATAAATGATTTAGGCCTAGAACATTTTAGCGGTGTTTATGTTTTATAAAAACTGTCGATAGTGGTTTGAATCTTTTAAATCGCCTCCAAGTCGAGAAATGGAGGATCACATGATTTTTGCGTTTTCAGCAACTCCCAAGTCAGTTTCAATTAATTTTCCGAGTGGGTTAGACTGTCCGCCTTCTGATGGGAGGTTGCGGATTCGATTCCATACCGAGTCAAATCGAAGACTTTAGTATCCGTTCCTTTCTTGCTTGGCAGTCTGTATCGGGGAGGTGCGGAGAGCCGTAATTGTAATAGTGATCCTGGTTATAAACCGGAAGTATTGACACGTATACCGCGAGCATCGACCTAACGTACATGTCCTTAGTAGGTGAAAAACGCCATAAATTTAAAAAAAAAAAAATTAAAAAAAGGTAAGCAGAGTTTATGCGGTCTTTAGCAAAGGTCACAGTGTTTTAAGCAAGTTACGATCGTTGTTTTTAGCCTTGGGCGATCTAACGCTACAACGATAATATTTAGCGGAATTTTACATGCTAGCAAGCCGGTTCGGTTCGTCTCGCTGAAATTGCTGTTTTACTAAACCGTGACTTGCTTTAATAAGGCGACATTGGAAGTACCATAGTCTACACGTGCAGTATGATCTGTGTGTTGGCGTATGACCGATGCTAATATAAGATAGGATATACATATATAATGTGTTATACTTCGTTGCTTAAGTGCGTATGGGTACTTCAGAGCGAGTATAATTATGTTGTAGCAGAGCAAAGAGCAAAGGCGTAAAGCCAGATGCGCGGACATATGTTGTATGCTTTTCGGACACGCAACGAAAACAGGATTGCTTCATTAATCCTTTTCGTATGCGTTATCAACTTCTGTTTTGTTTTACTGCAAAGAAAATATCGAAACGGTGAGTTCTCGTAACTAATGTGCTGTCTCGTCGCCAGCTTAGAATTAGCCTACTGTTCTTAGGCAATTGCCGAAGACAGAATTTAGAACATCTGAGATGTGTATTTCAGATGTCTGTCACCAAAATGGAGACTCTGGATTTTCACGTCATCTTGACGCAACGTCACGCAACCGACCCAGATTTTTCATACAAGATCAAAATAAAGATTGGAATAAATCAAATTTAACACGAAACGAAACGATATCAACAATTTTGAATGACATTCAAGACAAAATCAATAAATTGGATAATCTACTTATTCGTGTAACGTCGAAATCAGCGGGAACTTTACGTTTTGCGTGCAAGGATATTACAAATTTCAAGAATGCTGAATATCCCGCACACCTCAGCGTTAGCGTTGAGGACGGACCTCACTCAAAGAAATTTGTCAAAATTTCCGACACTGAATCAACAGTGGTTGAGATCAAAACGGCAAGAATCACTTTAACCCCAAATAATGGCAATCTCACGCATTACGTTGAGGTGAATAATTTCCGCAAACATTTAATTGAAATTATCCATTTGGTAAAATTGAGGACTTTATACGGAATTCCGCGACTGCATGGAGTATGTTTAGCGATTTCGGTAGATAATACATTTCGACCACTGTCAAAAGATCACATAATTACGGACAAGGTGGAAGGAAGCAGTTTGCAGCTCTGGTAAGTATATATACCATTACGTTGGCTGAGTGGTATGAGTAGGATTATACACCTGTGGATTGGTTGGTCAATCTCTCTCTCTCTCTATATATATATATATATATCTCAGAATCTTCTTTAGGATATCCAATGAAACCTTATAATTTAGGTACATGATTTCTCATTGTAAAGTCGGAACTCCGCTTTGTTATTCTGCCAATTCTAAAAAATGCAGAAGACTGGAAACGTCTATGAGTTATTTGGCAGCTCACTACAATCGGTCCCAGGCAGCATTGACTGTGATGAAGAATATGGCGGTCATATTTGAACAGTTTTCAAATAACAGGTGAGGTCTAATAATCTGCCGCGTCTAGCGTGGAGGCGATTCAATCGACTCAGAACAGGGTTGGGATGCTTCAAGTCGACCCTCCGCATATGGCGCCTCGCTCCCAGTGCGGCATGCGAGTGTGGTGCAGAGGAGCAAACCGTAGACCATGTCGTTCCACTCATGTATTCTATATATACTGGTGGTCTGAAGAATCTATACAGTACAGTATACGAGGCCACGAAACAGTGTCTGCTTTGTGGCGTCCTTGACGTCTAGTCCGAAGAAATAAGACTACGTCAAACCAAAGAAGAGGAAGTGCAAGGGTTGAAAACTAATCCATGGTAGCCAATGGCCCGTGGCCTACTGAATTTAGTAGACCATGGGTAGCCTTATGAATGAGAGCTACTGATTGGACATTTTTTGTAGCTGCGAAGACCCAATCGGTGGGCCTGGCATTAGTCCCTATACCTTACTGATTTGAGTCACACCAACAGTGTCAAGCACAAGACTTTGAAAAAAAGAAGTCAATCAGTTGCTTTGATGTTTCCAGCTTATTCTTACACAATTTCGACCCATCGAAAATTTTTATTTGCAAAAATCTGGACGTAGAGATTGCTGACGCAACTGATGTAATATTTCTAAATAACGACATTGAAGGAAAATCTTTGAGGTATGTGTATGAAATCTGTAAATACGTGGATTAAATTTAACTTCCGTTATTTATATCTGTATTGCACTTAACCGGGTCCACAACAAAGTCCGTTTGTTAAGTCTCAAACATGGGTAAACGGGGACGGTTGCATGAGTGAGACAATCGGGCGAAAACAAATGCCAATTCAAAATGCTGAATATGATGGAGTATTGATCCGGGGCCGTGATGGCCGTGATCCGTGGCGATTGGGGAGCCGAAAGTTGAATAGGACGATCTACATCGGCCGTAGATTGGATAAGCAAGGCTATAGCAACATCATGCGTAATATAGGGGTATAAACATTGAGCTGTCGCGTACATCAGTTGTAATTAAGTACAGTAGACGAAAAGCCATAAATTCCAAACAACAACAAATCAAAAAATTCACGATACCCTCATTTTCAGACTATTGTCTGGGACTAACTGCAAGAATTCATCAGACTGTCCTGGCATAAAATGGTCAAAATCATCGGGGCATTATCAATATGCATACC
This sequence comes from Botrylloides violaceus, assembly GCA_030412335.1. Taxonomy (NCBI): domain Eukaryota; kingdom Metazoa; phylum Chordata; class Ascidiacea; order Stolidobranchia; family Styelidae; genus Botrylloides; species Botrylloides violaceus. The sequence goes on along the minus strand of JASFYC010000526.1, from coordinate 66,939 downwards.
GTTGCTCTGAAGTTCTTGGATATTGCGCGTTTGACAATTACTGCTGGGGAGTGGATTCATTGTCACATGTTTGTGTTTTCTGGCCTTGGTTGTTTAGCAGACTACACAGCGTTGTTTCAGCTTTTTGGTCACGGGATAAAGAATTTTTGAAACTTACAAGATGCGTCGCAAAATATTACCCAGAAGACAGATGCAACTGGACGTATCTGCGACAAAAATTATCGTGGTTTCTGGAACACGCTACGAGTGAATTGGTTGGCAGTTGAATATGCGTTCTAACCCAGGTTTACTTGTTATGCAACAATATCCGCCTGTGAAATGCTTAATTATTAAACTGTCATCATATTACCTGCATGGTCCGTTTGCTAGACGCCACGCGACCATTTTAGCACGACCAATTTATCTCACTTGGTGAATCATAGCCTGCTTTAAACAGTCTACTGACTGCCAAGCAGGGTTGTAACGGTGCCAATTGTAAAGTCTTTGGTTTGAAGCTATCGGGAATCAAGCTTGAGACCTCACAATCAGAAGGAAGGAAGGCTTATGTTCATATCATAAATAAACTCCCTGCCTTTCAGATCGACCTTTCATCCCCACCTCATCTATCCTCTCGTATTCGTCTGCTCACCATGCTTTTCGAGAACACACAACCTTGAACCAAGAAAAAATTAGTAATACCAATATATACGACAAAATTGAAACTATTCACGTCAACATATCATATAATTAGATGCGACATAGCACCAACAATGCAGGCGATTTCACACGGGACACAAAGTAGACAAGCATCAAGAACGTTCAACCTCGTTGCCTGTTTGGATTGAAAATTTTTGTTTCCCCGAAAGCATGTCTCCGAGTCATTACTCCAGCTTCCCACTCTTAGTCAGGGACTGATCCAGTCAGAAATTATAGGAGTGGGAGTGACGTCACAACATGATGGGCGTGTCCCGTCCATTTGACCCCACCCTCACTGGATTCACACCTGCCTTGAGTGGCCATATTTTAGACATGACGCCCGTGTGAGTGAGCATTGATTAAATTTCGCTCGGCAATTCGCAATTCTCTAAGACACTAATTTTAGAAGTAAATGCTTGTAAGAAAAGCTTGTATCGCCGACGATGAAACTTTCCAAACTGTTCTTGTATCTTTCTTTGAAGATTCTTTTGATCTCATCCATATCAACCTGCAAAGGCTTGCATTATAATAATTCACATATTCTTTGAAAAATGATGAAGCTGATGGCGGACGATCCAAATTGTAGGACATAGAATATGTCACCGCAGATTTAACCTCTTGTACAGTTTATATTGGAATATAATTCACAAGATTTTGGAGCTCCGCTCCTTCATCAGGTGAGGATAGATGAATGATAAATTGAGGTGAGGGTGGAGCCGCGGAGCTCCGAAAGCTTGTGAATAATATCCCAAATAAATTGGACTGAACGTTAAATCTGTGGTGAATAATTCTATATCTATTTCTATTTGGATCGTCCGCCATCGGCTCCACGATTTATAGAGGGACAGTGGACAGAAAAGTGTTGCACGGGTTACATAGGGCTAACCATGGCCACAAACACAAACCTCGCTTCGCGTCACAATAATCCTGGTTAAGCTGTTATCATCAGTTCCGAGACCTTTCATAGATCTGTACAACCTATGAGCGAAATATCCAGACGGACTGATGGTGTACTCAACGATGGCTTTCAGACCAGATTTCATATGTCCGTTGAAATATAACCGGATATCTTGATAAATATCTCGTTTCGACATCTGAAAATGAGCAAATGTTACAATCTGCCTAGCGATCGGAGACTATCCTGAGTGTATATAATCTAGATTCTAGATTCTTGGAGAATAGTTTCCTTGGTTTGTGATTCGAATCAACCGCTTCAAACATGAGACGTTAAAATACGTATCTGCAGATGTGGACCTGCCATAGGGATGGTGTCACGTATGGTACGAAGCTACTATTGTGCCCGACCTTTGGTGGCCCGTGTCTCGCTAAAGACATGCAAATGCAACATTGATGCATGTATGGTGTACACCTGGCCATGACCTCACCCACAGTGAGTGCAAAGAGGCATAGAGCCAGGTTAGACACAAGCCCCGGTATCGATGGAGAAGATTACTGAAGGATGAGCATCCCGACATTCTCGAGTATGATTTGAGGTTCAATCCTGCCTTAACCAGCAAGATCAGCAGCCTAGCCAGCCCGCCCATTCTGTAAATGAAATTCTCCTTACTTGCTGATAGAGTTCAAAGATCGCCCGCATGTAATAAAAATTCTTTTTGCTAAACATTTCAGTGAAAGCATAGTTTTGGATCGCTCCTCCTTTTCGTATCGCTCTCGCCAACGATTTCACGTCCGTGCGGAGCGTCTCCATTGGGACCAGATTAGATTCATCGCGAGATGGCTAAAAATAATTCATTCAAATAAATCGATGATAATCGCAATTCAACTGGTTACAGAGTTAAAGAGGCATCTGCGTGTCACATAAATATTAATGACATCAGCTATAATCTCACAAAAGCAGCTGAATCCACTGACGAAATAGTGAATGACTCACATGTTGTTTGTAACAAGGGGGTTGAACAAAATAACAAAAACATTGAATTGAAACTTACTTTGTGAGTTTTTTTGTGTGGCAATGGGTCATGCTTTTGTGTGGCAATGGGTCATGCGTGCAATGCAATACATGGAGCATGTAAAGGCCACGGGGCCATTTTAAGCGAGGCGCTCCATGCGCAAGATTTGGTAGTTCCGAAATTGACTGTGGTTGGCCGGTCTTTATAGTTAGTTTGACCCACTACACACCATTTCTGTTTTACTATAGCACTCTGTAGTGCGATCTTATAAATGAAACACACTTCGACAAGATTTTTGCGTGTTGAACTCACGCAGTTTTCACTTTTCAGCGAAATGGACAACCCCAAAAATTTGATTTGCGATGCAGCGACGTCATTGCGACCGCCGAGACAACTTTTAGGTAACGTCAATCTCGCGTAACGTCAGACGAGTTCGTTTTAACGTCGGTCGGTGGAATTTTTGAAAGTTGAAACTTCCTTCCGACTCGCGAAAGCGGTCGTAAGAAAGACGTTAATGGTATGGATTTCACAAAGTTACGGGGAAGTCCGTGGTTCGATTCTCGACCGTGTCAAACCAAGAAGTTGATTTTATCAGCCCCTGCTCTGCTTGACAGTCATTATCGTGGGAGTGCTGATGGCTGTAGTTGTGACAGTGAATCGAACCCGGGATCCTCTGAATCTTAAACCTCAATGCAACGCGAAGGTTGTTTTTCCGAATTTATGGCGTTTTCCACTACTACGGTCATTTACTCCCGGTCAATGCTTACAGTGCACGTGTCAATACTTCAAGTTTATACCCCGGATGATTACCAAAAACCTCTCGATACTGACTGGCAAGCAGAGAAAATGAACAGATACCAATTTTAAAGTCTTTGCTTTGACTCGGCCGGCAATCGAACTTGGAACCCTATAATCAAAAAGCGAACAGTCTAACTCGGTCAACTGAACGGTTTCAAGGCGTAGGTACATTTCATGTAATGAACTATTTGAACTCTGACCTCTGCTAACAAGAGCAGCATATCACAGAAATCGCCTCTCGTTTTTCTTCGTATTAAATCGTCTACATCATGATCATAAGTTTTGTGATAGACATCGCGGATTTCTTTGATCTGGCTGTTACTTCTTGATAGAAATATCTCGATCAAGGACTGAAAAAATGATATTTGATATTAAACGACAACATCGCACCTCTTGACACGTCCCCAACCGGCTTCAATTTGCCGCCGTATGGACGCGTTTTAATTGTCACAGAACAGAGGTGGCATGTTTCAGGCCGTCCCTTCACAAGTAAGGTCTTGCGAGTGTGGTGCAAAGGAACAAACCGCTGACCATACCATCCACGTCCATCCATTTCTGTACAATTTACAGTATAAGCCACTCTGTCTGAAGAACCCGGACCTAGTTTCAAGCCCGATTCGAATCCCGTCATTAAGTGAGTTCGTATACATAAACAGCTACGGAAATTGACCGAGTTTGTAATAACACGTTAACAAATTCAAGCGTTCACTAATATAATTGCAATCGATCGAGTGAGGTCAGACGAATTATTTTTGGCGTATACGAAACACGCTCTTTGTTGTAGTTTTTGAAAAACAATATTTTCAAAACGAAGCTTTTCTCGAGTGACAACAACCCACAGAACGTAGCATGTATATTGGGAGTATGCCATCGGTTTAAATTTGTCCAGGTACTCGTACCTGTCGGGGTGCCACTGAACAACGGTCCAAGAAGACCGCGAGCGGGCTTTGCGATACTAAACAGCGAACCCAGCGGACTCACGCACTATAGAAATCGTCGAAGAGTCGATTATATTAATATCTTATTACAAACTGTGCCATAGACTCCGTTGAAATATTTACGAGTTCCGCGAGTCTGCGGTCCGCCGTTTAGTATCGGTAATTCCGAGTGGTCCGTGATCTCTTTGGTCCTCCATTTAGTATTACGCGTATACGTGTCAGGCACTTAAAGTATGTAGCGACAGCAAACACATCTAATCGAGCTGAAACTGAAAATGTATTTGGTTTCCGTGGGCTCAACCCGATTACAAGACTTCCCGTATTCCCATATTCACAAAAATCGAAACAGTCGACTTATAAATGCATTCTATGCCCGCAACCATGGCGGAGAGCACAGCAGAGGTAATACAGTATTTCAGAAATACAGTGAAGACATTAACGAATTCCTTACGGAGCTATGCTCTATAACAATTTACGATACGGTCGCTCTGCGGGTCAAACCGAATCAAGAATAGCACGCGCTTTATTACGAGCCGTTTTATAATGTATACAATTACGTCTTATGACGTCGGCTACGTAATTATACCAACAACATTTACACGATACAATGATTTTGGCATTAAAACATGTACGCGTCAAAAGTAGCCATATAGACTCATATAATGTTTTTACGCACAAAAGAGCTGAATATTGCAGTCTATTACCGCATGGAATGCTCTCTAAAACAATTAAATTTAGAAAATGCGGGTTCTGATGAATGTCATGAGAATAGGTTTAAGCGCCATTACTTCGTTGAAAATATCTGACAATTTTCTTTTACAGTATAATTCAAATAATTCTAATTCTAACGTACTGCATGTTATTGTTTTGAACTGATGGCGTTTTCAACCACGGGTCATACACGCTACGCTAGGTCTGGGAATATTGGTTAACCCACCTTTTCGTCTGTTCCGAATTCATCAAGCGCAGCGTGTATGCTCCAAACGTCGTATTGTATAGGTGACATAAAGCTCGCACGAAGTACTCGTTGAAAATCAAAGTGTGTGTAAACTTTTAAGTCAACGTGGAGATCCTAAAAGAACATAACTGTATCTGTGATGCTTTGCATGGGAATGTCTAAATTTGTAAAGTCTCCACTCACTCTTCCTTGCTTTTCTCTGTACTTTTTAGCAATTTCTAATCGTTGTGAACGCGTTCTTGAAGCCACAACTTCCACAATAGCACGATTATCGCCACCTATCCGAAAATCAGATGTATTACAAACATTTGGAGGCAATACCGACATATTGTGCAATCAACCTTATATCAAGCCTTCATTGTCAGTGAACTTATAAGGCTACGGTATCAAGTCCCCACAACCCAGTCAGAAAAATGCAAACGTCCCTACGTGGCCCGCGTGTGGGGTTGCTAAGGCTTGCACATGAAACGCCACGCGTTAGACGCCCACACATGGCCTTGTTAGGGAAATATCTGACCCAAGCACATCTTTGCCAAAGATTGCCCATGCCGTATCGCACTCACGTGGGCCAGTTCTGGCCTGAGTAAGGCCGTAAATACCCCCAAACACGGCAACGTGTACACGGGCCAATGTTGCATTTACATTCCCTTTTACCACACACGGACCACCACAGGCCATGCGAAATTGCAGCCTCGCGCCATACGTCGATTTCTGATTGGGAATCTCGCGATAACATTTCCTTCACATTATTAAAGCCAGCCTATGTATTGTGGTCATACTTATTTTCGCATAGCACATGTATATGTGATTCGAATAACGCTGATATAGACCACATCAAGTATTTTTACACCATAGTACATGAAATATACTCCCGCTTGCTATTGTATTGATAGAAATCATGATGTTACACATCATATTAGGCAGAGACGAACTCTGTTGCTGTGTAGCAACACGTAACATGCTACCGTTGGGTAGATTCCTAACATATTGATTCCGTGCTTACCACATTTTTCGATACGTAAAGAGAAATATATCTTGAATTATCTTACCGATATGTTTTAAATTTTCCACGAATACTTGTACATCTTTGTCGACGTCGAAACCTTTTCTATCCGTTTGATTGACATCCATCTGTTCAGTAGACATAGTTGCTAGTGTACGTTTAGTGTGAATGTTACTGGAACTAATCGTACAAGCATTTATGTATCTTATAGCAAAAAGAGAGAAAAAGGCGTCAGATTAGATTAAGCTGAGAGAATAGCGGAGGCTAAATATTTATAGGTGACGAGAGTAATGCTATCTGCATCTCAACACACAAGTGTTTATATGGATGTTGTAGGTATTGCTGTTATGTGAAAGTACTGTATGTGGAGTGCCTAAGGCGTGTGGAATTAACTCTAGAACGCAACCCAATTGCGCCCTTTAAACCAGAAATATTGATCTACAGTACAATTGCTACTTTTCTGTCACACCAATCGATAGCTGACTAATCTATATATGGCATATTTCCCGATCAGTCGTGGCTACGAGAAGCAGTACCTCAGTCGTGGGTGATGACCGCTCAACCGTGTTACCGTGATCGCATCGGTGTTTTAAGGTGCGGCGAAATGCACTATCTTATGATACCTTCGCAAATCTTTTTCTAAGCAAACTCTGTTATGCAAGACTTGTTAAGATTTAGATAGTGATTGGTTACGGTACCTGATGACGTACATCACATGACTGCCTGCCTGCATTACTGATGAAAATTCTAATCAGTACACGCATAAGTTATAACCTGCCTTGATGCGCTCGCGCTGTTCCAATGAGGAGCTGATGACAAGCATAATTAAAACGATTTCCTGAGTATGGTGCTCTTCCCAGACTTATATGAATGCTTTTGCTTTGAATTTATCACTTTGAACAAACCACTAAGCAACAGACTCTGCGTACGATATCAAGGCACTTACGGAGCTTTTACGGAGATACAAAACAAACCCAAAACCGCGGTCTTACACCGGGCAAAATCGAAGAGCTGCAAACAGCTGGGACTACATTTATCGAGCCATGGCCTACTTTGTCTATTACAAGCCATAACGACTCCGTTTATAAAAAAAAAAAACACTTGGCTTCAAGATTCTTGCTTGTTGACTGACTTTGAAATTTGTGCTGCAACCGGGTATAATATGATGCCACATCAAAATTAACGTTACGCTCCATTGAAAGGAGAAAATGTCAACTGTAGCCAAAGAGCTTCCTTATAAAACTTTTCCTGGAACAAGAATATGCAACTGACTGCGTTGAACTACGCTGGACTGTTATTAGCGATCTCAAAGTCATAAGCCAATGGAATGGGATAGTACTGCCTTGATTAGTTTGATTGATACATCGATTACTCTCGCAGTCTTATTAGCTACGCAGTAACCCCTGATTGTTGTTGTTTTAGCATAACTACTGAGGTCAGACACGCCAAGTTATAAATAACAATACCAGATGCGTTCCGGTTTCAGATAGACAACTTTAGGCATTTCCCTGATGTACTGACTCACAAGCAAAAAGTCCTCGGTTCGACCAAGTCGGAAATCGAACCCGAGATCTCCCGATCAGTAGGTGGCGAGTCTACCCACCATTCATTCAATACATGAATCAGCAGCTGCAGTCTCTCAAAAGATGCGAAGTCACGATTTTCGCATTAGCTTCAGTTTTGCTTGAGTATTTCACCTACGACGCCAGTTGAAGTGAAAAGGCGAATGAATCAGAACAGGCGGACTCGGACAGTAAATGCACAAAATCAGCGGACTGCTCGATCTCAGAAAATGCGCAACCAAGATTTTCGGCTCAGGTCTTGAATATTTTACCTACGAAACGAATGATACATCCTTGAATCATTGATACAAATTGTAGATTGTCACACGCGAAAGTGGATTCACGTATTTTCCCACAGAACGTTTAATCGCTTCCTGTATAACCTCGGCAATCGTGATCATCAACAACTAACGATGATATTTTACCTGCCACGATTTGAAAACACAGCCAACACAGATACTACAATAACTCGGTAAATTATGAACAAATTTTAACAGACGGTGACGATCATAGTTGGCCCGATGGTCAGCTGTTATCGTAAAGAAGATCAGCCGCAAATTTACGCTCTCTCTAAGTCACACGATCCTGCCTGCTCTCAGATATCCCAAAGCCATTACTCTATTGAAACAATTCAGAGGGTGGTGCCGAGGCAAACAAACCGAGGCATATAGCATATTGACCGATATAGGCTAAACGTCGACCTATACTCACATCGACGGTGAGCACGTTTTGCACAGTCGTGCTGATAGTCATTGTTGCTTCCGCACACAACTGTGATATAGCTTTATTGTTGTACCTCCCGCTTGAATTTTAATGTGTCGGCCCATAGCACATTATAAATATCTAGTATCATTTTAGGCCTCCCTTTCTTGATTTTACTGTAAGACTGTTAAGGCATCTCTACCCTTTTTTGAACAGTCAAATCGTAACGTCATGTTTTTATAGTTTACGATACGTCATGCTCGTTCGTTTTACTGAAAATAAAGTAACAAGGGCAACCACAAGACATCCCGTAACAAATTTTGAGTATACACCTTGAAAGCTTAACAAATCTGCGATTACGCTGAGAATATTCTAAATCGTCGGAATAAAGAAGTTCAAATCGCTATATACTGTATATTGATCCGACATGGGCATCTAGACTGTCTAGTTTTCATGACCCTCACATCCGCAATACGTCAAGATAATGCCACAAGATGTTAAAATATGCAACAACCGAGCAGTGATAGTGATGGGTACGTACTACGTACTATCTATCTATCACCTCAGATCTCCTGATAATTCAAGCTAATCTACTGTTACTACCCTCAACATTGCTTGCCTTTTGTGATTGAAACACCCATACCGAGAATCTGAATGAGCAGTAATACCTCCAAAATTTACACTAAATTGCTAAGCAAATGCACAGAGCAAACGCAACTGGCACATTGTAAATTTCAAACACAAACGTACTTCAACATTGCTTGTCTTAGCGATTCAAACAGTCCTACCTAGCATTTATATGCAAAATGATGCATCCAACATCAACACTAAATTGCAGACCGAATGCAAACAGCAAACGAAACTGGCGCCATACACAAGCTCAATTCAACTAATTGAGAATCGCCAAGCAACGTAATGCCTCCAACATTTAACACTAAATTGCAGACTAATTGCAAACGCAACTAGCGCCTTACAAATTCGAACATCGCTACTATACCTATCGGGAGGTTGCATGCAAAATAATGCTTTCAGCATTAACACTAAATTGCAGACCGAATGTTACATCAACTTTTCAATCTCGTATAGCAGTATCAAATATTCTGAAAGTGTCAAAATAGGAAGGCTGTAGGAGGTGATCGAAAGTGTAAACAGCCGGAGGCAATCCACCTTCTAGCTTCTACATTTCTGTACCATTACATTTAAAGCTTTAAGATCGATTAAACTTATAAAGTCTCCGCAAAACCACGTATCGAATGGAATTTAAATACAGCATCATCAAATCATTTGATAGACTGCCAACTAATAAAGCCTTCATGTTTTTATTCCTGCAGTATAACAGCAATGTCAATCTGAATTACTACAAGCTTCTACAACTGAGTTGACCCTTGTTTCAACTACACAACAGCAATAAAATGTATTTCATTTCATATATTTTTCATTAAGGTGCAATGAAAGCATATCATTTGATATTCGCTGACAGTAATACTGTAGCCGCAAGAACACGTACCACGGGCTCTTGGGTACACACACTACACTGGAGGCCGTGGCCACGACAGGCTTACTAAAGTATATTCACGACGCGTTAGTTTCAGTCTTTTAAAGCTTGTTTCTTGCTTGCAAATTGCTTCAACGATAAAACTGACGGTTGCAAATAGTTTCCTCTTTAGTAAACAAGCCTAATAACAGTCCTAATAAACAACGAATCGGTACAAAACGTAGCTCAGAGATACAAATACATTAAAAAGCACCCGGCAAACAAATTCGGCGGTCATACAATCGCTCCCTGTGCCACTCAAGCCCACAGCATCGGTCAGTTCAGAATGGCGCATCCCACGAGGAACGATTGATTTTATAGCAGCAATCAACGAGGGTCAAGGATTGGACAACGCATCCACAGGAGACATCATCGTCATCCACACGTCCCGCCGTTACAAGTCGGTGATAGAAAAGTGCATTTACTAATACCAAGTAAGGATATCCCATGTTTTACTCATCTTCACCTGATGAAGAAGCGGAGGACCGAAAAAATAATTCTAAAATTTGGGAGACCGGTGCTAGCCACAGATCTTGAAGTTGTCCACAAATAACAAACCACAAATACACAGCAGCCACTGCTTGGTGGCTTCGCCCAGGTTCTTCAGGCTATAACGTGCTCTTGACCGCGTTCTCAATGTCCGCGGACTGCTGAATAAGGCGAACTGAGACTAACTGCCGGTACCGACTTTAATATAAAATATCAAATAAAAACTATGCAGTTCGACAAGGTGTTGCTCGCTCGACAGATCAAACAGAATGATTAAACCTCTACAACACACGCCAGGTCTATACTTCGGCGCAAAGGTGTAGTGGTCTTCATTGGTTGCACCGAAGTATAATTACTGAGTAATAATCATTAGAAGTTTGTTCGCTACAACACTATTCACTTTATTAGGAGGCTTAGACATTTCACAGGTATGGATAATAAGGGGTCTGCGGTTTAAACTTGATGAGTTGAAACGCTTCGAATCGTTAAAGATTGCAATAACAAAGATTATATCGATCTGACTAATATCTATTCATTCATGTACATAATCAATCTGAATAATAAGCGTGATTTGATCAGCAACCCAAATTAACAACAATAACAGCGTCAGAATAGAAAGCTATAGCTCGCAACTCCCAGCCTACTTTTGGATTCATGAAGTTTTTCAACTACTACGGTCATACGCGACAGGACATGAACAGCAATAACAGAACGATATCCTCATGTATATAGGTCTACTGCATGAAGGTTCAGCCGTCTTCCTGCGCGCAAATCTGACTCAACAAAGAAATTTTGAACTATTACTGATTGGCAATTGTTACCGAACAGGAAGCGCGTCATAATTATGATATCTGCATCAAAGCTACACAAAGTTTTGCATCATTCCATATCGACTCATTCAACATCTCACCTATATTCTCTCACTCGATAAAATCAAATAAAATCGATATCTGTTAATAGGATTGGGAAGATTCATAAGTGTCCGAAAGACGCCGTATTGACATCTTTGCTGATGTAATCACGCTAAGATTATTAGTCAGATTGATTATGTACATGAATTAGATAGATATTAAGAATATCGATTTAGTCTTTGTTACTGGAATTTTTAACGATTCGAGTACGCGAAGCGTTTCAACTAATCAGATTTGAAACCGCAAACCATGTCATCCATATACCTAGGCCTATAAGCCACCTAATTAAGTGACTGGTCTGAAGAAACTGGACGAAGCCACCAAGAAGTGGCTGCTGTGTGGCTCCCATGACGTATAGATAGAAGGAAGGAAAAGCCAAACGAAAAAAAGACTAGAAAGCAAATGCGCTTACGCTGTTTTGCAAAAACATGCAACTTCCTCGATGGTTCCGCCCCCAAATATGAAATATCCCTTAATATAAAACACAGTGCCATCAGTTTAACTAAACCACGGAGACACCAAGTAAGCGCACGTTGTGAGCTTTGATTGGTAATTTCGCACGATTCTAAGCGGACGACCGGGCTGGCGGCGCGGAGTCGTCAATTTAGCTACCGTGTACCGTGTAACGTTTATGTACGTAAAGGTTGTCAACGAACTCCAGCGACAGTGTACTCGATTTGACGCAACACATGAGTATAGGATTGCTCATATTAAAGGGTCTAAGAACAATATGTGAGGCAATCGGATGGGCGAGCCCCTCCCACCAATGTAACGGCGCAATGTGACCATATGGTCGAGACAATCCTTACTGAATGTACAATGTACTGACGGTATAAGCAACATGCCAATACACTAGAGACTCATAACGACACCACAGCAAAACTAAATGAGCTGTCTCGCGTTATACACTGTAGATACAGCAGTATATAGTGAACCGTACAAATCCCTAGTAATCTAGCCTCAAAATGAAGCCCCATTGTCTAAACAAGACCATCACAAAACAAGCGACACTATCTGATCCCATGATATAACGGTAGCTTGGGCCTATATATACGCCTAATTACGCACAGACTATGGCTTGTAAAACTGAAGAAAGTATACTTGCTCTGAATCTATAGCGCCCTTGTAAAAACCACTAAACCTCAACCATGACCTACTTTACTGTCTAAAGTAGGCCATGCCTCAACCAACCAACAATGCTCGCCGCCCAACAATCAACAGTGTAACTGACGAGACGAGAGTGGAACACGCGCGAGTCTTGCGCGCGGTAATAAAGCTTCGTTCACACGAATCAACGACGCGCCTGTATCTTTTATTATCAGTAATCAAGCAATCAGGGACATCAGCCATCGTTGTTTTGAATTTATGGCGTTTACACCAACTGACACACACTACTTGTACGCGATATCAATATCTCCGGTTTATAGACCTCATCACTACAAGAAGGGCTACGAGTTACTGTCTTAACTCGGTCGTGAACTGAACTCAAAGGCATACAGTCAAACCACTTGAACTGAACGGGTTTTAGATAACATATCGCTTATATACATAGGCCTTCTAATCCTATTGTTGATTTGGCATGAGGGCAAATGAAACATGGTACTATACTGTTGGATGACGAATGCTCGGAATTTCCCACCTGATGTATATTTCACAAGTTTGAAGATACGTTTCTCTCAATATCACAACTGCATCACACAGCAATTCCAACAATTCCAAAAGATTGCACTTCCGTTACGTCACTCTGGTGATGATCCAACAGTAATGACGTCAACGTATCGGTTCGAAATGGCAACTTTCGATATCAAAAGTCGAAGTTAACGATATTGCCAGTTAGTGATCACCGACACATCAATACCGTTCGATTTAATAGCTTAAATATTAATGTGTATATGGCCTAAATGTTCAGAAATTCCACGATCCAAGTCAATATTTAAAGTGTATGCGAAGTAAACAGTCCTACTAATGAAAAGTATTTGGTACGACCGAGCTGTTTAGAGTAGAATTGTAAACTTTGGTATCTGTAGAAGTTCTGAAGGCCAGTATATCTGGATTACTGACTTAATCAATTAAATCGCGGTCGTTTGATACTGTTACGTTGAATTTATGACGTTCGCAACAACTTAGATCATGTACGCCCGGTCAATACTTGGTGCGTAATCCTGATGAATCGAACTAAAAGCTCGGATCGCTGTCTCCACCACAGCCCTCCATACTCCCCACGATATTGCCTGCCAAACAAAGTGTAGAACTGCTACCAATTTGAAGTATTTTTTAAAGTCCCCATAAAAAGTTGCTGGTCGTAGACCGCAGACCCGGCATTTACTTGCCTTATCAGTGGGTCTTATGTTCTTTTGTTGGTATGAAGAACCAAGACAAGGCCACCAAACAATAGCTGATTTGCGATTGCCCTGACATCTAGTCAGACGAAATTACAACGATGCCAAATGAAAGAAAAAGATCAGCGGGCTTGGTTGCACTCAAACAAACGCGAGTGATATGCATTGTCACAGCCACCTGCATCGAGAAAACTTTGAACTTTAATTATAAAAGCGTGCAATTTATTCTCCAAACAGTTATATATACAGTATATACAGTTTTACACCTGATGACCATGCAACATAAAAAAGAAATTCACAGTTTGATCAAAGACAACAATGTCTTTTGAAGTCGTTTATTCGTGGCTTTTTGGACGAATGATTCCAACGGTAGATCGTACTCTTCCCAGAAAGCAATCTTGATATCTTGCATGTCAATCTGGAAGAATTTACTACAGTTTGAGGATGAAGTGTAAGCCATTCAGCTTCCAGGTGACTAAGCATCAAAGACCTCCAAGACTGAAATCAAGACGCCAGTTTGCGTCTGCGGGACTCTCTCTCCTGAACACCTACAGAATACTGTGGATGGCGAACAGTGCAGGGAGATCAGAGTGGGAAGAGAAGAACAAGCAACTCCAACTCTACTTCGCCACCTCTGACACCTGGCAACCGTGTTAAATCTACGGCGTCTGCCATAGCGACGTCTCCATCGACTCCGATGAGTGTTTGTCGCCTTAGAATGAACGCGGATAGGAACCAGATTAAAACCAAGCACACCTTATGATAACTTTTAGATCCCGTTAACGTACAGCAAGGTTAATTGTGTATCTCTTTCGATATCCTACCTCACTACGTGACACTATTAACCACGTTAACTGGTCATAGTCTGTTGAAGACTTCTTGATGCAGCCATGCAATCTCCTGGCGTAATGAAGCGATAAATTTCTTGCCATGTCTACGATGGTCACGAGTGCATCGCAGAAGTTCGTTTCACCAAAAGTCTTCAAGATCGATATTGAAATACCATCTTTCCAATTCTTTAAAACGAGGGTTGTAAGGATTATTGCAAAATTTATAAAAACACATATATTCAGGCCAGCAACCAGGGGAGGGAACAGGGGCATTCCCCCTCTGAAATTCTAGAATCACGTGATCGTAAGATATCTTGAATTTCATGTATCTTTTAATCATAGTTTTAACGCATAGATCACAAAAAGCTGGTGCTGCAAACCTCAGTATGCATTATTAAAATTCATTTTTGAAAATGTTGATCCAAAGTATGATGTGATATATGTGACGTCACATAGAGTGATGTCATTATGACCCTCAAAAATCAAAATCTGGTTGCGGGCTCATCTATCGTGTCCAAATTACCAAATAGTGGAGCCGGTGGGAATCATTTGATATAAATAAAAACATATTAATGAGTTGTATGCCCAACGAAAGTTCCCCGAGGTTTTAGTTTATGATCCCTACTTGTACAAATCTACTACCCACTCACTTTCAGGTATTCTTCAAACACCAATTTCAAATCATCCAGACTTGTTATTGAGAATATATCTGTGACAATAAAGCGAGCTTCTTCTCGTGAAAGGTTCTCCAAAGCGTTGTGAAGAACTTTAGCTGTCGCGGCCACGTCAGGCTTGACATAGGCCTCCTACATAAATATGAAATTGGTCAGTTTGGGCAGGTTTGGTTAAAACATGACAGCATTTTATGGATTACGTGTTGCTCATATTAGTAAAAGTTAGGGTTCTCTTACATTTTTGAGGATGGAGGTGTACAGATCCAAGAAGCTGCCGTTAAGATATGGTGCCATGTCTTCCTCGAGGCTGATATCATATAGATCTTTGTATAAGACTTTGATAAAATGAATTTCTCTTGGGTCGCTTGTCTTTAGGATTTCAATGATCTGGATAATTTTGATTTGAAAATAAAATGCCATTTCTTAGCAATCCCAAATTCTTGCCCACATTAAATTATCAAGAAAAGCTTAGAATTTGAAATTGAATGGGAGCCAAAAATTTATTCCTACCGAAGGGCTCAAAGTTTTCGCTGAGAGACCAGGCCTCTGAAAAGGGCCACAACAGCAGATCCTAGTTCGTATGTCTGTTAACCAGTAAGAGTCCTGGACAGACACCGATTTTCAAGTGCGCAAAAAACAAACTTGGGGATGACTCAAAAAAATATTTTTTTGTGCCCTGGCGTTTAAAATTTCTCGGACAGGCACTTCACTCGTAATTACGATTATCGCGTGGTAAACGAGCATACCCTGACGTATTCATTTGTTTTCCGCAATGCTTTATAGATGTTCCTCGCGTCGGTTTCTTCTGAAGGTTGGAGCAAAGTCACCAGCGCTTTACTAAATCGTGTTGATTTTATCTTCCGTTTAATGTCGCCAAAGAGTGTCTGAAGGAATTAGTAACTTTTCATCGAGTGTATCGAGCGATCGGTGCGTCCGCAGTAAAAACGAGAGACGCTCAACTTTACGCTGGTCACAATAAGCGCTAATAAGAACAAACAAATATTTACGCTCAGTGTGAACAAGGTTTCCGATTTCTGACCGAATCAAACCAAAGACATTAAATTGCTGCCCAGCTGCAGTTCAACGTCTGCTTGGCAGTTTGTATCGGTGGAGTGTGGGTGTGGTTGTAATAGTGATCCGGGCGATACACCGAGAGCGAGGTGTACATGACCTACGCCAAAAAATTAAAACCACGCGGACTCACCGATCCATTCGCATTCTCATAGAGAGAGGCAATCTCCATTCGTTGGGCCATTGATCGTGATGTCACTAGTTCGATGGCGTTTGTTGGATCAGATTCTACAAAACATTTCAAAAGATATTTCATAGAGATATAAATCAGTTATTAAATGCAGGCGAAATGACATTGCTTCTGAAAATGGCTAATAACAACATGCATTGTTTAGAGTCTAGACTGGACTCATTTTTACAAATCGCGTCGGGACGTGCAACGGATCGTGATAGAAACGTTATGTTTCGTTTTTATGCACTTTTTTTTAATAACACGAACATGAGCTCTTATCGATACGTTTGGTCACATTTGTTTAGAGGTGGATTTTGCGTCGCGTTGCATTATTGACCGAATGCAGCATGATCAAAGAATTCTTAACAGTGCAACAGCCGATGCTCCTAGACGGACTTAGCAAACTTAACTGTAATATATTGACGAGCAAGCGTTAGTTTCATGATGTCAATTATTACAAAATGAGTGCTTAGAGACTACCTCAGCTCCCTCCGCCCTTTCAAGAGTCAGAATAGAACCGTGTAGGCCCATTAGGCACCGATGTGGCCATCTAAATCACGCCACATCCCACGACCTACCACTGCACACACGAAGCCGGTTGATTAATAGGCTTTTGATATTAAAGAATATTTCGTTATTAAGCCTACGATATCTGCATTGTCTAAATAGGCTTACGTTAAATATCGAAATGCACTTACTTATAGATTCATAAAGTCGTTGAGCATCTGATTCCGGGTCATATTTCGTCGGAATTTTGACTGTACCGCGGTAGTCTCCTGTGGGTTTGAATCTTCTACTAGACATTTTTTTAAATCTTTAGAATTACAGCAAGATCCTTCCCGTCGTTGTAAAGCTTTGTAGCGAGTTTCAACAGTTTGCACGTACTACCGTAAAGTTAAAAAGACGAACCGTTATATATGAATAAGACGCTTACGTGAAGTAATGCAGCGAGAGAAAAACAATTGCCAAAGCGCGTTTGGCAAGCCTGCAACACGCCATCTTCCTCAATAGCTATTTCTCTTACGTAAACTCAATCAATTATAATATGTTTTAGGTATTTGCTGCACGAAAAACTCGTCGGAACACGTAAATTGATGTGCAGCCAAAAGTTGATTTGTGCAAATTCGGACTCCGGGTTAATTATATTTAAAATCTCAATGGTTATGATAAGTTTAATTGCCTAAAGTTACGTCCGCGACGTTCGGTAAATCAAGGGCACCAAGGTCATCAGTAACAGGTTTATTCGTGCGAACTCATTGAAGTTCTTCCTCCGAAATATTTGCTTGGTGTGTTATTGATCGCTAGGTGCCAAACATTTATATAAAAAAAATTCAATTCTTACTGCTGATATTTGTGTCGTGATAGTTACTACGTTCCCTGGCGGAAGAAATTCGAGCGTCCTGATGTGGCTCAGATGTGGAATCGCAAAGGCAGGCACGTATAGTACTCTGTGTGTCTGTGCGGTGAAACACAACATGTTATAGTCCCCTATCGTGGGCACTTTCTTCTCATATTGACTCTGTACATACCGGTACCACATTTTTCGATTTGCAAAAACAGAAATCAATCTTGTGCTAAATATTGTAGGTAAGGGCTCCTCGCACGTATGTAACTGGCACACGTGGTCCATTACCTTTATTTTCACCTACGTTGCCTAGTATGGCTCCTACTGTAAACTTCTACGCTCTAAAGACCACCCATGTATTCAATTTCCAAAGTCGTATATAAAAAGTCGTATCAGTAACGGCATATCCTTGCTGGTCGTCCGCCAATGAAGGAGAGCCGGCAGTCACATTTAATTATAGGCAAATTGTGTAATCAGATACTCGCCAGCTACACGCTAGTTGCTGTACTGCCGACAGGCATAAGATCCGATGTGAAAATTCAAAAAGTGGCTATATACTCTCGTTTTGTTTCACAACATCGAAAGCATAGTTCAAGTGGGTGCAGCAGAAAACACATTAAGTAATTTAGCGATAGGTATTGTACATTGTACTGGATATTGTGTACTACCAATCGTCGTAAGAAAGACGTCAATTTGTCGTACTTCCGCCAAAAGTGTATTTCGTCGTTAAGTAGGCCTACGTTAGCATACAAATGAAGACTATGCACCAAGTATTACAAAGTGTCATTAACTGTGCCTTCTTGAGAATATCCGCCCGTGGCTCTTAAACTAACGTCACAGCCTTTGATATGCTGGGAATTGAATAGAGAAGATTTACATTGGTTGCAAAGTCATGGAAAACTTCGACCAACCCACGTCTTAGTCTCATCAGGAAGTCGTGTGCATTCTTACCATGGTTACGTGTTAAGTAGCCTACTGTATATCCTGTAAGTCACAAAGCATGATGTGTCAGCGTGGTAATCGCACAATAGAACTCAAGACCAGAGCTTACAAGAAACTCATCGACGCTTCGGGAGTTTACGAATCCCTATAAATGCAATCTTAATTGATCTCATACTTGAAACAATCATCGGAAAATGACATAGACTGGGTATTTCCATACTTCTTTATTAATCCCTGACATAGGCCTACATTTGCAGCATCCAATATTTGGAAATTATGCAAGGTTTAAGGATCTTTCTGATCGTAAACTCTAACACGGCTGAGCTTCCAGCGCTCCCTCACAACGTTACAAGCACCAGCATGGTGAATGGTGTAACAATTATCCTAATCCATTTCACTCAACCAAATGGTCTGTAAATTAGTGAAAAGACTATCCCTAATCCCATTCGCAATACAATCGCAGGTCTACATGATAAATGCTGTGGTAACTTAGTAGCTCAATCAAATAAAAGTCTCACGATGTTGTATTTTTGCATGTCAACAAAATAGCCTAATAATGGACGTACTAAATCAGTGCTCATTTCGAGGAAAGTTGCACCTATTTAGACATATAAAAATGATGGTTTAAACGAGATTTGTTGTTACGTTTCTTGCCAGAAATATGTATTATTGCGAATTGATAGACCTATCATCGACTATTCGCGCTACAAGAGCTTGAGCAACCTGTTTAGTGTATATTCCACGAATCTGGACTATAACAGCCAACGTATACACGTCTCCGGCCCTCATCCAAAGAAAATATTGAACACATGGTTTCGAAAGCCATTTCGTCATACAGTGTTTACTTTGAAGGCTTCCTCGTATTGAGATTCCGCGATTTGTTTTGATATTCCCCGCAATGATTCTTAAACTGGGACAGGCCAGAAATTTTGTGGGACCACGAAACTAGAGATTTGTTTCAAGGCCGGTACGATAATCGTCCCTGTCGTCTGACTGATGGCCGATATCGATAATCGAAAATTCATGAATACCGCGGTCTCGATAATCCGTCGATTATCAATTTGACTCATTGATTTGACAAATAACGGCCGATACTGCGTTTAAGGCTCAAGGCCACGAGCAATTGTAGCTTCTTGCAATCCGTGGGTGGAGCAAAAATATCTGACCGGGAGAAGAAAGAATCGCGCCATACGTAGGCCGAGTGTAAAGTTCCGACATATAGGGTCAGTTTTTGGCGACACTTGTATTTCCGCAGCGACGTTACAGAGGAGAATTTTTACAGTAAAAAATCGCGCTGCACTCCTTGCGTAAAATGTTTTGTCTGGCGACGAATGATAAATCACCTGGTTTCAATGGGCTCTGCTTTCGCGTTGTCATATATACACAAATACTGTGGTTGGTTACTTTCGACGTTCAATCACACGATTGATTGCGATGACGTGATTGTACAAATGTAAACGATCCGACATGAGAAATAACGTCGTGATTGTTACGTTTTCGCAACGACACACGAAATACATGAAACGAAAGCAATGGAGAAGTGAATTTATGCTGACTCGCTGCTAACTATTCACACATATACTAAAGAGAAGTTGTGTGTTTTCTGTTGAGTTTATGGCGGTTTCAACAACTTAGGTACTGTGCGTCACATCAATGCTTCAAGTACACGATATTTCCTGCTTATAGCCGAGGCTATAGAGGAGGGACAAAGTCTTTGGATGGACTCGGTCTTGAATCAAACCTGAAACTTCTCGATTAAGGATGAGATGGACAGTCACCACTATAAGTCCACAGAGCGAGTTCATTCGCGATAAGTAGTGATCACTGATCGCTCTCCTTCCTTTGACGGGACGTTTCCGATCTGGGAGACTGCCCGAATCTGATAAAGGCCCGTAGTTGCGGTAAAGGCTCAGCCGAGCCGTGTGATCGCCGGGTTCGATTCCAGTCAAACCAGAGACTTTAAAATTGGCATCCGTTTCTCTTCAGATAGGCAGTCATTTATCGGCGGAGTGCGTAGAGTTGTGGTTCTGATAGTGATCAGCGCTATAAACCAGAAGTATTGAAGAGCGTACCGGCGTGAATAACCTACGTATTAGCAGTTGAAAATGCCATAAATCGTAAACGCAACAACTTCATGAAAAATTTCTTTCTGTAATCACGAGCTCTGCGGTTTTCAGGGAAGTTTGGAACCGATTCTGCAACGTATGCATGTCGCTTATAATTCTGAGTTCCTCCTTAAATGAGTGTAGGCCTACAGTCGTGCAAAAGATATTATACATTTGACATTTTCAGCACTACATTAATATATATCCTACTATACAAGACGTCATTGTTTGCTATTCAATGAGCTGATGTTAAAGGAAGTTGAATGTAACACTTTTAATGCAAGTTCGGTTCTCAGAAATATCAGTCACTTGACAAACACCATTTATAGCTCACACGATGCATACACCAACATATATTCATAGACAGACAAAGCATCAAGATTGCGCTGTTGACGAAGTCATCACAATGTTATTATTCACGTGGAGGTTTTTCTATCTTATTTGCGTCAACATGTTTTGGTATACATAGGCAACTAGCTGTTTACCTTAGCTAAGATTAGCCATTTAGCGGCAGTTCACTGTGTCATATTGATACATGGACAGTATAAATCATTATAATATTGCCTAATATTACATAATAAATCAATCGCGTTGTCGCTGGGTCAAGTGTCTCAACGATCGGATGCGTAGCAGCAACATTTGTGACCGCAACCTTTGTTTATTTTTTTTGATTTTTTATCGCGTTTTTTCAACTTAGCACGCGTGTCGATACTTCCGATTTATAGCCTGAAATCACAACCACAACCCCCACGCTCCCAGACGAGGAACGGGTACTGAATTTGAAGTCTTTGGATGAACTCGGTCGGGACTCGAACAAGGTTTTTACTTACGGATGTCGTCAGCTAACAGACCTGTTGGTTTCTAAGTTCCCAGCGTCAGAAAAAAGCGTAGTCATTGAGTGAAATTTTGTGTCGCTAAGTCGGGGGATGTAGACCTCACAAGCGGAATAGCCTACAGCGACCTCTTAAGGTATAGAAATCCCGCCCTGTGTGGAATTGATAACCCGAGATGACGCACGTCATGAGAGACACTTTGACACTAAATAGCAAATGAACCGGCACAAAATACACTCAATTCATGAGTGTGCCTCAAGTTGAATACAATCCTCTTGTCCTTACATTACTATACACATTAGATAGAGACAAGTAGGTCATCAGGTCTGTCAAATATTTTGAAATCTCGACTGGAATGCGATCGATTACACCACAAGCTCAAAGAACTTAGCGATGGAGAGACAGCAGTGTTTATGCTGATTTCTCTTAGGCGTCAGCGTTTGCACATCCACTGTATTAGACGACAATGTACTCTAGTCAATACAGGAGTAAATGCCTTACGGATAAGAAATGCGGTGATGATTTCAAAGTCAGTGTTTTGATCGATATAGCGACATCTACCGGAATAATAAATTGTTACCGTCTCGGAAACACGGTTAGAACAGAAGCTCATGCGACAATGATGAAGGCGGTCAGCAAATGCTTCCCTCTCATGATTTAGCATTGACTTTTTACCATCCCCCTCGCAGGTCTTCTCCGCTCCCCATTTGCCCGTGCCTTAAATGGACGTGGGACGCCGTCGTATAGGCCTACAGCAAAAATTGCGAGGTTAGATTTATGTAAAGAGGCGCTTGACCACTCCTCCACATTTTCCCTATGACGCCTAGATCAATACAGAGAAGCTGCAAATCCGTTCTGTATCCTCAATTTGTTTCTCATTCGCTCTCAGAGCCTGATCTAGATGGGCTAGCGCACGTATCATTTAGCAGTGATTGAATTCCACGCTTCGATAATTGAATGTAGAATATCAATTAGTCTCTCCGGTGGTGCAATTTTCATCGGTCCATCAACAGAGGCAGATGTTTGATTTTATTAATCAATTCCGATCAATAATAATCAAGTTTGAAAGTACGCAGTAACGGAAGCGAGTGCAGTGTGAACAAGTGGAACAATTTGATCGATAGCGGAAATATGGGATACTTGTAGGCTCTGCAGTTGCAGCAATAACTGAAACGAGAAGCGTATTTGACTGAGTTCAGGGAAGAGTATATAGACCATGAGCATATTAATCTTCGAAAGGTTTAATGCCATAGAGAGAGAGAGAGAGAGAGAGAGAGAGAGAGAGAGAGAGAGAGAGAGAGAGTGAGTGAGAACTATAGATGCGCATCGTTTTCTACTCATCGTATTTGGTTGGCTAGTTGATTTTAACTGCGTTCTGATAAGAATATACGAAGCAGAGCATAGGCCTACTCAGCATGGGCAAATGCTAAAGACTTAAAGGAAAAGTTGCGTTCGTGCGTTGAGAAATGGCGAGCTATAGACACAGTACGTATCGTTTCCTTCTTCTATATCTCTTACAACATTGTGTTTGGCTGGCTTTTGCAGCGATTCTTTTTCCGTATGCCCCCGCCTCACCTCCCCAGCGCATTCATTTGCTCAAGTTCATGTTCGTCTTTTCTCACACATACCCCAATGTAAGCATACGGCTGTGTGGATACAGATCGGGCAAGTTCGGCTGCAAAAAATACTGTACTCGATAGGCCAGACGGGTGGGTTAAATAAGGTTGTTATTTGATCCTAGTGCGTTAGACTTATTTAACGGCCAGTAAGTAGCAATTGCGCAGAAATCAATGCAGAGATATAGAAAATGCAGGTAATTAGCCGAGGTATAATATCCACAGACCTACATGGCTATCGGATGTAAGTATGACAGTTGAGGCAACTGCGTAAGTGATATACGCCACATGAATGCGATGGTACGAGATATCGATATTTCCGGTTTATAGCCCACGTATCACTATCCACAACCACTCTCCGATAGTGACCGCCAACGCGGGCAACAGATGCCAAATTTACAGTATAGTCTGTTCAGACTAGAGAATCAAACCCAGAACCGCCTAGTCTATTTTTGTGAATGCAGGATCAGTATATTGATGCAAGACACTCTGCTGTATAAAATTTATAACAGTGGAGCTGATGGCGAAGATTCACCACGGGTAATCTTTAGGAGCGAAGCCCCGGAAGTTTGTGAATGATATTTTCATTAAACCTATATGCTGTGGTGAATCTTCTTTACGATACCTATTGCTAGCCCGCCATCAGCTCGACTATGTTACAAAATTTATATACAGGGCACAATGCGCATTTCATCGAAGTAAGAAAAGCAACGTACGTCAGATACTATCGAATCTGAGACTAGGTGACTGACGAATCAGTAAAGTCAACGGACGAAAATACATTATGTTACATCAGGGTATGACGTTCCTTCGCTGTAAGAACTGAGAGTTGACCGTCAGAATAGTTGTACAAGTCATTTCCGTTATGCTTTTGTTTCATTCATGTGGCGTTGTGTTAATAATTCGTTGTGACTAGCGAACACACGCAACGACGCAACCCCTAAAGATTTTAAAATTGCTTCCAGTTGATCCTTTGCTTAGCGTTCAGTATCGGGTGAGTGCAGCCAGTTGTGTTGGTATAGTGATCCGGGCTATAAACCAGAAGTATCGACACCGCTTACTATAATTACTGACCTGGCGTATAACCTATAAGCAGTTGAAAACTCCATCAATTCAAAACAACAACAATTCTCTGCTGTAGACTGTGTCGGCGGGTGACGGTATATCAACACTACGAACTGAGAAAAGTGTTCCGACTTTCGCCTTTTATTATCATCAGTCATAAATCCGATTTCAATAGGAAGCCGAATTATTCATAAACCTGATGAGATTATGGCGGAATCGGCAATGCAGTGGCTAATTCGGGAGTTGCAAATTCATCAATACAGTCATGGTGTATTCACAGAGCAGCTGATGGGATTGAATACCTCGCCGATTGCCATCTGTGGCTATATCAAACGTTACGGCTTTTAACGAGTTTTAATTGAGTTTGTCAAATTTTGCAGAATAGTAAACTAATGTTTGACGATAATGTAGAATACAGCCTATTTGCTAGAAAAAGGGCACGAGTTTCTAGGGCCTAGAATCTCAGCTCATGCAAGTACTGTAATTTTCGTGACGATTCCAATTTTGGCTTAGCAACAAGGAATATTGCATCCACAGGTTCTGTTCTGGCAACGAGTAAGTTATATGTTTAGGCTAAACACGAGATATTGTCGGACTAAAAATCGGATCGAATGGAGCGCGGAATTACCGATATTAAAATCGTAATCGTAAATGAACGAGGAAATTTTTAATAAACTACGATGGATAAAATTAGGCCCCAGATAGTGAGTTGAAGAGTGGGACAGTAATTATATTATCGCGCTGAGTGAGCGACGGGAGAAGCGAACGTACCCTATTAGAGTTACGTTTAGAGTAGACCGAGTTTTGGCCCTGCCGTAAGTATTCATGGTATATAGTTGGTTCGCTTGCAGCGGAAGATAACTCAGAAAATTGGGAGCCCGGGTGCCAACTCGTGAGGTTTGTGGTTCAATTCTCACTATACAGTAGACATATTCGCAAATTCCATGACACACTTCCAACGCTAAATTATTAGCGGATTGAATCCAATGAGGTCATTCGAGATCGAACATAGTCGACAGAATGTGGACGGGTGCTTTTGGTTACGTCGTGCGTCTGAAATACCGCTACGCGTAATTTCGTTCTCGAAACTTACTGTCTATTGATGTCATCATTGATTGATTAATTATTACGCAGCGTTAATGCCTTGGAAGCCCATACTTTCAATGCAGAAGCAATCCCACACATATAACAATATAAGTAGGCTACCCGTGAATTTTTTACTAATTAACCGCTTCGAGCGTAGAATGTGCGCCCCAGTTGCCCGTTACAATTCAATTTGGGACACAGGCTTGCTAAATTTAGTATAGGCCATGGTTTAGTCAAGACGTCTCTATTTAGATATCGGCCTTCAGTCAGCCGATAAGACCGTTACCGGGCTTGAAATTCTGTCACGTACAGTTATCCTATTAGCAAAGTTCTTATCTTGCAGGTTAGAAGACCCCAGATGAAATTTATATCATTTAAAAATTACTTTGCCACAAGATGGAAGGCTATAATTCTCATTAGTTTCTTTATGGTGGTCTACATCAGCATGATCAACAGTAGGACAGCATACTCATATCTTCCAAATTTCACCAGAAAAATGTATGAAAAAGGAATAATTGCTACAGAAGGTATGGTAGTAGTTGTTGTTTCGAATTTATGGCGATTTTGGGCTATATTTAGGTAATTTACGCTATAGTACGCGTGTCGATAATTCGGGTTTAAAGCCTGGATCACTCTCACAACGACAATGTTCCGCACTCCCCACGATACTGACTGTCAATAAGAGAGGAAAGACGGATACCAATATTACAGTCTTTGACGTGACACGCGACACGAGGTGCAGGCCTAATGTGTTCGGTTGTCGGTCGCCACAAATCACGGAGCTCGCGAGGTTCAAATCCCGACCGCACCATACCGTAGACGTAAATATTGGTATGTTAGCCTCGCCACTATAGTCAGCTAGCGGTCATTTGGGATAATGCGGAATGGAGGTCGCCTCAATTTGATATTGGACCTGCTCCTTTGGCACTTTCGCATATATGTAGGTCTTCAGATCACACACGCAAATGATTGTAGCCTATAGTATTACACCGCTACACGCCTCACAATTTGTGCTCATCTATACAGATCTAGTGGACACTTCTACAACTGGCAACGTGAAAAATACACCTCATCGTAACATGAGCACGGATCAAGCTGATTTTACCTTTGCTAAAGGAAGCTATGTTACCCCAGCTCCATTTTTGAAGAACGCAACGCAATTACTACAGGCAGAAAATCAAACAAATATTCCTGGAGTCGATAGCATGGACAAGTACTTGCAACGGCCTGTTCAATCCACCGTAGACGACGAAGGAACCCATCTCACGGAATCTCAACGGCGAGATTTCAACCTTCTCATCTCATCGAATGAGACGTGCAAGTCAACGCGTAAACATGCAAAAAACTCAAGTCAAACTTTTAACGAAATATCCTTTGATTTTTCACACGATGTGTTTTTGTTAATGACTGTAAAATCATTGTGTTTGTCACGTGAACGACGACAAGCTATCCGTTCAACATGGGGCAATGAAAGTTGGATTTATGAGGCCGTAGGCGTCAGAGCAAAGCTGATCTTTCTGCTCGGTGATTGCCAATCAGCAAGAGATAAAGAACAAGTATTTGTGGAAAGTTTGAAATACTCAGATATTTTGCAATGGGATTTTCAAGACACGTTCAAACATCTCACACTTAAGGAATGCTTGTTTTTGCAATGGTATGCAAGACATTGTCGGAACGTCCCGTTTTTATATCAAGGAGACGATGATGTTTTAGTCAATGTGGAAAATATAGTACATTATCTGTTCTCCTTACCAGATGGCGATAAAAAGTCAATATGGACAGGGTCTGTTCTGGAGGGCAGTCAACGAATCACAAATCCCAAATCGAAATATTACGTCAGTGAAAAGTTATTTTCAGGCAAGGAATACCCACCTTATGTATCTGGTGGTGGAAATATTTTAAGTGGACGTCTTGCTGTGCGTTTTTTTATAGAATCTTTGCGTACACCTATGATTCCAATTGATGACGCATTTATCGGTATTCTTGCCAAGTCTATCGGCGTTAAACCAACAAATGATGATGGATTTAAGAGTTGGGGTATGGATGACCCAAGTCCACAAAACCTCGCTACAATTAAAACCTATCATAGAGTTTCACCAACAGAAATGGTGTCGATGTGGAATAATATGGTCGCTGTGTAAAAGGAACTGCTATTTTTTTCTTCATGGTGCTAAGGTTTCGCTATGCATTTAACCTCTATATATAAGGTAGGCTACACCGATTCATCAGTAGTGGTCCACCGATTATTGCCCTGGCTGATTATCGAGGCCGATATTTATATTTGTGCTATGTATCGTTATAAACCGCGTTAGTCAAGTGAGGAAGTCGATATTGCATATCGGCCTCAATAATCAGCCGATAAATCGACCAAAAATCAATAAGAGGCCGATATTCATGATTTATCGATTAGCGATCTCTATCATCGGCTGAACTGGAGAAAGAGAGGTCGACCGTGCATCCAGCAGGGTTCTGCAGCATTGGACTCACTTTACACGCATTATTCTATGACTGACGACCTATCAATTGCAAAAATGCTTTGCCTATGAGAGCTAATTCCAAGCTATGCATCTACCTACGATTCTCGGTTGCGCACGACGTCCAAAACAATGTTAGTCGGTCGCCAGTGCGTGAAATGCGATCCGAAACAAAATGGTCAGGCCTCAGGCCACCGGTGAGAATGACGATCCGGGCGGCGATGCCAAGTTGCCGCACCTCGCACCTAATTTATCCACTGTCTGTTGCATACATATTTCACGATGTTGAAATTGAAACGTTCGATATAAATGTAATATCATATTTAAAGATATTTATTCGATCGAATAGAGAATATCCTCAGCGTGTCAGAGTCCAGACCTACCCTGGTAAGCCATGTTTCTGTATAGCTTCCAAAAATCTGGTTGGACGCTGAAGCTGTGCTAACATTCTCTGTTCCTGGTCTATTTAACGTAAAAGCGTCCGCCACTGACATTTATTGGAATTTTATATAAATGCAAATATACTCGATCCATACGCTGTGTTTTGATGATATGAATTGCTTACAATTTGAGAGCCTGCTCAGTTCTGCTCAGCCAGTGTGAAAGGATGACCACAACCTCTTAACTTAAGATAACCTGCCCGAATATCTACAACACAACAAATCCACTTGATTCAGATGATTGCATACATTTGAGGACGAAAAAATTGACCTATATGGTATGTATGTATAAATTACAGTAGCACATAGCACACAAGGACATTTAATGAAACCTATACGATAATATACGATAAACCGTCGCTTCAGCGAGATGGACTATTGTATTGAGTAGAAACTCGACATTCATTAGTCCGTTTTAACTTTGGTCTTGACTTGAGCTAATTCCATGAGACACCTGTCTCGCCATTTTCTTCGGTTTTCAAGACTTTCTCTTGAGTCTGGCACTGCCCTACACATTTGCTGAAATTACAGAGTAAAATAGTTACAAAGAACCCTACATGAATCCAAAATAAACCTCAATTTCAGCCTGGTCCAAATTTTTGGACTTGAAGAAATATACTCTAGCTCGTTATTATAGGTCTACTAGCTACACACCTCATTGATTTCAGCAACAGATTTTGTATCGAAATCCGGAACCGCACCAAAAGATGATGATACTCGTCTGATACTAGCAGCGTATTTTTCCATATATTGCAGCGTTCCTTAAAAAAAATACATTTTTACTTTTTCCACTCCAATGAAGCCTTCCTCATTGAAAGTTGTCAAGACGAAAAAATTTAGTCTCAGCTCAGGGACTGAGCAAGCAATTCAAAGCCTAGAAGAAGGGCGTGGCTCGCCTTGGTCTGAACCAATAATAAGCAAGCATCACACAAAGGGTTCAGAAATGCTAAAAATCTTAGTATGTTAGATGAAAAATCCCACCCTCTGCATTCAGATGACATGTTTCGAATGGTCCAATAAATGCATATCTCATTCCGATACCATCTGTCATTACTTTGTCAACATCTTCTACCGACATGTAACCATCCTGTATAAAGTATGAATGAAATACATGAAATGAGATATATGTTAACCATAAGTCAGTTTGATGTATTGAGGCCAATGCATTGATTCAGACTCATAAGTCAAGTTGAGTCTTCATGACCTATAATTCTCAAATCGACTCTTTCCAACATATTTGAAAAATGCTAAGCCTTATGTTACCAGAAGTCACCGAATTCTACTTCTACAGCTTTGTCATACTTCTTAGTCTATCTAGTTAAGGCGTACCAGCACAAGTCTCCAACATTCATTAATGATTGAGTATTGAATCCTGTTCAATGCGAAACCATCAATCTCCTTTTTCAAAGTAACCGGTGTTTGCCCAATTTCAGCCATCAAATTACGAGTCTTTTCAATGACTTTGGCTGTCGTTTGCGGGTGAGGCACTATTTCTGTCAATGGACAATGCGATGGCGGGTTGCACTGAAAAATATAAATTAATTTGCTTAAAGGAGGTCTGAGATCAAAATATGGCCATCTAGGTTATGATGACGTGACTCAAATCAAGTCACTCGTGGTTCAGCTTGAGTCCAGTCTCGGGAAATGAAAGCGAAGACTTGACTCGAGAATAATAAATTTCAAAGCCACAAATCAAGTCAGTAAAGAATTTTTCTAAAGGAATTCATCAAAATAATGTATTATATTGAATTGCAACTTTGAATCTACGGTCAATATGAAAAGTAGAATTGCCTACCGGGTGTGCAATTATACATTGTGACACTCTTGGAAGTCCCGTAAACAATTTCGATGGCATGATGCAGGATGAAGAACTGCATAGCACAGTTTGGTCATTATTGCAGTAGTCACATAGATCGCGAAATACTTTCTTCTTCAATTCAACATCCTCAAACACGCATTCCTAGACAAAATGAAAGATATTCGATAAGTGTCGAGTGGCTAAATTAGTGATAAAAAGGAATTGAACGGTTACTGAGTCAAGCCGGGTACCGGTAGATTGTTTTATATAGCACAAGAGAGAGTTGAGAAATAAGCCTACCGGTATATGCTTTATTACACAGAGCTGGTCACTAGATATATATATATAATGAGAACCGTTAAGGTTACCTGTACATGCACAGCATCAGACACGACTTCACCAAGATTACTTGATACCGATATCAATGCAGACTGTTCTTTAGCACTAAGAGATCCTCTCAGCATCCCAGCCTTTTCAGTCTCATATAACTGTACTCTAGTCAATTTGGTAAGGATAAGGATATGGTTTATTTTTGTCTTTTGTTCTTTTTGCTGCATTTAGGTTTACAAAGACTCATTCATATGATATTCACACAGTACTGTCGCATGTAGCCTATATTATGCAGTAAAATTGTGACTGTGAGTTACATCCAAGTAGTTATATAACTTACTGTATTATTTCAAATGATCTGTTCAAGGCTTCTTTGTTGATGTCGTACATTACAACTTTATATCCCCCAGCAGCAAAGAGCATGGCCCAACTTCGGCCAATCAGGCCACTGGAACAAAATTAGCTTGTTTAAGATGTTGAATTGATATGGTACAAAAACTTATAAAAGAAATTGTAGGCTTGCAGTCAGTCGAAGCGAAGCTATCATTTCAATGAAAAGCTTCAGGTTTTTTCGTGTAGCTGCTGACCTTACGGCCTGCCCGTTGGCGTGGCAAGCCTATACAAAATTGGGAGGCTGGATGGAAATTTTCTGTAACATGCATGTAATATCGAAATACTGACCTTCCAACAATTCCAATTTTCTTCATAGTTAATCAGCGAAACGGGCTCCTCCGTCCACACTGTCCTCACTCGTCATCGAAATCGAAGAAATGCAGCGACAGCAATCTGCAAGCCTGCCAGCAAAGAGCAGTCAACCATGACCTACAAGTCGTCATACGTCAATCAAGAAATCACAGAGATGTGACTACCACGCATTAGTAAATTAGTCGATAATCGACAAAAGGTCAATGATGCCGATTTTCCTGATTTTTTGCTAATCGATATTGGCCATCAGTCAGGCGAGGATTCCGATATAGTAGGGTCTAGCCTTAGATTAGAAGTCAAAAATCTAACCTTAGATTAGAAGTCTAGCGGCTTTGAAAACTCCAATACCGGTCGATGTCTACTTAAAATACGAAACTTGTTTGGAATTCAGGTCATTTGGCATCAGAATACTATGTTGCCTACAGTTAAAATTACTCAAATTCAAACTTTAAGGCCTGTAGGCGTTGTGAGATGACTCTAATAGTGCCATGCACCACTAGGGTTTAAGATAGCCTGTGGCGATATAGGTCTAGGTTTTATAGTAGATTTATTTGAGAAATATCGTAGGAATATTATGATGCGTGTTCAAATTGAAAAGATTATGCTCGATATCAACTATTATCCATTTTTGTGGCGATCCGTGCTTGACACGTCGCCAACGCAAAAAGATCGTATCCGCGGCGTGTGTTTCCGTCACCAGAGTTGGCCTAAGTCGATATATCAGGATGGTGTGATTTCGCGTATACAGGTAGGCTACTCTATAATTGAAGAATGTCTACGAAAAAGACAGAATGTGATTTCGGCTGTCGATTTCAGGTACACAATGAAATTTGGTGAAATTAAAGAATACTGGAAGCCTCTACTCTTCGTTAGTTTTGTAACAACACTCTCATTTATTTCGGCAAAACATGGCCGAGTATATTCTGATGTTCTTGAAGACAACACTACTGCTGTAACTCACTCCCTGCAAGGTACAGTATTTTTTCGTTTCCGTCGGACCGTACGCACCTCCCAGGTGTGGCGATGTGATTTGATGTCGATTTTTATTTGCCGAATACCATTCGAACTCAATCCTCGTGACTCAACAGACCTTAACCTTTCATACTGCAGTCACGTAGGCCTATTGTCGCAGTTGATTTCTGTAGGTCTATTTTCATTAAAATTATTATCAATTAGCCTACATGGTCATCGCGTGATAAGCGTTTAATAACATATCCCACCTGTCGGTGTGGTCTGTTCTCCACCTACGAGGCCTCCCATAGAGTGACCTAAGATATATTCCTGCCTTTATTCCTTCGTTGCTACAGATTCTGCGTGTGGGAATAACAGCATCACCACCCGTTCTGAAATAAACTCTTTCGTATGTAAAGCACAGAAAGCCAACAGATCATTTAATCGCGCAAAGGGAAGCTACATATTTAACTTCAATTATTCTATAAATTCGCCATGGCAAGCAATCGACAGAAGAAACGCAAGGCATTTTCTTCCCGGTCTAGACAGTATGGACAAATACTTAACGTTGCCACCACTAGTAAACGCCAGTATCCGTGCTCTAAAAAATGAAGCCTGGCAAAGAAGAGACTACAGACTCTTGATTTCCCATAATGCAACATGCTCATCGTTGCAGCATAACAAGTCTAAGTCTAGTTTTGACTTTGAAAAGGAAGTCTTTCTTCTGGTTACACTCAAGTCTAAGTGTAGTAATGAGGTCAGAAGACAAGCAATCAGAAGAACCTGGGGCAATGAAAATTGGATATTTAAAAACCTTAATGTCCGAGCGAAAATCATATTTATGCTTGGCAAATGTGAAACATCACAGGAGACCTCGAAAATTCTTAAAGAAAGTGAGCTGAACAAGGATATTCTACAATGGGATTTCGTTGACAATTTTCGTAATCTCACACTGAAGCAGTTTCTACTGTGGCAATGGTACGGCAGTCATTGTATGGACGTTCCGTTTTTATTTCAAGGAGACGATGACATCCTTGGTAACATAGTAAATATTGTGAATAAGTTACTTTCCGTGCAATCTGAGCACGAAGCTGACTTATGGATAGGATCAGAACTTGCAAATCAGCCACCAGTTAGAGATCCTACTTCACGGTATTACGTCAGCAAATCATTGTATCCTAAAAAAAAGTATCCGCCGTATGTATCAGGTGGGGGATACTTAATAAGCGGTTGTCTAGTTATTAGAGTATTTCTAGAAACATTAAAAACTCGCATAATCCAAATCGATGACGCATTTCTTGGCGTTTTAACACACGCTGTTGGTGTAGCACCGACACACGATCCTGGTTTTGCAAGTTGGGGGTTAGCTGACCCAACAGCAAAGAATATATCTGAAGTTACAACTTTTCATCGGACTTTGCCTCTTCGCATGATGGCAATGTGGGAAGATTTGATGGATTACTATACTGCTTATGAAGGAAAAGTGCCTGAAACTACGCCAACTACAATACGCTACACTGTGAGAAGCGTACAACGCCATAGACATGGATTTTTTCATCGCCACACTTGGTGATGCATAATGTATGCCTTGGTTGGAGCTCACTGGAAAGTATTCCTTTGCACTAAATATTGCTTCTGGGTGCACGCGCCTCGTTTAGTTGCTAGATTGGAGATCTTGAAGAAGACAACTACCAACGAGGGATCGCTCGGATGGATCAGTGATATGACTGTCTTCCTTCTGATAAGAAGGTAACGGGATTAATCAGTTCGTTGTCTGCTTGGTAGTCAGTATCGGGGGAGGGGGGGCGGAAGGATGTTATGTAAATATCCCTTTGTTTCTGAATGAATGAGTCTGTGCTTTTGAAGACCTTTATTATCAAATTTGACGAAACACGAAATAGCTCTACACATTCAATGACTCTCCAGAACCATACGATGTGTGACTTAATACTTCAGGCCTAACACAAGTGTGTCCCAACTCCTGGCCGTATATAAATTGGCTACGGTATGACTTGTTCGATGGTTCAGTCAATCGACAAAGCGTCTTTGGCAAAAAGTTTGATAACGTGCTTGAATTAAATCAATATGATCTTATCAACTTTTTTTTTTGTGCCTTATTCTTTGCTGCAGCCTTTTTCGCTGCTTTGCGAGCTTGAATACATTTTCTGCTTCGTTTTGGTCTGCACATTTTCGCCTTTTTTAACGCGTTTGGCGTTGGGGTGATTTTCACGCTCTTGATTTGATGAGAATCGGAAGTAGAGTTGTAAGGACTTGTTACAAGTAAGGCAGAGGATGTTGGATGAATTGCTGGCATTGTATTAGTCGCCGAGCTATTCGCAGCGAGAGGTTTGACGTGCCGTGCACTTCTTGTAACTGCTACAGGCATTGTCGTGCTGTTGACGGTTACGACTCTCTTTTGCATAGCGATGTATTTCAACCCTGAAATATTGAATACTCTGCATTAGTATCAACTTCTAATTATCGCAACCCTGATACGTTTTACCTGCAACTGCTGATTGAAACCCTGCGTTATAATCACACGCAACTTCTGATTCTTGATAATCAGATCTGACGTCATTGTAGATACCTTTTCCATTAGGCCCGCCAACAAGGCCGCCGTATAATATGTAATGATTAGGCTTGGACGAATGATAGGTTGACCAGTCGCAACGTTCCGGATACGGAG
Source organism: Botrylloides violaceus (assembly GCA_030412335.1). NCBI lineage: Eukaryota > Metazoa > Chordata > Ascidiacea > Stolidobranchia > Styelidae > Botrylloides > Botrylloides violaceus. The sequence continues at coordinate 31,997 of JASFYC010000526.1, read as the reverse complement.
GACATGAACTATAATAGGGTTAAAGGGTGTTAGTAGAGATAGGTTAATCCACCTGCAGATATGTGCGCGATAGATGGCAGCTCAAGGAGATTTACTAAATCAAATCGCCGTACAGCAGAGGTCTACATGGGAGAGTAACCAAGTGGTATACAAGACATAAGCGAAATCGCCAAACAATGGAGGCCCTTCATCATGTATTCTCTACTAGCTAGCCTATTATGCAAACTTAACAATCAACCTAACTTAACTGAAGAAATTCCTCACCTTGCTGCGTGATGAGCTCGTAGTGGTGGATTTTCTCCAAATCCGATAACGTAGCTTCGTCCAGCGTCGCCCAGAAGAAGTCCGATTTGTTTTCGCGCCCATTGAAAATATTGCGTTCGTTTAGGAAGTTTCGGCTGAAGGCGTGCACCCATGATTAGCATAAATGCCGCGTTCGCTAAATTGATATTTCAGGATGTAATGTTATTTTATGTACAATTGCAGAGTGCTGTGAGTCACGAGTGCGATGGCCTAAAACCACTACCCATCCATAGCAGGCCTGTACTGTACAGTATATATCGTGCTATCCGTTGTGAACAAGTTCGCAAGCAGAAAGACACAGAGGCATATGTCAACCTTCTAATTTTTGAGTTGCATGATCGAAAGTTGGCGAGTTGTAAAGTTTTTGGGTTTCGAGTAACTTTTAATCCCTTTTTAATCCCAAAATCACCAAAAAGCTAGTCACGTGCGCCTCGTCAGTACACATTATTTCGCCATTTCTTGTAAAAATGAGATACCTAGTATGTACAACCATTGTGACCATTTGAAATCAAAAACTGGTTGCGGCCCTGGTTGGGGGCAATTCCTCTTACCAGCGTATCTGTTTGAGCCCCAATCTCCAATATAGTACATTCCTTGAGGAGTCTTTCTCCTGCGTGGTAAACTGTTGAGGAACTGCATAAACGTTTGACGGTATTTCTCTTTCTTGGTGATAGCAGCAAGCAGAACCTGTAAATAGGAATTGAATGGTAAAACTCTATCACATAGACAGATAGAGATGTAGAGACGCCATTATTGAGACGCAATGCAGGGAGGGAGTTGCAGGAAGTGAATAATTGCTCGTGCTTTTATTCACAACATCTAGCAGCCAATACCAAAGCGGGAGGCTGTACGCAAGGAATTTTATGACCTTGTTATACAAGATACAGTTTTATACGCCGCTATACATTCGTAGACCGTACACTGCACGATGTACGCGAACGGCAACACGGACGCGGTGGATATAACCCGCCTTCTTACTTGAGCTCCAGCGATCTTATCATCCCAAGAAAACTCCTGAGCTACAAGTGATTTTCTCCTTATTTCCCCGTACAATTTCTCAGCTCTTTCAAGATATTTTGGGTCATTCGTCGCCTTGAAAAGCCATGTCGCTCCCCATGCTAATTCGTCTTGATATCCGCTGTATGATTTGTAGTAGGACGCAGCGTCCGGTATAGAGTCACTATACTTCGCTCTGAAATCGACATTACAATATGGATTCAACTTTTATATCCACTAAGTTTCTTAGACTGAAAGAAAGAGAGAGAGAGAGAGGGAGAGAGAACATCTTTGGTATGACAACACCGGGACGGAAAGCCAGCCTTCCCGATTGGCGGCCATCGCCATGAACGTTGCTACAACCCTCCATTCCAAGGTTGGGATATTTACATTATATCTTATCGAGTCTTTAAGTAGCCTACTTTTTATAGTTACCTGAATTTATCTGCAAATTCAAATATGCTTTTAGCGTGTGACAGTGCATTTTCTGATAGGCGCGGATGAGATTGTTGAAGGAATATAGAGGAGGCTGCTAGGGCAGCAGCGGTTTCTGCTGCTAAGTCACTGCCTGGTTTTTCTTCTGTAAGGACATACGTGGGTCTTTTCATTTTCATTTCCTCTGGTCTACCCCAATAATTATGATCAGTCTGACCGTGTCCAACCTGCGACATGAAACGTTGTGAGTGTTGCCGAGCTTCACGGTGTCGCCTGACGTCACCTACATCAACTGAAACGGTATCATACTTACTTGAGCGACAAGAGAATCGTTGGAAATATGTGTTTTGATAAAGTATTCCGTTGCCCATTCGATTGTGTCTATCATGCGAGTCAGCTCGCCGGCATCTTCGTATGCTCGCCGAAACTCAATTCCACCCCACGCTAACGTAGTCAGAGTATATGCCATTGGAAAATTGAATTTTACACCATCCCCGGCTGCAAAAAAAAAACGGCCGGGCTGATTTAAAACTCCGTCAATCGGTCGTCGCCACAGCTTTACCGCTCAGCCAAATTTTTGGAAACTTAGTTCGCAAGGTGCTTTCGGAGCTCAGTTTCATCATCAGGTGGCTTTGGTGACGCTCTTCATTTATTGTAAAACTCACCGTCATACCATCCCCCCCTAAGATCTACATTGATGTCGCAACCATCCTTGAGCGTTGAGTCTCCTCTCCACGGTATTCTGTTGTTGGACGGTAACCTTCCTGCTCGTTGCGCGTCGTAGAACAAGAGCGATTTGTGAATGACTTCGTTGTAGTTGTACTTTGTACCATCTACGGGAAAACAATCGCGATAGAGTCAGGACATGTCCTACATAGGTATAGTATGGTATGGTATAGATTGACCCAGGCAATTGTCCGTCCATGTGAGATATACCTAGAAGTAGTTCGTTGAAATCTTGAAATATTATATGGATTACTGACGCATATCAATCGTATACGGTTCGAGTATGGCGCTGTAGCCTCCGTATACGTACACAGGGGCTTTAAGCCATCGCGTCACTCTTCCTTCAGGCATAACAGCGACGGGAGGGAGGGAAAAACAACTCTTTAAGAGCGCAGGTTGTTATAGGCGTGTGCAGCGTTGCTATGCACCTGTGGCCTTAGCCGAATCCGCCCAATATATGCGTATACCTGTGTTAGGTTTAAACTCTGGTTGTGCTTGACCTGCCCGGACTACAGGTCTTCCGGTTGGGTCTCCTTCAGAACATTCGAAACCTCTTTCGATTGGTCCCGTTGTGGTGGAAATAGGTGACCTCGTTGAAGTCCTAATATTCCTTTGAAGGTTACCGCCCAAACCAGTCCCTTTGATCGTCGCGACGCCATTTTTAAAAGTCTCAGAGCAGAGGAAGACTTGACCTACGTGGAAAAGTTTGAATCATAGGTTATAGGTCTATTCAAGTGCGTTTAAAATTGTGATATTGTACCTGATGGAGGTTCTACAGTCGCATACGCTTGAGTAGCGATGAAATTCATTTGAGTTTTCTCTTTGCTTAGTTTAGTATTCCATGTGTTAGGTCCAAAAGTCCATATTTTGCCATCTTTTGAGGATTCCAGTACTTGGCAAGCCCACGTCTAATGACACAGCAAACATTCAAGACGTTACGATGTGCGGATTTTGCTGCCTTTCCTACACATGTTGTTACAGTATACCTGTATTTTCTGTATTTCCTCTGCAAAAGCAACAACCATTCTCCAATCCGGCAATTCTTTCGGATATTGTAGCGTGAAATATCCATTAAAATGATGTTTTCCTTGATCTTCCCAACGTTTGCCAGCCACATATGAATCACCGTGACTTTGGTCTGATTAGTACAAAATGCTCTCATTGTAACTCAGAAGGCACTTACTACCTTCCAGTACAGTATGCCTAGTTATCCGCTACCCCTCCAGCGAGTTCGTTAAGCCAGTCTCGAATGTTGGTCGTGGCCGTAGCAGTCACATGGGAGGGCTGAGAAACCAGATTAGGACCAGTGTGTCCTCTGCACGAGACTACAACATTCCTCTGTAGTTTCCTCAGTCAGAGTACAGCCGGGAGAATGGAGAAGTGTCCGTGCGGTGTAACAGGGAATATGCGAAGAATCTTGATTTGGATGAGTAGACCTACGTGCTATCCCAGTCAGAAAAATGCGAAAATCCCTATGTGGCCCGCGTGTGGGGCTGCCAAGGATTGCGCATGGCACATGGTTTTGTTAGGGAAATACCTGGCCCATGTACATCTTTGTCACAGATGGCCAATGCCGTATCGCATTCACGTGGACCAGTTATGGCCTGAGTCGGGCCGTAAATGGCCCAAACACGGTCACGTGTACATGGGCCAGTGTTGCGTTTGCATACCCTTAACCACACACAGGCCACAAAGGTCATGCGTAATTGCAACCTCGTGCCATACATGGGCCGTACGTAGATTTCTGATTGGAATTTGAGTTATACTGTGCTACTGTGAAATTGATACGTAACGATGCATCAACAGTGCCGTAGCCCGTAAGCAGTTGCCGTACGCCAGCAAACACCCGGCTGCGCTTACCTTTGCAGAACACTTCGTCTACGTCCTCCTGAATATCATATGGCATCGTGACGGTTGGAGCTTTGCTTGTGATGCTAAATGTATTTTCCTCGGTTGGACCTTCAGTCACGCTATCCTCGTTAACTTGCGTCACAATCGGAGGTGTTGTTGCTGATATCTCTGTCGTTTGTGGCACCCCCTTTACTACACCTCTTGCAGTTTGCGAATGATACAAGGGTCGTATAACTGGCATCGATGGAGCCACTAAACATGTTGCGTCTTTGATTGGCTTGAAGTACAATCCAGCAAAGGCTGGTGTTTACAAAAACAAGAGTCTTGAGTGTGTTTTGGCACATGAGCAATGAACCGTGAAAATACCTGATTCCGGTGCTTTTCCTTCAATGTTATTGGCGACAATAAGAAGTGCCAATCGTTTGGTTGGGTCTAACAGCTGGGAAAGATCTTTTGCGGCTTCGGGGTTAGTAAATGTGTAAGTTTGTCTGTCGAATGATGTAGCTGATATCTCCAGATTCCATGACATCATCGACACTCGCTGAAATTCCTTAGCAAAGTCAAAAATGTGCTGCGACTTGGCATGAACAATACTGGTAATAATGAAACTGCTTGAGTAGGCATTATTGTCTTCTAAGAACCACCGTAAATGGTACACATCACTCACCAAACCTAACGGTCGATCAAATACAAGTGCGATGGACCATCCGAAGCCTTCGCTACTTGGAGGGTTCACATTTTCAAATTCGATCAATCCTGCAAAACCCCCTTTCCATGTGTCGACGAATCTCAAACTCCCGGTATTTACATCAGGGGCTTCACACCCGGTACCTGAAACATTTAGGAGTACAGATATACGCCTATATATGTTTTATGGTTTTATCGGCAGATAGACAAAGCATCTTTGCCAAGCATGATATTCCGCATCGGCAGGGCTTCCTATCATCAAAGGTCTGCGTTTCCCAATCGTCAACAATAGTAACAGATCCGTGATTTTGATTATATATATAATTAATGCACACATGACGCATCATTAATTAACAGGCTCAACCAAACACTTTACGAATGGTGTGTTGCTTAGGGTGTGACGAGTGGTGCAACCATTGCTGAAAACATAAAGGCCTATGCTCACTCGCGCATTCTGCCTTCGGACCGGTCCAACTGCATTGATCTTTACTGCACCAGCATATCATACGAGATGGACCTTTAACTTGGAAACCTTTGTTGCATTTTGTTTCACAAAGCGACCTACTATTTTGACCGTCTGAACAAACTGAGTATCCGTTCGTCGGTACCGGATGCGGAGGGCACACCATTGCTGTAAGAAGACGATTCGACTGTTATATATTATACATTTACTGGAGGAATAGACAGGATCTCTCTCTCTCTCTTTGTTCATGTGTAAAAATTGCAATTGGACAGATGAAGTAAAATGAAGTCGAGCAGGCTCTCTAACACGATAGACACCACACCCTTGCAAAACAGAAAAGGTGACTATCGAGTTGTGGATATTGGGGAGGTATTCCCGAGGAGGCACAAATATAATCAGACGGGAGTTAGCAATAGCATTCCACTTGGAGTTGAAAATGGTTTAGAGGCCAAGAGCCCAAAAGGGACGTACTGTAGATGTGGAAAAGGACAGAACACGTTAGCATTTAGCAGTGACTTTCGTATTCACCTACCTTCCCGTCCTTGGGTAACAGATATCAAAACAAAAAGCGCAAGAGCTGCTGCCAAAGGTTTCATTGTATTTGGTACACGCCTGTTGTATATCTACAGCATAAACCCTGTCTTTTCGTAAGCTTTATTGTGTGTGGAGTAGATACACAGTAAGAACCCTCGACCTATGATACCCGCGCCTACTTCCTCGTAGGACAATTTACTGCATTGTTTTCTTGAGCAGATCACATCTGCCAACTACAATGTCTGAAGCCTGTCCACTTGCTTCTATCTAGATTTCCAACTTTTGCTTTGGAAGCTTGATAGCCTGAGGCCATCTTTTAATATTCGATTAGTAGTTTGGTAACGTTACAGGTCGAACAAGTCTCAATGCAAGGAAGTCATAAGAAACATACATTCGCCAGATCTTGTCATAAAACAGTGGTCTATCCAAGTAGAAATATTTCTTGCGTATGAAATGATACTCCGGAATCGCCTGCTGAAGGTTGGATTCCCGACCGAGTCAAACCGACTATCTCAAAATTGGTATCCTCGTCAGCTTTTGGTTGTCAGTATCGGGGAGTTCGGATGGTCGTGGTTGTGATAGCGATCCGGGCTAAACAAACCGGAAACATCGATATCACGTACAGTGAGCGTTGACATGCTGTGCATGGCCTACCCTAGGTCTGAAGTAGGCCATGTGCTGTACGTGGCTAAGTGGTTCAAAACGCCGTAAAATCAAAACGGGAGGTTGAGGTTATGTTGATGATCAAGGCAATAAAAACCGGAATTATCGATAATACGTACCGTGAGCGTCGACATGGTGTACAAGAGCAAAGTAGTTGAGAACGCCAGAAATTCAAAACGGAGCCTTGTGGTTGTGATAGTGATCCATGCAGGCTATAAACCGGAAATGTCAACATCTTCATTCTTTAGTATATCATCCCAGTTATATTGTTCCAACGTATTCGAACGTGTGAGAAGAATTCTTTCTATATTATGTTCTAGCTGGTTTTCCCGGTTTTACTCGCGAAAAATGCTACCTCCATTTATTCGTGGGTGAGAAGCTTCCCTCTGTTCTATTGGCGAAAGGAAATGGCTCCTCGATTCAATTCTCATATGCATTATCTAGACCCGTATGAAATATATCTAAGACACCGAACCGAAGGACAGTAGGCCTACATAAGCAGAACGTTGTAGCCAGGCGATGAGAAGGTAAGAAATGGTTCCGCTAGATAGCAGAAGCGATCTAAAATGTGCATCTCTCATTTCCGCGTGGCGAAACGTGGAATAGCAGCATTGGGCGATGTATAGGTAACTTAGGAAATGCATGTCGGAAGCGCTGAAAAACCACCTGGTCGCACGCATAACGTCCGTCCCTACATCTCTGTAATATCTTATGCCGGTAGCTTCCGTAATAAAGAAGTTGATTCGTGCACAGACATACTCACAGACTGACAAACAGGCTCTTTTATTTATATAGATTTCAGTAATCGTAAACAATCTGGTAACGGCTTTTATCGCTAGAAACGTATGTTATGGCATCAGTGATTTGGGATCTCGCATTTATGTGGATCTTACGTGGACTTCTTACTCTTACTCTTACGGGATCGCTGAAGCAATAAACGTTTTGATACGCGTAACTCCGCCTAGTTTGTGAGCGATAACGGGCGGCCATAGACAATAATCACACCTATCTATGCGGCCGCATAATGTCTGTGACTATGAGAAGTGGTGTTATTCGTATACGGATTAAACTAGAAAATTTGATAAATGGAACATGGTGCAGTTACAAAGACGTGATGGACTCATCACTGGCAAACGTCATGTTATCATTTCCATAACTAGAATACGTTGGTGCCGTTCCGCGAGTATTTTGCTGTCTCTGCCTTCCGCTTTCAACCTGAAAAAAAGGAATACTGCATTCGCTGTGTACCAGAAAATACGAGGGTTGTGGTTGAGACAGTAGTACACGCAATAGATCGAAAATGTTTAAATGAGCACCTGATTTTGGTCTTGTTTCAATTCGTACCCAATAGTGTTTGATATATAGTCACTATCCTCATTCCAATCATCTAGTTGATCCTTAACTGAATTCGCCTTCAATTCTTTGCGAGATAACCGCTGAAGAACTCCAGCACCAATTGAATCACCCAAGACATTCACAGTAGTCCGGATTCGATCGCTAATACATAAAACTCTTATTGAGATAGAGATATCACAAAACAACAGGTTAGTGAGAACTTACAGCAACCAGTCAACGGCTAAGATCAATGATATGTCATCAGTAGGTAAGCCGACGGCGCTTAGTACGATGACAAGGGTCACTAACCCTGCTTGTGGAACTCCTGCAGCTCCGATACTAGCTAGAGTAGCAGTTAAGCTGAAAAAGTGTCAAAGTCACGTATGTTATAGGCCAACCTTACTAAGTGTGGTAACTGTTGGTAATCAATACTTCGTGTATTACATTGATTGCTCTTCCGTTTCGGGATACGACCTCGTGTCTGTTCCCTTGTTTAGTTTACGATTCATTCATTATCTGGACGTCTAACCGTTAACAGTGTTGTTTGATTGGTCCTATATTGAGCAATACGTCTGTTGGATATGTATCCTGCTTTAAGACAATTTAACCAACTAAACAACACTCTGATCGGTATGTTATATTCCAACTCTTAACAGGTAATAAATGGGCAGGGTGCTCAGACAATTCTTTTCCCACTCATATTTTTGACACGACGAAACAGGCCCTTACAATCGGCTGTTTTAAAATTGAGGCCCCTCCAGCTTTTACAGGTCCGTAATGCCGAGCTTCGTATTTCAATAAGGCTCCCAAAGGCGCTATAGCCCCGAGGCATCACCATTCCTTCCTCCCTTGAGTGACCTTGTTGCAATGTGTTGTATATATCTAAGGGTGTAGAGGTCTCTCTCTATGTATTATTATTTAAAAAAGGGAGTGGCGCTTGTCACAAATGTCGCAACAACATCTTAAGTAGACGGCGTCCATCATACCTTACTGTGACGATTTGGCCAAAGTTGAGGTAAATTCCGTTGAGTTGAGCTATAAATATCGCAGCAACGGCTTCGTAAAGTGCAGTACCATCCATGTTAATCGTCGCACCAATTGGCACAACGAATCTATAAAGAGTGTAATTCAGTCCACGCGTATAGTTTTTTTTTTATAGTTTTTTATATAAGCCCAGCTACAGAGAAAATACTGTCGTGTAAATTAAGCTAACGTAGGGTCGCCACCAGAAAGTAATCGGTGAAAACTTAGTCGTTTTGTAAATCCAATACGGCACTGTTACTACCTTTAACGACAGCAGGATTGAAGCGACAAGCCATTCATAAACACGAATACTTTGCGCTCGGACCTGCCATGCCGGTCGGCCGATCCTTAGCAGGCCGACTCACCGCCTTCCCATTCCTTATTGCTAACCTTGTCAAGGAAAGAGAGGACTCAAGTGGGCGCCAACGAGGTGAATCTACTAACCTGGTCACGCGTTTATCCACGTTGTTCTTTTGCTCTAAATTGCTTATCGTCACGGGTAGTGTTGCAGAACTTGAAGAGGTCGCCAATGCAGTCATTAGGGCCTGAACAGATTTAGGGTGGGGATCAAAACGACATCATAAGATATGCATAGCTTAAGCCTTAAATCGGGTTTCTATCAGACTGTCCATTATAAAGTGACTTCTGACTCATTGGAGCGTGTTTTCCTATCCAAAACTCGTGCTGACTAAGCCATCGTTCTAGTTAAAGTTACACCTCCATGGATGGAACGAATCTCAGGATAAATTCCTTCACACAAACCCGATTTGGAGTCGACTCTCAGTTTTTGTCGCACGGTTAGAAATTTTTAAACCTGGCATAAATTCCATACCTGGTTTAACACGCCACTTTCCTGATCTCCGCCCTTGGTAGGCCTACTATTCAAAATCAAAACGCAATCATGCGTGCGATTCACGAGCTGATACGAACCTGTGACACTCCAAGAAGATAACGGAACGGATTCTTTCTGACGATGATAAAATAGATCAGTGGTAGGACGATGATTCCGTGGATTGCCAAGCCAGCGATAACCGTTGCCATGTATAGACCGAGCTGCGTCAACGTTGTCTGTGGATCATCCATTTTCATGATTTCTCCAGCAATTAAGAATATGATCCCAATTGGAGAGTACCTATGATATTTGGGTTGAGTTCATAGCTGTACTGACCACCTCACACCGGGCCGGTTGGGAAGTAGAGCCCCCCAAGAAGCGGCTCTCGGACTGTAGTTTGCTCCGGTATGGTTGGGTACAAAGTGACCTAAGTCGATCAATAAAGTCTAAGCGATTATGTAGCGAACAAAGAATATGGCACAGGTCTAGTTAGTGTGTGTGTGTGTGTGTGTGTGTGTGTGAGAGAGAGAGAGAGAGAGAGAGAGAGAGAGAAAGAGAAAGAGAGAGAGAGAGAGAGAGAGAGAGTTTATTTAATTGACATATCTCAGAAGAAACAAAAGAAATGTGCAGCGATGAAGCGAGGCATGAATGCTGCAGGAGGCCGCCCACTCACCAAACAACGATCATGACCATCTTCATAACGGCTTCATTGCACGCGCTGAAAAATCGTATCACAAGCGCTCCATCTTTTTGGCTTCCAATGATAATTCCAAAGGTGATACAAAACGTGATGATGCCGAGGACGTTGATTCCAAGCTTATACTGTCCTTCCTGTGACGTACAATCTGGATTTCAACTTCATAATAGTCTGTGGTGAGCAGATATTTCGGATATAGGCTACCCAACGCGGGACACTATACTGACCCGAAAGCCAGCTTTCACTTTCATGGCGCAACAATTTCGTTGTGACGTCATCATTTGTCGAAATTTCAGACGTCATAATAGAATATGACGCTAAAAACATCAATTAAGCCGAAGCTGCAGAAATTTTTGAACCCGGGCTTCATTCTACGTCTAAAATGGGCGCCTTGAGGAGATATCTGTGCCACAACGCAGGACGACTCTGAGCAGAATGCATGGCGAAAATATGGAATTGTCCCACGAAATTGCATCTACTCTAGCCAGTAGTATCATAATATAGCGCCGATAATCGGTAGAAGTTGACTTACAATATCGTAATCGACGATTGTTTCAACGATTTCAGTAACAGTTGGCATGGTTGTGACCGAGGCCACAGTTGTTTGATATGTAACCCGTTGAGTGATATTATCGTATATCGGAACTCTGTAGGTTTGGTACTAAAAGAAAAGAAACAACAAGTATCATTCATAGGGACTAGAAATAAAATAAGTTCAGGAAGTTACAAAAAAAATTGCTCAAATTATAAAAAATGGACTGTCACAACCGCAACCAAATTTCTATACGCCGGAAGCAAGTTTATTGAAAAATTAGTTCGCAAGGACCCGAGCTAAATTCTTTCAAAACTGTAATAACAACTTCCCGGAGGGTTTACCCACCGATGGAATGTAGTACGGTGGAGTGATCATTGTGTTGCATATAGGATGTATCGGGTGATCGGGTCAGCACGGCTCGCCTAGCAAAATTTCAATTACACAAACTCGACCCGAAACTGCCTTTTCCTGATGACTATACGCAAATAGACGCCAGCAAAGCTTATGTTGCGTGGAGTCGACGAGAGGAATGTCTATTTACATTTACAATATATTTGTTGAACTCGTGAACATTCTGTATACTTATTGCATCGTCAACTTTCTTTGCTGTAACCAGCAGCTGTAGGGCTATAACAATCGTCCAAATGACAGAGTAAACCAGTTTATAATGCCAGGTGCCAGCCAGCACCAGTGTACTCTACGTAGTTACAATTTATTACATGCTATTATTGAAACTATATAATCTCTGTAACTCCATCATGGCAATGGCACCAGGGTGTGTGGGTGTGGTGGGGTTCATTCTTTGTTTGGACGAAATCGATCGCGAGCATTGTTGTGCACACAGTCCTAAGAACTTATGTTCGGATTCTCAAGGTTCGTTTGCATTGTTATTATCGTCGGCAAACAGTTCGAAATTACGACGAATTGCTATCACGATATGTTTACTGGAGTGGATATTCTTAGTGTCAGAGACTTATACAGACAGTAGCCTATATATATATATATATCTTATACAGAGAAGTACATATATATATATATATATACACAATATAATGTATGTATGTGTGCTTTATTGCTTACGGCTTACCTGCTGAAAACAAGCCTGGACGATGTTTTCTGGGAAAATATTTCTGTAGGAAAGATAATATTGAATTTAAATTTGATATTTAATCAAAGGCACAGCTTTTCAGAGAACTCATATAGGTTACAGTTTAGGCATGCTGTAACTTTTATCGCTACGAAGAGTTGCTACCTCACTGTGCTGAGGCCACTGTTTGAATCAAAATATTTACACGGGAACAGGAACGCAAGTATGTCATGTCATGCTCCGATACACACCGTAAAATATCCAGCATCGCGTCAACAGCAGCCACGTCAGGCGCCGAACCAGTCTCCTCCAAATCTTCTTTACCCGCTCGTCCTGAAGATGATGACATACGTCACAATGAGCTCACTGAGTTGATTTTAGCGTCACCAAGCGGTACATTGCGATAAGTTATTTTAAAATTACGGCGTTTTCACTCTACTTGGGCCATGTACGCCATTTCACTGACAGCCGACGCAGAGCAGTAATGGATACCATAATTGTCTTTTTGTTTAACTGGGTCGATAATCGAACCCGGGAACTTGTGGTTTTACCACTTCTACAATTTTCCAGTCTATTCAAAGACAGATCTAATAAACTTTGTCATTCAATAGATCAAAGCCTTGTTCCATCGCAATGAGGGTTTTCAATAGCTAGCAAACAAGGTACGGTCAAGTCTTCAAAACTGTTCTTTTCTATTCTACAATGTCGATTGTTACCATATATTGTTCAAATACTTGTCCCCATAAAAATTCATTTTGAAGCTACTGAACAAAACACCTTACTACGCAACTAAATAGGAGAAAATCTGTCTGATCGTCTGCTCGAAAGGGCCTACGTATTACCTGGTTGTATAGAAACGACCAACACTATTCCGATGATAACGGCGATTAACGTGGTTGTCATGTAATAGACAACAGCGCGAAGACCCATCTTTCCTGATGAGGTCTGGTCAAGCGATGATACACCTAGAAAAATATATATATCACCCAATTTTCTTTTCCTATCATATTCAGCATGATGTAGCCTGGGCTTGTAAAAGGTTAGATGTCATATGCCTGGCTATTTGAGGTGTCTTGGCAGAGTGTCAGCCTCATTCATGAAGACAAACAAAGCCGTATTTTCGATAGAAATATGGGCATTGTCATCCAGTGGGGCTCGAAATTGGGTGGATGTCCTTTTTCATATTCGTCCACCAACTTTTGCTGGCTAAGATGGGCTTTGCGAACGAATATTACGTCCATTTCAGATGCCCGTCGATTTCTGTGGTGGGGTGCTACCAATCGAATTAACCTAGCGGCCACTGACGCTCATAATCCGACCCTCGTGACATTGCGGTGCTTTGTGTGACCCATTGGCTTTACATTGCTCTACATTATTCAAACCAGAATGCTAATTTATTCCCGAAATATGAATCCCCATATTTACCTGTTATTAAGCTGCATACTATCAAAGGCAGAATCATCAACTTGAGCATTCTTAGCAACAGTTCTCCAGGGAAAACAAAGTATTCGATTTGCAGATTCGAGAACTCAGCTTCTCTCATGCCAATGCCAAGCCCTATTCCTATGATTACTCCAGCCAATGTAGCTAAGAGCAACGCATTCTCTTTCGACCATGTCTTGCATTGTGATCCAGTACAACAAGCCATTTTTTATATAGGCTACCACTTCGCTACCCTTTGAAAATTTAACAGACTTAGCCTACCATAGACGAAAAATTCTCATTAAAGTCGCAGATGTCAACGCTAACACTAAAAGTGTGATAAGCCATCGAAAGACGGAAAGTGAGATGGGGCAGAAGCTAACTAAAGAGTATTCACAATGGAAATTTTGAGATCCTGGAGTCAAACGGAGCCCCATTTCCTGGTTATAGATAAGATTGATACGCCCGAACGAACCAGGTAAAGCTACTCCTTCGTTTTCATGCTGGCTGACGAGTGAACACTGACTATTTGGCAAAATATGATCTCATTTTGTTCTACCCATGGTTATTTCCAGTGCTTTTTTCTCACGCGAATAGGCGATATTTGCATTTCATTCAGCGCAGTGACGCACTGAGATACTCTGAACGTTGACTCGACATCGTCATCTAACGGTGTGTAATCTCGGTTGCCTCCATAATGTAAACACGACGGTGTACAGTTCCTTAAAGCACCATAGAAAGTGCAGCTGATGCACGGTGCAGACATTTCATGTTCTCCAGGTTGGCACGAGAAGGCCTATGGGATATGTGGTAGAAAAAGTTTGACAAGCAAGAACAAGTCAAACTGAGAATAGAAAAAAGTCAAAGACGGTGTATACCACCCGCGGCCGGAAAAGGGGTGAGAACCAGGTAGGATAGACATCCTTTATGATGATATGAACTTCATTTTTCATACGCTGTGGCAATACAACGATCTATTTTCCTGCCATATTCTCATACAAATGGCAAAAACATCATAACACAAAAAACCAAGGGTCAGTCACGGGTCATTGAACAGCGTCGTTTACCAGAGAAACTGTTGCGAGACGATGACAAACTGAAAACAAAAACCAGTAATAGAACGTGTAATATGCAATCACTTATTTAGAAGACAATAAAACGTAATCATAATCAGCACGCCGGCTAATTAGTGCTAATTAGGGATGAAGGTCATGTAGCAAACATATCTAGAAGGAACCTTTGATCGAGTAATGCAAATTCGCTAGAGGGATAGAAGATGAATAGCCGGTCCCCGTAGGAAGTTCTATAACGTTTATATGGTTCATACTAAAAGGCAGTACCGATACTAAATGGCAGACTGCGGGAACACGGGCCACTGGTAAGATTATGGCGATGTTGGGTGAGATAATATTGTAGAGAATGCGCACAGGAAAACCCACAAGAGGACCAAACCACGGGCACGCGGCTGAGTTGAGGCCAATTTTCTAGTATACATGTCAATTGATCATAAATTATGAGACCTTATTCCTCTGTATAAGGCATGCTTCTACATATCAATGTTTTAACAGATTGTTTATTGATAATTTTCCCCGTAAATCTGTACCTTGATGAGAAAATTTTTTCATACAGTACGATTTGTGGTTGCGATTTAAGTTTTGAAATTCATTCTTTCAAGCTATGCATCGACCTGCGAGACCTAAATCAGCAAAGGGAAGAGTCAGGCCGACACCTCACTCACGACCAACCGTCAGAACATCCGCTACAAGCTCAAGTACGTCAGGTAGTAGTAATAATCAACGACATGCACCACAGCCTTCAACATCTGGAAGAAGCACGAATAAAAGAATTCCAGATAATAATGAGATAGCGTATTCGTCCTATAGAACAAAGGATGAGAAGCAGCACAAGAAAGATGATGTACGAAATAGTGTAGACCCCACAGAATTGCCAGACATAATGCGCCCAGTATCATCGTTATCGAAATTCGGAATTTTACCTCGAATTCCTGCCACTCCGGTATCTGGTGCTGCCCGCAATATGAGTCCCGCCGAGAGTGAACTTGAAATGGACTTATTGTCATCTTTTGCTCAACAAATGATTCTAGACAGCTCGAGAGGGAATGCCGATAACGACTTTTCATCAAAAACAACACCGATGCATAAAACTAACACTACTATTCAAAACAAGTCGCATGTAAGTCGTAAATCTCCCGTTTCTCGTACTATGGAAGCAACCACTACTAGTACCAAAGTGCAACAGAAAGCGCCGTTTAAAAGAGATCCGAAGCCGCCACCTAAACAAAATTATTCCTCTCATTTTGATGGTCCGTTACGCAAAAAATCTCGAACCACCACCACGTCTGTGTTTAACAGAAATAGCAATCCATCCAAAATTCCGCCTGAGCCGAAAGAAGGACAAGATAGATTAAAAATCGCGTTAAAACTCCCCGGAGGACGGCGTGTCGAACGTTATTTTTCACCAACGGACACGATAAATGATATTATGTCATTTGCGCAAATAAAAATGCGGATTCCGATGTCGCATTGTGATATTTATTCTATGGTTCAAGTTCCGAAAGTTCTTATTAAAAACTGGAAAAAAACACTTGAACAACTTAATATACGTGACAGAACTGTGCTGTATATTGACAAGAAAGACGAGTATTCCCTTTGAGAACTGTGCAAATTTTGCTTGAATCTACAGTAAAGTATTCTTATGTATTGCGCTGACCCTGGCGATTACTTTGCCACTGCAACGGTCACCATGACATTTTGCTTGTGAAGGTCTGAAGCGTATGGTAATCTGTTTTAACATTTTTATTGTGAACTACGACTAATGCTCTGTAGTGTCGTATTTTTTATCTCATTGTTTTGTCACACTGCCTTTAACCGTTTATAGTGTAAATACATAGATGTTGCTGATAGCTTTCTGTCTGATGTTAAATTTTGTGAAAAAAAAGTTAACTATTGTCGTAATGGTAATACAAACTAAATCGCTGTTCTCGCAGATAACGTACGAAAAGGTCGTTTTCTATAACAATGCATAACATTTGATACCTAATAGGCTATGCATGTTTTTATTCCTGTATACGGTCATTGATCCGTTCAATGCATTGCTGTTTTATGAAGACTGTGTTCAGGGATATCTGAGTTTTTTTGTGAAATCAGATCTTGTATGAGTATTTGATAAAGAGCTGTTACAGTGTCGTTTGTAATGTTTTTCTTGTTTGTTTGGTCCCTTTGAAAAATTGGTCTTAATGTTATTGTCAGCCTGTTGCGAGGTACATGGTTGCGAGGTACATGGTACATAGTTGTGTATTTCCACGTCCAATTGTCCACCTTTACAATGTCACACTGACTCTCGAGAGTTAATATTATTTGTTTTGTTAATTTTAGTCGAGCCGTAAATATAAAATATGTCTTCAAAGAGGAGCCGAACTGAGAGCGGTAAAGGTAAAGGAAATCTAAATTCAAAAGATGTTAGTTCAAGACCAAATCTCATGGAGCAAGAGGAAGAGTACAAAAGATTGAATGCAGAATTGGAAGCGAAAACCGCCGCTCTAGTTCGTGAGGCAGAAGCGATCATGACTGAACAAGATCACTTTCTCATGGAATCATCACCTCACAAATCATTAGATGATTTATCGTCTCACGAAACAGATGATGAAGATAATATGCGGTCCACGATGACAAAACAAGCAGGAATTGAGAAATATTCTGGAAGCGCTATATCAGGATTATTAGATTTGGTCGATAACGATGAATATGAGGCTGCTAGTGACGACGGAAGAATAAATTCAGCACGTGCATCGTCACGTAGCACCAAAAGCAGTGTTTCATCCAGACGTCGTCCGATTTCAGCAAAAATGTCAAAACGCCCTAGCACAGCATCTTCGAAAACATCGAAAAAACCAAGAAAACCGGCCGCTAGTGCAGGATCAAACCGATCACGTGCTGCTGATGACGTCGCAATCCCATCCGACTTTATGTCAAAATTAACACTAGATGGTGCAATTTCAAACATTGAGAAAAATTTGGATGGAGTTTCAGCGAGAGATGTCGACGATGATGACATATTGCCGGGTGCGGCTGCGGAAATGGGCTCAGAAGCGCAAATTAGATTTTTAAAAGCAAAACTACGAGTCATGCAAGAGGAAGTTGACAGATTAGCTCAGGAAAGCCACTCTGGGAATGAGGAAAGAAAAAAATTAAATTTATCATTGAAAAATGCGACCGATGAACAAGCACGTTTGCAGAAAAACAACAACGCTCAGCAAGTACAAATCGAAAAACACAAAAAATTATTGGCCGAAGAAAAACGAAAATCGGAAGCTGTCGGTACGCAAGTTCAAAACTTACGAAAAGAATTAGACATTCTTAAACGAGACCAGAAACAAACCTCGGTGACGCATAACGCGACAGAAGTTCGATTAAATCGTGCGTTGGAAGACGTAGAACGATACAAATCGCAATTACAAAAGGATAAAAATTCCAATAAAGAATCGATGGAGAATGACCGACGAGAAATGGAACATCTTCGACTAAATAACAAACGACTCGAAAGACTCAAAAATGAGATGAACACGGTTTTTAAAAAACAACAAAAACTGATATCTATCCTAAAACGACAAATTCTTCATATCGAAGCAGCAAAATTGCTTTCTTTTACGGAGGAAGAGTTCGTACGTGCTCTTGATTGGGGCAGTAAATAGTTTTATTGAATTGGGCAATTCTCCCAAAATATGTTTGTAAAAAAATCTTGCAGACCAGTGGTTGAGACCCTCTACTGTAGAACATGTTGTTGTTTTGAGTTGATGAAGTTTTTTCAACTGTTTAGATCTATACGCCAGGTCAATGCTCGCTGGTTTGAGTGTCGATACTTTCGGTTTATAGCACTACCTCGTCATAATATAGGTCTGATATTGTCTGTTTCTATATTCTTGCAAAGTGTCTTTAGACCAACTCTCATAGGAGAGTAGGTAGGCCTACCTATACGCAAATGCACATGTTGACGTATTTTTTTCTATAGTAACATTTAGACTTGCATAGTATGCCTAACAAGTTCATTGTGTCGGATGGATGATCGGGGATGATGTCATTTCCTTTAAAGTTGGATGTGGTCTCTTCGAAAACAGTTAAATCGAAGAAAAGATGGAAAAAAATTCAATGGGATGGAGAGGAATCGGAATATGTCTCATTGCTCGGGAATAAAACTTTATCTCAGTTCAATCTTGTGTCAGGAAAAAAACGACGGGTCGATGCTTCGTTGAGAAAAGTGTTGGGTCGGGTTGTCTACATCACAGGGAGTTTATCAGGCAATTTCTCATATTGCATTCTATCAAATTTTATATAGGCCTAAGACTACAATATCTCGACCACCAGTCGGCTTTGAAAAATCATTATCGGCCAATCTCTAGTCAACGAGCCGTTGTAGCTTTCCTACACACATTTAATATACTCTTGTATCATAGGTGCGTGTGTTGCTGGATTATTACAAGATGGCAATCTGTTCCGATGGCGTAAAAACACCAGAACAATCACTAATATTGGGCCCTGCCCGGATATCACCAAGTCTATGGCAGATACAACCCAAGGACACGGTACCTACGTTCACTATTACCAGCTCTAATGAATTTTATAGATCTCAAATTTTATACAGTGGCACGGAAATTAAAGATATTTATCAGTGATGATGGCTCGACGATGATTTTAATATCTCAATGGCATGGAGTTCGATTGTGGAGAAGTGTTGGGAGTGAAAATAGTGGATGGACCAACATTAATGTCGGTCCTACAATGCCTATGATCACTTCGAAAGGGGTCAATGTGGACACTGTATTTTATTCTGATGAGGTAGGCCCAAGGTGATCTTAGGCCCAAGGCGATCTTATTAAGATCGTCTAGTTTTCTGATATGCCGGTTTGCGGTTTTTGGAAAAACGCTAACTCAACTTGCCATTTGGAATTTTTAAAATATCAAAAGCTTGGACTTAGACTTGAAGGTGTAACTCCATTTGACTTATGAGTTATGAATCGAATTTTTAAAATGCGGAAAGACGTGGACTTAGGTCTCAGTGACTTGACTTTTGACTCGGAACCATTCACTAATTTTGTTTTATTTTTCAGATTATTGGTAAAATGTGCCGGAGTGCCTTTGTTGGGTTTTCTGGGGATGCAATTTTTGTAGCGGTGCTTTTTCTAAAATATGAAGAAAACGAATCTTCTCAAAACTATGCATTTCATAAATACTCGTTATCCGATTTTAACCCATGCCTTGCTTTTACCACGTGAGTAAGCTCTACTCTGGGCCCTGGGGTGATTAACTCTAATTGGGATCTGTAAAAATAGGCTTAATGCACCTATTAACTCGATGACGTTTTCTTGTATTTTAGATATCGTGATTCATTGATACCTTGCTGGTCGAGAAATGGACTGACGTTAGCTGTGGCTGTGAATCAGCGAAAACCGTCTGCGACCAAAATTCTGCTGATTAATCCGATTTCTGGTGGCATTGTGACAGCAAGTTTTTCTACGTTACTGAAAAATGCTGTCGATATGTAAGTTGAGGATGCTTCACTATTGTGTGCGTGAATGTTTTATGGCCGATACGATAATCGCCCTGCTCTCCTGACTGATTGCCGATACCAATTTATATATAAAAAAAATCATGAATATCGAACTCCTTAACTGGCTAACGGCCGACATTGATTAATATCTTTAAAACAGGAATATCGGTCTGTTCGATGATCCAATTTGATATCGACTGATATTGGAATTTTCAGGCCCGATACCGATTACGCCTACGCCTATCAAAAAAATGAATATCAAATCAAAAACCATATTTCAATATTTCTAGGAGCTTTTGGATAACTGGATTGAGCTGGACACAAGACAATCTATTTTTAGCTTGTGTGACAAAACAAGGAGCAATAGCACTGTTGTCTGCAAATGGATTTATTATGAAAATTATGGTTCGAAGTCCAACGGAAGGTTTTGGTCCGGGAATGTTTTTACCTTTAGAAGGAGTTCTCGGATTCAGAAGGTATTTACTTAAGGCAACCAAGCCGGTGTATTCATAACTTTTCAATAATTTTTTATCACTCAAGTACATAGAGGGATATTACATATCGACCTCAATAATTGTAATCAACCAGTAATCAACCAAATAATTTTTGAAATCAAACCAGAGAAGTTTGATTTGTCACAGGCAATAGGCAAAAGGACTTTTTGAGAAAGCCATGTTGCCGTTTGACCGATACTGACTGTCTGTCTCACCAGTGTAGTCTGGTGATCATTCTGCCCGCTCAAGATTTTGTATGGGAAACCACATACTAAGTTTTTTTCTCCACTCTTTTGTCACTTTGTGATAATTGATTGTTTGTTAAAAGTTTCATGTTATTTCATATATCAAAAATATTTATATTCCAGCCCTGCTATTGACATCAAGTACCCTGAAATCGACGACTCTACAGACGCGTCTCTGCAGTCGACAGTTTTGCCTCCGAAACGACGAAAACCTCGTTATTCGATAAGCATGCATCCGACGTTAAAATTGTTGCTATGTGCTGATGGATATTCCGTCGCAGTCATGAAACTTATGGTGGATGTCACTTTTGTGGATTCTATTATCTTTAGCCTGGTCGAGATCGTTCAGAGGATCGGCAAGGTTGTCAAAGAAAGTGGTTTACAGGTATTTATATAATCTATAACCAAGTGAGGCTAAGTACAAATATTAATGCCAAGTCTTCACCAGCTTTTCCCGAGTCTTGAGTCAAGCCTTCCAGAATAGGTGACTCGTATTGAATGTTGAATTAAGAGTCGTCATAACACTGTCTGTTGCTAATACCAATGCTTTGCAAATATGTCTGTTGATTGACATCTGCCCATACTAGCGTTGACGGAATGTGTAGCCTATGTATTTTCTCTCTAGATCGAAATTTTGGAGCCGTTGTCATATTTTCTTTCGTCACAAACAAAGGATGTCAGCTTACAATCAGACAAAGAAGAACGATGGCGGAAAGTCATCAACACAGTACATTCAAAACTGTACCCTGAAAAAGTAATTGATGCTAACGATGAAGAAAGTACGGAGAAGTCCCCTGAGCAACTTGCATTGCTTTCAATGTTGTAAGTATAATATCTGCAGACTACAGTACCGTGGCACTCTCTCTCTCTCTCTGCATCCAAGTCCTAACCTTGGTCGCCATTTTGTTTTTCAGACAAGACAATCTTGATGATAGTCATCTAAACCAAAGCCTTAGTCAGTATGAAGTCAATGCAATCGATATAACAGTCCAAGGTATGGTGGATGCAATAATATTTTTCCAACTGGCAGCTCGTCGAGGGCAAATCCCTTGTCACAGTTTCGTAGTTGAGGCAAAATGCCAGAGTTTACTTTCGCTCAATTTTGTGTCGATATTTTCACAGCGGGAGTCGTCACGTTAACCCAAGACTTAAAATTATGTCACGCTGGTTTGCTTTCCACACTGGTCCTAATGAAAATGTGGTTTGCTCAAAAGAATGACGTGGCAGGTACAAGTTTTACTTCAAAAAACGAACACTTCACAAGGAATGAGCTGATCGTCATCTTTTTGGGTACTTTCAAATTGTATTGCGACATTCTACTTCAGGTACGTTGAGCTTAATATAAATATTTATCGAAAATATTTAACCGAGACCCAATAATTGACTTAATCGATGTCGATATTCATGATTTTGTGATCTATGGATCCGTGTCAAGTCGAGACTCGAATCAAGTCAAGTCCTAGGAAAATTGCGACTCAAATCTACTCTAGTTGAGTCATTGACTAGTCTAGTCTAACTAGTCACAACACTGACCAGTAGTTCAACTCTAATATTTCATCGATTTTTCCTGCAGGTGCAAGACATCGCAGACATCCTTCCTGACGAATCCATCAACGACTCTAATTTATCACCAAGCGCTAAACCATTGAGAGAAACGATATCTGCATTTGTTTCATCACTCGGAAAAGGAGTAATATCTGCGTTGCACTGGACCGACTTGTCTACTCCTGTGTCCTCAATCATCCCGTCCCTGGTGGAAGAAATAGTGAGGACGACGTTGTCATGCGGGACTCATTCTGCGGAGGGTTGTATCTCGAATCGAGATATGCAAAGAAATCTTAAGAAAGCGATCAAGTTTCTTATTGAAGCAGAGAAATGTCATGTGGAACAGTCACAGTGAGTAATATTTGTGCTGTAATTCTTAAATAGAATAAGTCACCACAGATTTAATGTCTAGTCCAGAGTATTGGAATATAATTCACAAGCTTTCGGCCTCGTGGCTCTACCCTACTATAGTAATAGATAGAGCCAATCACCACAGATTTATCGACCACTCCGGTTTATTGGAATATACTTCATAAGCTTTCAACGAATGGGGGGTATCTTGGGCAGTCTTGTATAATATACATATACACTGTACAATCTGTATATAAATACCATTGCAGTCGACACATGCAAGCCATTTTTGGGGTGTCCATACAACATGGAAACACAGACAGTCCTAACGACGGAATTAAATTTGCAAATGCATGGAGGATGTTGTATAAAGTTACTACTAAGGTAAAGTGGTCGTACCAGGTTTATCAAATCCCGCCACCTTTTTTATCCCCACCCTAAGTATTTTCTTTTACAGGTTTTTCCGAAAGGAGATCCTCTTCTTGCGCATCTTCAATATCGACTGTCCGAAAATGTGATATTACCATCGCAAGATCTAGCGAATGAGGACATAAAAGCAACAAAAGCATTGTTACTTATGTGTGAAAGCCTTGGCGGATATGATCTGACAAAAGCTATATCTCTTGCATACGATATCTTGTGTATGTTGATGTCACATCACAAAAAGTGGACAGGTAGGCCTCACGGTGGTCGGTGATAGATAGGCCTACTGACCGTATTATATTTTGTGATTTCCTCTTTGCTGCATCAAGGCGGGCTTCGTCAAAAAGTCTGTCTACCCTTGACCTACGCACTGATTTTGGTGTCAACGACCTCGCTACTACACAACAAAGCCAACAGATCGTTAAACTGACGAGTTAATTTTCAAGTTATATATTTATCAAGTTTCATTTATTCTCTTTTTCTCTCTCCAGCCGAAAAGTGGCTTCCTATTGAAGTTCTTGCGACAACAATGTGTTCATATTTTCGTGGCGTCCCAGTTCACGTTCCTTCGCTAATGGCAGCCATTTCAAGATATGACTCAAAGGAATCTCTTTATAATCATTCATTACAAATCCGACAGAAAAGGATCACTGCATCCGTTAGGTGGGTACTTTCCTAAATATTTATCTAGAGACTAAGAATCAGTGGTGTGATGACTCAAGACGATGACTCGACTCAATGTTTTTCGGATAAATTGACTTGAGACTTGAGAAAGGAAAGTGGTGACTTGACTCAAGACTTGCTGTAAGCCAAGTCGAGGTGTTTTTCAAAATTTGATTTAATTTGATTAAATATATTACCAACTTGATAATTTTTATATAAATTTTTTTCCTATTAAGCTGAGGCTACATGTTAAATTTGTGATGACACTTCTTTTTTCTATTAGAATATATCTGATCGTCCACCAATGACTCCGCTATTTGTTAGCTGTACTAACGTTACAGGTCTCAGTCTCTTGATGAAAGTTGGACATTGGATAACTCTGTTTTACTTTTGCTCTGCTGTGGGAGAATTAGTGAAGCTGGCATTTTTGCGTCTGAAGTCGGCGATTGGAGAACTTCGTTCGTCCTACACGCTGTCTCGGAAAAGATCCATTACGTCCCGAAATACTCACATTCTAATCAGCATAGAATTTCAACAGGAGTGTTGCTACGGAAACGGTGCGATGATATTATGTCGTCTATGTTTGGGGTCAAAGTTCGAATAGACGATGATTGTCTTGCTATAGAAGACAGGTCAAAGGTAAAGTTTTATGAAGTGGATGGGGTTCGTTACTCGAAATGTTTACGGGATTTATTTGAGATATCGGCGATGGTCGGTCATGATTTAACGACAACGACGACATGTGCGATTTTGAACATCATTAAAAGAGTCTGTTTGGCAAAAATGCGACTTCAAGTTCACGCTGGATTCAAACTTCCACATCCGCAGTTATTTTTACCGCAATCCTACACGCAAGATTCTGGTTACGAGGAAGAAAGCAGTTTACGACATGAAATATCAGCGTACGTAAGAGTGTTATTGACGATTTTCAACTGCATCGGTGTTCAGCGTACTGTCGCTTTGTGGTATTTGAAATGGATGCATCGCGAAACAAAAAATGCCGAGTCATCACAGGTATTTTCGGATGAGTTTGCACTTTTGAAAGACGTTTCACTTCAAGGGCTGGAGTTGGACATAGAAAAACAGACTGTGACTCGGAGTGATTTTGAAATTTATTTCCTTGCCGCTGTTTATCGAGAAATTTGCGCCATTTTGTGGTTTTTTCATGTACGGGATAACCTCGCCGGTTCGTTGCAGCGTTATCAAAGCATACGTGAAGAAATTTATGACCCGTGCTGTCAAAATGACGATTTTTCCCCCCAAAATGAAGTGACAGTCGAAACGATGTATGAAGCGATCGAGGAATGTCTTTTTTGGGTAGAAAAACTTCTCCCGTTTTCAAAATTCTTTCAAATCGAAGCGGAAATTCGAGAAATGGTGTTGTGTTTGGTTTCTGAGTTACCGTACGATTCACGTTCTGCGCGAATTTTAGCAAAATATTTTTATCAAGAAAAAACGATCACCCAAAAAAACAAACATCGTTTGCAAGCGATTTTGGATCGAATGAGAAACGTTATTGTTAATGATTCAAATGGAAATTCCGAATTACCGTTATCATCGATCTTCGAAAATGAATGTCAAAAATTTTCCAAACAGAAAAATTATTTCTCAGGATACTTCCATGCAAACCAACAGCTACAGAGTGAGTCGATGAATGGATCGCAATCAGGCACGTTATCGAGAGATGAATTATCGATTAAAAGCAAAATTACGGCAGATGAATTAATGGAGACATTACAACGATCATATCAATTCGAATCGGATGATAATTATCACAAATATATTTTCGGATTTTTAGAGATCGCACTTAACAAATCTCCAGCGATGGCGACTTTTACGCCGAAAAAAGACAGAAATCGATCGATGCCGATTCAATTCCCGTTCGTGTTAACGTATCGGAGTGAAATCGCCAAAATGAATTTGGAAACTATCATGCAACCAGTCAAATCAAACGAAGTATCGTTAACGATGATGGTGCCGACATTCCAGAAATATGCTGCGGAAAATTCGACACTTTCAACATCTGAAACCTCAAGTGCTAAAAATCAAAATCTGTTAAATTGGGAATATTTCAAAACAAACAAAGAAACTACCGATGCGACATCATATCAACTAGAATCAAAATTATTACCACACTTATCGTTAAAGACAATGTCTGTCGAATTTTGCAAAAAAATGCAAAGGCTTTCACCCTATTTTGAATGGTTAGAGCATTGGCGTTCACGTGTTGTTACTATGCCACAAAATCTTGCCTTAACCAGAGACAAGAAACTTGCTATGCGGGTTGCTATCAGTCTGGAACATATATTTCATGGATTTACTGTGGCTGAGATGAGATTCGGAAGATTAGGAAAGGCGAAGGTGCCTACGGAAAAAGTTGCAGTACTGAAGAAAAAAGAAGCACCATCTGATGTTACTGGAGAGGTGAGAGAAGTTTACTCGTATAGGTGAGATATTATTATGATTTTAGTGGCCCGTGAGATTTGATCGGTTAAGTGCAAAGGGTTAAAGGGCACTACAATGATGTTTAAATAAAAGTTGAAATCAATTGAATAGTCACAGTCACAGAATGCTACCGTGTTTGTAAATTTGCCGAAATATATCCGAAGAATTTAGTCAGTGGTTCCACTGCCTTGACCTTACCTCGGTTGAATGATCACCAGACTACACTTGGATGTCAATCGACGCTCGGGTACGACTTTCTCTACGAACTAGAGAACTTCTCAGTATCTGACGATAGGTGTCGAGACATTCAAATGTACTCGGTGATCATTCAACTGAGCCAAGGTTAAAGGTCATGATGGGAAGCTCTTTGATACCGGTGGCTAATTTATCAATATTAAATTTTCACAGGCTATATCTTCTGCGTTTTCAAGTGAGCCAGTTTCAGAAGTTGCCTCGGAGGTAGATGACAAAGTGGCCTCGGCACGCCAAGACGCTGCCATTGTCACTCAAGTCTCACCAGAAGAATCATGGGTGCAAGATCAAACCATGCCTTCAGCAGGACAACTCACACATTCTATTCAAGAGACGGAAAAGGTAGGCAAAATTTGATGTGGCCACCAAATAATACTGCCTGTTAAATAATCCTAATTACTTGCGATGTATTTTAGAAGGAAAATGTTGACACGGCGAAATCACACGGATTTCAATCTTCAGTACAGGAGAATGCTGAAGAGCAGAGTGCGGCCAAGATAGTTGATGCAGATAACGAACTTGCACCTGATCCATCGACTGGAAAACTTTTAGGTATCGGTATGCCGAAAGCAAGCTCCATCAGCTCGTACTGATGTGACAGTTTTATCCTTTTATGTTTTTCCTGTACAAACTCAGACACACAACATTAGGATGTAAAGTCGTTAGGAGCCCGGTGCTGACCCGTGAGGTCACCGTCAGTAGATCTAACATAAGATGTATAAATCTGCATCCGCTTCCACCCATGGCTAGGCTCCTGTCTTGTTAGGGAGACGCCCAGCACATCCTTACGTTAGGTCAGTTTTGTTGTCGGCTACATTTTTCTTGTGATATTTTGCAGGTGAATTGTTGCAAAAAGACACGTCTGAGGTAAGTTTATGGTTCTAGTGTTTTCAGAAGTTGTCTTATTAAATTATTTCGAGTTCTGTGATATTATTTATAAAAAATCCATATAATAATATCACAATAAAAAATAATAATTTTCCTGCTTATCTGTTCATTTTTTAGGATGATTTGATTGAAGGTAACGAACAGATGTCGCATTCAAATGTCACTGTTACCAGCACTGGTGAGTGTTCGTGATAAATTTAGTATGAATACATGGTATTGACTATTTTGCGAAAATGTCAATTGCCATTTTCATAGGCCTTCAATCGGATGTGATACCGGACGGTGGCGGCAAACTGTACCCAATACGTAACCCGAAATTACGAGAGAACGAAAGAGAAGATATGAAACAAGTCGTCCGGAGCGAAATCCAAAACGCGATGATGGGACAGCAAGTGTTGTTTTTGGCACAGATGTTTCAATCTGCGATAATGCAAGCTAGCAACAACCTTAATCAAACACAACAAAGAACGGCGATACCAGAACATCATGGTCCAAAATCTCGCGTCCCGAAACAGTCAACTCCGAAAAAGACGGATGGTACTTTTCAAATTTTGACCGAGAATGGCCATAATACTCGCGTAGAGCAGAAAATTGCTCAAACATCGAAGCGACCTGCTCTGCGATTGCTAACGGAGAGCACATCACCTTCAAAGTCACGTGTCACGTATCTTCACGACGAAAATGCTAATCGACCAAAATTATTCGTCCCAGAGCAAATTAAGTCGAAAACAACATCGGTGACGCAACCTTTGATTTATCGACCGAACGAAACGAGGAATATGGCACCGGTAATCAAAACTGAGCCTGAGAAATCAGTCAAGCGCGAAGAAACAACAGCTACGTTGACTCCAGATATGTTACAACATCCAAAAGGACAATGTCAATCTTGTAAATCGCAACCGGTACCGAAAATGACGGTGAAACTACCTCTGTTGAATCTTGCTAGCGCAATGTCAACAAAATCCCAGCATACTCAACCTGTCAATGCATTGCCGAGGTTTGTCCATCTTCGACAGATTGTACGCCATGAACAAAACAGGATGAGCGTCACTGGGCATCAATCTCAAGTATGTAACATTTTGGTGAAATTCTAATAGTCAGTATGGAGTGTGTGGTCATGGCTGAGCTTAGAATTTTAAAAAAATGTTATTTTTGTGTCATTGGTAAGACGAATCGGGAGGGAGGGGGCAGATTACCCATTCCTTTGTGTCTGAATTTATCAATACCCTGACTTGCTTCAACCGATCTGATCTGATATTTCACAGAGTTTTGCACCTATGACAAGGGCCATGCCTCTACTAAGTGCTGATAAAATCCCAGGCTTTTACAAGCAAATGCCAAATTTTCAACATGTACCGTATTCAATGCATATTCCACGTGCCACCCGGGAACCTCCTGTGAAACCTATCCAAGCTTGGGAAAAAGAATCAGCAGGAGCCGAAAATAATGGTATGTATGTATATAGCAGCTTCGAATAATTTTTGATTCGGTTAGAAGCAGGGATATGGATTGTGGAAATATGACCATCACGACTAGGATTTGTAATATCCTAGGGGCCAAGTGTCACTTTCACGTTTTAAACAATAAATTAGATTAAATAATGTCCAGTCCAGTTTGTAGGGATATAATTCAAATTTTGAATGAGATTTAATGATTTTTATTGATCAGCTTATATTATTATTATTATTATTATTAGCTTATTATATTCTTTAACCTTTTATTTGACACTCAGAGTGGAGAAAAACGGAAGGCACCTTGCGGCATCTAATAACCTCTCCCCATTTTTTTGCACAGTTCCGCAACGACAAGAAATGGCAGATCAAAGTAAAGTGGAGATTCCGAAAGAATTACTTCCGAAAGTCTTAACTGCAGAAGAAGCAAACGCAATAAAAAATGGCGTCTTGGCACATTATAAAACTATAGTTGATCATCAAAAGGTATCACTTTGTACAGAAATTAACGATATTGATTTTTCAAGGCCGGTAAGATAAATCGGACATTTCTCTTGACTGATGGCCGATATCTATCATTTAAAATTCATGAATATCGACTTTGGGTTGATTATTGAGGCCGATATCCAATATTGAATTCGTAACTGTCGATATGGTACTGATAACCTCGAAAATACATATATCGGCCTCGATAAAATCAGCCGATCCCTAATTACTTGTTATATTATCCATGTTTCGTATCAAATCGGACTATTAATTATCAAATATCATAAAATATTCTTAGCTTATGTGGAAAGAGGCTGGACAACAGACAGAGGAACCTGATTATAAAGTCGATACTGGTGTTGGTCCGATCGAAATTCCAGAGCAAAGACCTGTCAGGTACGGAAATCGAAAATCTTGAATTCATATTCAGGTTAAAGTTGTTGTTGGTGAGTGACAGAGGCAGATACCTTAGCTATAGACTATATATATTCAGACCGAATCGAATATTAATTTTACGTATTTGCAAGATCATTTTCACGATGACATTATTTGTGTTTAGAACGGTTATACCACCTGAAGAAAGATACGATTCACATCAAGAGTTTGTCGAAAAATTTCTCGATCCACAACGAAACAAATTGAACGATCTCGATGAGGTGCCGATAAAAGAACTCAAAGCGCATGGCATAACTCATATGCAAGATCTTGAAGAGCAGTTAAAGGTGAATACTTTGATCTAGTATATTGTGCAAGGGTGTAATTTGAGCAAAAAATTTGAATAAGGGCAAAATAAATATGGCCTTATATTATATATGAATGGTCCAGAGGCCGACTCCTTCATTAGGTGGAATGGATTCAAACGGTAGTCTTGTAAAGGTCGCTCCCGAAGTCATCTTTTTGTCGTTGACTTTTATTTCCACCCTGCTGTCTGATCTGCTGAAGTGTGTCTTCCATTTCACTTTCAAGTACTGTACTTACAACTTGAGTGATTACTTTTTCAAGTGTTCATAAGTATTCTTGTCAATTGTCTCTCTGTGATGCTACGGTTTGTACTCGTAGGTACCTACTGTACAGAATCTTGTCAGAAGCAGATTTGCTTCTGTTATGGATCATATGTCAAGCGAGATAGAGGCCGTGAATCAAGTGCATAGAGATATACGTTGCAGGACTCCGGTGAGTTATAAAATGATAATGAAGGAGCAGAGCTGCGAAAGCTTCTGAATCCTATTCCAAAAACTGGACTGAATGTTAAATCTGTGGTGACTTACTCTATCTATAATATAAAATGTATGTTGTGTTAAGTTAAGGATGAGTATATCATTTCGAATATTCACAATCTTTTGTAATCCATGAAAGATTTCTAATTGGGATCTGTAGTGCCACCTAGTGATTAACAACATTTTTGTTTGCAGATAAACAGGTTTAATTTAACACATTTCCTATATGTAATGGAGAAATAGATCTTCAAATTGTATAAAAAATGATGAATTCAATAACTATGAAGCTTTGGTATCTGAATTTCAGATAGCCTTTGAAGATCCAAGGGATAAACCCGCATCGACTTCATCATCGGTGCATTTTGCACCGCAGGTCCCACTGATTGAACCAGGAGATAACACAACACCTCCATCAGTCCATTTCGCTCCTCTGGCACCTCAGGTCAGTCCTAATGCAAGCATTAATTAAGTTGATTGTTACATCACAATTACACACAACTGTCCGTTTTGTTAAATATACAGTACCGTACCGCAGTGCTATTAAACTGTTGTCTGCTGCTGGGAAGTACAGTGTTTTCAAGAGATATATTCTATTGTAAGCTGCATGAGCTTGTTGTAACTCATGTGTTGACTGTAATATGCGTACCGAATTGTATACATAGAAAAATATTTGAGCCGACGGTTGGCATCTGAATAGTAAGATGTAATAACCACAGATTTAACATCCTCACCTGATGAAGGAGCAGAGTTCCGAAAGCTTGTGAATTATATATACTCCAATAAGTTGGATTGGCTGTTAAATCTGTGGTGACTATCTATTGTATACTTTGTTCGATACGAACCAACACCACAAAGTAGTCCTATGTGAAACTGTGCTATAAGCTGTAAACGGTTTTTCAAATCATCTAGAACTTCGGACGGTCATCGTCTCCTCGCAGCTTTCCAAGTGTGGCTAAAGAACCCGTTATAGGAACAAGCTATCCATCTCACACTCCTGAAGTGTTTGGGTGAGAAATATTTTCATAAATATCACCCCCAAATTCTTTTTTTCAAGTAAATTAATATATTTTGCAGCAGTGGTATGGACGTGGCGGCTCGAAAATTTGACTATCATACTGAAAACCACGTTGGACAACAACGTCCGGCTCCTGGATCGAAATTGGATAAACTGTCGCAGTACAGAAAAAGAATCGATGAGGCGTTCAATCTGGCAGGTGAATTTGCAGAGTTTTACATCGTCTCAATATACCACGGCTAGTCGTCAAATCTGCGGTGAATCTTCTTTACGATATCTATTGATCGGCTGCCATCTGCTAAACTATATGATTCAATATTATTATTATTATTAACAAAAATTCCTTATATATTTTTATCATGTTCAGCA